>OX422140.1:355370470-355401813 GCA_949129095.1 Volucella bombylans | reverse complement strand
AAAATATGGCGTGTGCGCTCAGTACTAATCTTTGTGGTATCTGCTAGCTCGCGCACCTTCACTTTCCGGTCAGCCAGCACCATTTCATGTATTTTTTTTGACATTGTCCTCTGTAACCGCATCGGAGGGCCTGCCGCTGCGGACTTGATCGGTAGTGGAGTTGCGGCCACCACGAAACTCTCGAAGCCAATATTTGACGGTGTAATCTGACGGAGCATTAGCCCCATAATATCTATCCAACTTTTCTTTTGTTTCCTTCGCCGTTTTGCATCTCAAAAAATAATTTTTTATGATAGAACGAAAATCGTTTTTGTAATTCTAGTGCTACAGCCAGACTTTATCATGACAGATACCCAAATGCTCATCATCATCCGGATCATCGAGTGTTTGTAAATGTACATCGGTCATTATCAGAGGGTCGCTTTCCAAATCTAATGGTTAGTGAGGGAAGTCCGTCATGCCCTACGAGGACGAAATCTTACAAGCAGTCGCACAGGACCCTAGTACTTCAGTACGTGCAATTGAAGAAAGCAAAGGAGCACCCAAAAGTACAGCCACCGAATCTTAAGGAAAAACCAGCTCCATCCATACCATGTACAGCGAGTCCAAAGTCTGCTACTCCGAGATTATCCAGAAAGAGTCCAATTTTGTCAAACGATGGTACAGAGGTTCAGAGAAGATCCGAGATTCTTCGAAAAAATTCAATGGTCGAACGAATCAACTTTTAAAACGGACGGTTACATGAACCTAGAAAATTTGCACGAGTGGCACATGGAAAATCCACATTTGATGAGGGAAGATAGATCACAGTACCGTTTTGAAGTAAACATATGGATGGGAATTTTGTGTGTTAGGATTATTGGCCCATTCGAGCTGCCGCAGAATTTGAATGCGGAGGTTTATTTAGATTTTTTGGAGAACCACTTACCAAATTTATTGGAAGACTTGCCACTTAATATTTATGTATGTATGTGGTATCAACAGGTGGATAGGGCGGTCTGATACAATTTCGTGGCCAGCCCGTTCACCTGATTTCAATCCACTCGATCTTTTTTACTGGGGAGCAGTAAAAGAAAAAAATTATTCTAAGCCGATAGAAAATTTAAACTAGCTGCACCCAAAAATTGCAGAAGCTGTTGAAGACATCAACTCCAGAAGATATGCCTGTCTTATTCCCAGATCATTTGTAAGATGTAGAGCTTGCATTGCCGCTGGAGGCGAACAGTTTGAAAATTTGTTGTAATATATTGTAAGATCGGTAGATGGCGTTTAGTCGCGCAACCAACAACATTTGTATAAAGCGATCCTGAGAGTATACACCAAGAGAACGTAGTGTTCTGTGTGCTCTGTGATTTGAAAAAAATGAAATGAAATGACAAGGGTGGCGTCTCTATCTGTTTCACTCACACTAGTCGAAATGGCGTGTTTATACGTCTCAATCACTTCTTCACTGTCTGTCTCGCTCACACTTGGAACCCATTTTAATTTATTAAAAATAATTAACTATGAATCGGGTTTCTTTAACAAAATATTTTTTTTGTCCTCAATTAAGCGTTAGTTTAGCAACTGTCATACCATTTTGGAATCCAGGCTAAATACGCCATATTTTAAAGTTACTTGCCAAAATGGCATAGTACATTTTTTTGTCAGTACAGTCATCAATTAATGTATTTCAGATACATGGATGGACAAAAATGGAATATTTTAGTTAAAACCGATATAGTTATGTTTCAATTTTGGACCGTAATTTACAGAAGAATTACTCAGGGTTACATGACAAAAAAAAATCGAAGAAAAGTAAAGATTTGCAGTCACAGCACTTGAAAGATCGTCACAGGGTGTCAGATTTCTCAATTTTTTTTTTGAGTGCCAATAATTTTAAAAGTACATGACTAGATGTTTTTTTATAATTTTGTGGTAACCGACACCACTTGACCTATCACCCGTTTCCGGCTTGACGTTGATTTTTGGGATACCCTGTATAATATATAAAGGAATGCCTCCGGTGGAATAATGCCCGATGATTCGCATGGTACGTAAAATTGAGGTAATAAACCCCAAAGATCAGGTTATTGTCATTGGTCATCGCTTTTGCGAAATGCCTTCGAATCGTCTTAATCAGGAAATTGTTAATTTTATTTAGTAGAGTCCTATCTTAAACGGTCTTCATGGTATAATATTTTATGAACTCAGATTCTGGTGTTGTGTACAATCTAAGGCCAAAATGGCATAGTACATTTTTTGTCAGTACAGTCAGTGTAACTTGGATGATTAATGATTTTCAGATGCATGGATGGACAAAAATGGAATATTTTAGTTAAAACCGATATAGTTATGTTTCAATTTTGGACCGTAATTTACAGAAGAATTACTCAGGGTTACGTGACAAAAAAAAATCGAAGAAAAGTAAAGATTTGCAGTCACAGCACTTGAAAGATCGTCACAGGGTGTCAGATTTCTCAATTTTTTTTTTGAGTGCCAATAATTTTAAAAGTATATGACTTAGATGTTTTTTTTATAATTGTGATAACCGACACCATTTGATCTGTCACCCGTTTCCGGCTTGACGTTGATTTTCGGGATACCCTGTATAAGTTGGATAACACATTTCGATGGAATGGAGAAAAATTTAGACTTATTACAACAGTTGGCTGTCAAGGCTGTCAAAAATCGTTTCATTATGTAACCATTGTTAGTGCATACATCTGTATATATCTGTATCTGTTCCGCGACAAGTTGATAATAATTTTAAAATTTTTAATACGTTTTACAGTATGTCTAAAGAAAACGTCCATGTTATCGTAATTTTAATTTTCGTATTCTTCAAGCAGTTATGAATTTATAAAGTAAACGGTCTAAAAATCAATATTTGCAAAAATTCAGTAGACCAGAAAAAACGTGTTCCACACCCCTCCGTTCTGTTTTATTCGTTTAAAATATTCTTTAGAGTCTTACCTAAACAACTGTACCATTTTCAGCTGCATCAACCTGCCCCCCCTGCTTGTCAGTTCAATAATAGCGTTAAGAAGTCTGCTCTGTTCTAGTCGGTGGAAATCTCACTATACCTCTCTCCAAAGCAATTTGATTATTTGATCGCTATTGTTTGTTCGAACTAGTACGTGTACTAATTATCGTATATAACTCACTATGGAAAATTTCCAGTTGACCTATCGCGAAATAATAGAAACAATTTTAAGCTGTGACCGTGATAAAGTGCGTGGAGAAAGTGAAAACTGATTTCCCTTATCTAACATCAGATCACCTTGAGGAAATACAAAGTTATTTACGCAAGGTACCTATTTATTCCTCACTTTAATGGAAGATGGAAAACAGCAAATCGAAGCAAGGAGCGTTTCGTTAAAAGAAATTGAGGTTTGGCTCACAAATACGTGCTCTATATATACTCGTAATATTGATACAATTACCGAAAGGGATCACCCGTCAAAGCCTTTTGAAGAGTGTGGTTTAACCCTCTATAACTCATAAGAACCAAATTAAAAAACAAATTTTAATTTGGATAGTTTAAAGAATTAAGGAAAAAACGTATGTTTTCAAATTTTGATATTATTTATTATATATTAGTAATATTACAGAGCTTGTAGGCAATATTGAGCTATAACGAAAATGAAATGAAAAATGAAGGTCGGTTAATTCAGGTGAAAATTCTTGAAACAATTGTTGTCTCTTGTATAACATAAAGCTACGCCACATTTTTCACAGACCGTATGCGTGAATCCAGTGCACTTTGGAAACTTGCATCTTATTTTTTTGTCTGCCCATTGAGGCCAGTGTCCGATTTGATCTTGCAGGTACATGTTGAGCAGGTCCTTTATTCTTTTTTGCCAAGAGTTCAGGTTCAATAGATCGTCGTTTTGTCGATCTAGTTTGTGTCCCCATCTTGCATAGGGTTTCTGCAGTTTCCAACCGAAAATCCGCCGATGCCATGATGGTTTTCTCAGGAAGCTTTTTATATTTGCAGACTCTCTTGTATAGCAATCATGCGTTAGCCATTATAAAGTTCAAGTAGTGGTAAAATATGCGCATCTGCCAGCGTTTGCTCCTCAGTCGGATCTTATATAGTATATACCCATTATGCTGTCAATTAGATCTACACCACCCATATGTCGATCATATTCGCCCACAACACGCCCATCAGTGAATGTAGAAGCTAATGTAACCAATTTGTTGTTCTTCCACACAACTGTAGATACGTCATTTTCTGATGATAGCTTGCAGTCAGGTATTCTATTTCTTCTGATAGTACCAAGCCCAAAAATACCTTCTTTAGCTAAGTACTCCAAAAGGCGCAAGGAAATGAAGCACAAGATGAGCACATTTGCTCATCTACACAAAACTGGGTTTCTAAAGAAACTTTTGCGTATGCTTCGTTCAAGGCATTGAATTAGAGGTGTATCAAGGATAGAACTCCAGTAGTTAGTTACTCTGGGAAGCAGAATCAATGACATAACGTAAACCAAACCTATAAACTGACGGATATCGGTGTGTCATTCACACGAAAAGAGTTGTTTGGATTTTTTTCAACTAAATAAAGGTTTGTTTCTACAGAAATCTTGTTAATAAGGTCTTGTGAGAAAAGGTAAATAAAGAACTGCATTGGAGTTTCAAGATCCAATATTTCAGCTGTCAGTGATTCGTCTCTACTAAAAACTAACTGCTGTGCATACAGTTCTAGGTTTTTATTTTTCCACCACAATGTAAGCTTTGATCGTTTTGCGATAGGATTTGAATTGTCAATAATATTTTAACTAGATGTCGTAGGTTCTATTTCTGGATCAGATATATGGTAGAACTATGATCGTTATCATTCAATCTGTCTAATAATCCGTCTATATCAAAGTGGACTCCCATCTTCATCAATCGAGACAATCTTCACTTTCAGAATCATTTTGAAGTGCAACCTCGATCTCGTTCTCATGACATTCTCGTCGGCGAGCCATCCTAAAATAACATAACATAACACCCAGAGTAAATATTTACAGTGTTCATAGCCTTTCAACCCAATGTAGTAGCCTACAGGACACAAACACAATTTGCCACTTTATACACAAACAACAATAAAAACATTCAAAACTATAATAACACTGTGAACTCTGAACACTTACTTTATAGTCAAGTCAATTCAACTCCTCGAGGACAGGCCTTTAGGATTCAGTGTTGAGAAAGCCTTGGCACTAATTGCGGATGCCTCAAAGCACCAGTACGAAGTTTTGAGGAAATCGACAAAAGAAGAGGGGTTTGACATTTTTCCTTCGTACCAAAAAGTCTTGGAAGCTAAAGTACTGTGTTATCCTGAAAATTTGGAAGTCTCTGAAAGTTTGGTCAAAATGCCCTATGATTTTGATGATTAAAACTGAAATTCAATTACATTCTTTCAGCCATGAGCTTACCTTAGTTTCTAAATAGGGCTGCGATAGTTCTTCAGGACACGGTGAGTACAAGCAAACATTTTTAGATTAAGCTATAACGGACGCAAGTATGTTCCTCACATGTTCCTCACATGTGTAGTACATTTGTCAGTTACTAACAAAAATAACTCTGATCTAACTTACTGGAAAAATGCAAGGCCAGCATCAACAAGATTATGCAGACTTTTGAAATTCCAATTCATAAAGGAACCGGCTGTAACCATCCGGGAAGAAGTTGAACGAGTGAAGCAAGAGATTTAGAAGTTGACTGAAACAATTGTTGTTCTTCATGATAAAACCTTCAGGATTCATCATGAATTGATTCTATCAATGATCGACAGAAAGGTTGCTCATACATAATACACCATCCATGGCAGTTTGTCCCATATGCAAGGCAAAATCTTCACAAATGAATGATTATTAAGTTTTACGCAAACTCCCCGAATCTGACGAAGCATTTTAAGTTGGTTTGGTCCCCTCTTCATGCGCGTATCAAATTTATGGAGTTTGTGTTGAAAATTGCGTATAGGTTGCCGTTTAAGCAAGGGAAAGCAACAAAGAAAACTAAGCCGCTTATGGAGGTCACAAAGAAAGATATCCAAAACAAATTCAGAATAATAAATGGATTGAAAGTTGATTTGGCCAAACAAGGAATGGGCACCACAATCGATGGAAACACATCGCGTCAACTCTTTCAAGATACAAAAACTACTGCAAGTATAACAGGTGTAAATGAAGAGCTGATTCGCCGCCTCGGAATTATCCTCGACACTATAAACATGATGCTGCTGTAGATCCGGTCAAATTTGGGTAGTACTATCAGGAAACTTGGACATTATACGTAAGCTAGTATAGTTGGTATAACATGCCTAATACAATGCACAAGATCCTATGGCATAGATCCAGCATTATTTCAGCTGCGATGCTACAAGTAGGGATGTTAAACGAGGAGCACAGGAAGCTCGAAATACGGACTACAGATTGAATCGACAAAGCTTTTCGAGAAAGTGTAGCCGAATTGCGACGAACGAAGATGTCGGCCACATGCTACCGTTGCGTTGGTGTAAATGCCGCTCTTTATTCTCTGTCATTTCATTTTTGGCGGTGTGCATCAAGTGTTTTCTTATTTTGTTATACGAAAAAAGTGAAAAAAATTACAAGAAATAAAGAGAAATATTTTTTATCGATTTTATCGAGTGTTTTTTGTGTTCGGTGTGTACATTTGTTGTTTTTTTTTCGTTCTTTCATGCCTTACAATTGCAAACAAAGCGTTATCCCAATTAGGCATGCCATCGCCAAATCGCAATTACAAGATTTCGATCGCAATAATTTAACTCAATTTGTTCTAACAAATGTTCCAAAGTTAAACGCACAACAAACAAATGTTTACGACATTTTGATGCGAGCAATGGCAGACAAAAGTGGTGGAACGTATTTCTTAGATGCGGTGTCACTGGAAATGCTTTCCTTATTTCAACAATTTTGGCCACATTCGTTCGCAAAATAAAATAGCATTGGCTCAAGTTGCCTTTGGACATGAACTTTAACGAAAATCCAACATGTAATATTACCTAAACGTCAGCAATCGCCAAAGTGTTCCAACAGTGTGAAATTGTCGTATGGGATGAATGTCCTACAAGAGATCATTGGAGGCATTCAATCATACAATGAAGGATATGAGAAGAAGTCAACGGCTCTTTGGTGGCGCCTTAATATTATTAGCTGGTGATTTCCAGCAAATTTTGTCAGTAATTCCTCTATCCACCGCTGCCGATGAGCTTAATGCGTGTTTAAAGTCATCCATTCTGTGGAGATATGTGAGAACACTCACATTAACCACAAATGTGCGTGTTCAATTACAAAATGATCCATCAGCCAATGAATTTTCAAAGCAGTTGTTGAAAATTGGAGATGGAAAAATGCCGACAGGCAATGAAACTGGCTTAATAACGTTACCAACCAATTTTTGCAATGTAGCTCAATCAAAAGAAGAATTGATTCGAAAAGTTTTTAAAAACATTGTAAAACAATACAAGACACATGTTTGGCTGAGCGAAAGAGCAACATTGGCGGCAAAAAACAAAAACGTTACAGAAATTAATGAGGCCATTTTAAAAGAGATACCAGGAGAAGTATTCACATTCAAGTCAGTCGATGCCATTATGAATGAAGATGAGGTGGTCAATTATCCCACAGAATTTTTAAATTCATTGAATTTAGCAGGCCTGCCATTGAAAGTTGGAGCACCAATCATCATCATGGGAAATTCAAAGGTGAAGACCTTTTAATTCCACGTATCCCGATGATACCAACAGACATGCCATTCGAATTCAAACGTTTGCTTTTCCAGTGCGACTGACTTCTGCAATGACCATCAATAAAGCGCAGGCACAATCTTTACAAGCGGGTGGTTTAAGTTTGGAAAATAATTGTTTCTGACATGGACAAAAGGGAAACCTGCTGATTTGTTTGTGTTCGCACAAGAAGGAACACCTAAAAATATTGTTTATCACAGAGCCTTCTTACAATAAATTCGACTCGTATTAACACGAGTCATTCCACAACCAGAAGATCCACTTATCATTTGCTACTCTAGACTCTTGATTCCAAATTGCTATTTTACTTTGATCTGCTAATTTTGCTTCCTACAAAGGCATTACTTGCAGGGAACAGAAATTATTTACTTTTTCCATCTGCCGTCCAGGAATATTAGCTGTAGGTCTATGAATCTGTGCTAGAGCCATACAGAGATTTTAAATTTCTATTTCGATAACATGGCTTTTATCTGTCAATGCAGCATTGCGCACCCCGCCAATGACAACAACAATATAAATTTCAGTAATGAAAATATGCATCTCTGCAGTACTTTGATTTGAAGAAGAAGATCCGTTTCCTGCTTAAGGCTACCCAAGTAAATTTACGTACAGGAATGGCGACTGGTACAGAGATTAAACTCAACCCATTCCTTTGCCTCTTTCCTTCGGAAACAACATCGAAATTATCCTTGTACCTAATCGACGATAAAAATTGTTGATCCCTCCGAAAATTATTTTTAATACAAACTTAGGCGCTGTTGGTTAAAGAGCAATAGCTCTCCAATTTCTGGACATCATCAGATTACCTTTTCTCGGGAGCTTGTCCAGTTGTCTCTTTGTTCCACTACGTTGAAAATATATTGTCTGTCTTCCACGCTATACGTATAAATGGACGCAGCAACTCAACGGTAATAGTTGTGGGTGCTTATAAGAATTATGCAGAAAAGTTTTATATACCAGTCGCTTTGTTTTTCTTAAGTGATCTCTTGGCTGATATGTCTCAGCGAGGTTTGAAGATCCAGTAGGCTTACACAAATTTATTGCTGGAGACCGCTTTCGATTGCAGGTTGTACCACTGTCGTTCAAGCAGTTCAGTAAGTTTCAAGCTTTGTGTAACTTTAATTTCACCACTTTCTTTCGTTGCGTTCATTTGTCTTCTCTCCAACTACGATTTTGCGCAAATTGCTCTTCTCTGTAAATTTTCTTCTGTCCCGTGTTTTTTTTATTTAAATATAAATTCCAAAAAACGACCATTAACACGAAACTCTTAATCTAAATTCCACACGAAATGGAGGCGCACACATCGCAGGAAGAGCAATTCCAGAGAAATCTTCAAAAATCAGACAACCAAAGAGGCCTACCGGCATCTCTACCAGGAACTTGTCCAGAATTTTAGGTTGGAGCGTTGTAACGTTTAGCAAGGAAGTGTTGCTGAAGGATTTCTAAGAGAACCTTCAGAGAAAGACATCATCATCAATGGAAAAGAGCTGGGTGAGTGGGAACATTGCCGACAACATAGCCACGCTGGAGATGATGAAGGAATGGTTCAAAGATCGCAGTGATCCTAATTGGCATCCCTATGGCAAAACGATGGACGAGCAGACCCTTCCGATCTACTCGTACATGCCGCGACTTGAAGCGAAAAGAATGTACCTCAAGAATCAGATCGATTTCTAGAACTCTAAATTGGAGGAACTCGTGGAGCACATCCAATGCTGTCGATCAGATGAATCGAGGATACGCTTCTGTATGAGGAACAAGAGTCCTCCTAGAGCTTTAAAGATTATTAAGTTTCTTCTGGTGGGCCAGTTGCAGAGAACAATAAACATTTCTAGTTTTAGTTCAGTTTTACAGCACTTCTACTATCGCACCTTCGTGTGGTAAAAAACACGTTCCCTTTATTGGGTCGTCATTACTAAATTTGTTTCTTTTTACGCTACTGGAATCCATTGTCAATATTGAGACGGCTACGATCTGAGGATTCAGCAAACCACATGCGCTGAATTTCTTTTTTTTTCGTATTAGCTGCGATTTTATCCAGTTTTTAAGATTCTTATGAATCCTGAGCATCCCCGTGGTTATCCATGATTACTTTGTCGGATATGCATAATCTCTTTTCCCGAAACGAATCATTCCTTGCAAGGAATCCGCAGACTGTTGGCAGCATATTAGGGTGGTTGTTCTTGCAGGATACAGTGTGAAATTGTAAAAAATTCCTAGGTGAAGCTTCCTTCTCTGAGAGAGAGCTGGGCATGTGCAGAGTAAGTGGGGGATTGTCTCCTCCTCTTCCTCGTCCATGCAGCTTCTACAGAAATCGTTAGTAAAAGCGCCAAGCCTTCTTGCGTGCTTGCCTATGAGGCAGTGTCCGGTAATGACACCTATTATGGCGCTGAGATGTTTCCTATCTAAAAGGATCAGACACTTAGATCGACTCAGATCCAGCCTTGGCCAGATCTGTTTGGTCGCTAGACATGTTTGTCCAGCAGTCCACCTAAGGTCCGTTCTTTTATTGGCATCTAGCTTTAGTGTTAGTTTGCACGTAGCGATTGGTATACCTTTACTACCTTTGTCTGGTAGGATGGTAGGACGTACGTTAGAGACGCAAATAATCTTGGTCCAGGCGAATGGTTTTTATCCCGCCCTTAATATGTTTGAGCCATTACTTACATATTTACGCAAAAATCCTCTATAATGACGGCAATGACACCTTCGGGTTTTGGGGTTATACGTGCCATTCTAAAGAAACTGTCCTTCCCACCTTTATTTCCGACATCGTGGGGTAGCATTGTGCGATGTTGATATTTCCCATTCTACTCTGGTGCAAGAGAGTGTATCTTACTCCCGAAATAGTCATGAATCTTACACCGAATTCCAATCTCAGTTGGTCTACTACGTAGCATGACGACATAGTCTTTCTTGTTGGTGTGTGGAATCAATCAACCACTCTGTCTTCGTCTACCTTTACATTAATCAACTTGCGCCGCAGACATTTTTTTCTCCAGTTGAAGCTATCGCACATGAAATTATAACGACCCTCTTTGGTAGAGTCTGCTTTGTAAAAACTGATCATTTTCTCCTTTTGGTAGCCAAAAGTTCTTATCCGAGGGAGATTTATACGTTTCTGGACATGAGGAAATCCTATGAGGAGGTTAAGAAAAGCGAAATCCTGCTTATGGCCAAAAGTGACTAATATCAGACACAAGAGTACCGAAATCTTAGTAAAGAAGGTGCTGGGTCGGTGGAAACGCATGAGAATGATTAAATCTACCCACCTGCGGCTCAATCTATTAAGAAGTAACTTGGGTATCCCTACACAATTCGACACGTATTTTGTTAACCTCACCGAACCCCTGAAACCGTTTCAAGAGAAGAAGATTAGAGTTGAGATAGATAAAGATCAAATCTTTAGACACAAACACGAGTAGATTTGAGGAAACTATGCTTAAAAGCCACCGAACTTTTTGTCGTCTATACTTCATATTGTCCTACACCCACACATCAGTTTTATTGGAGAAACGGAAATATGTTATATACCATACGAGCATGTGTATTCACAAATTTCACAACTCAATCTAGTCCAGCCTCAATCTACTTACTTCCATATGATCGACTAATAGCTTTAAATTAATTTGCAATACATCGTTTCGTCTGGTAAGCCACAATTTATTCTGCAATCGGATTGATTGGTGGCGTTATCGTGACAAACTTGATAGTCACGACAAAGCCGTCGGTAGTCACTGACATACCAAGTACGGGAGTTAGCACCTAAACAGTTAACAAAGTAGCCTCTCATGAGAGCTGATGTGATATATTATGTCGCAATGCGAATAAGTGGTGAAATATTGTGAATTAAACACGCAACTATTAGACATTGCATTCCGAGGTTAATGTTGTCTGAATAAAACAGATACGATATGAGTACCTCGTGTATATGAATGGGATTTATTTGTGATGGGTCGTGCAGTGTCTACTTTGAGTCAGTTCGCTTTGAGTTAAAACGCATATCTTCTGTTTATGAGCTTAAACAGAAGTTGATTTTGAGTGTTAAACAACGTTTTTATGTCAAAAATGTCAGCTGTCAGTCTAAATGTTATTTTAGTTAGACTTAAAAATCAGAACGAAAAACTGAGAAATGTTTGGCTTGATGTGACGTCTGTATATTTTATACGAATACCTTCGTTTTGCCGAAAATGACATCTATCAACATACATATGTATGTACAATATATGTCATTTGGTCAGTGCCCGCTGTTGATGATTCCGATTTATCTGTCAGTTTAATAGCCACTTAATAAAGCGCCATCAGTTAACTATTGCAAGTAAAAATCAAAACCTCAAAAAGCTACGAAATTTTTTATGTTTATGTGACGAATGTTTACTCATGAGAGTACTCCATGATGCGATAAATGACAGAAATGTCATTTGCTTTATTGAGGCTACAGGCCTTCATAACCCAACGCATTCCAACAGAATTTCTCAGGCTCAACCTCCATTCTTGTTGTACGATGACATAATCTGTCAATGTTAACGTATCTTCTCGTCCTCGTGTAGTATACCACGTGGAATTCTCTCACTTTGCCCGCATGACAGTGTCAGTCAATAAATCAATAACCGATTGATTGCCTTGAGTTGGTGGAGCAAGAAAATTCAAATGTGTCATTGAGCGTATCTCGATGATTCATCACCGTTAAATGTCGTACCATCAACAAAACTATGATACTTCGTCGTGACTACTCATTTCAGTAATTTTTGCTCTTTTTTATTTTTCTTTTTGTTCTCCTTATGCTCTTTTTTGTTTTGCAATCGACTTGAAAAAGGATCTTATGCAATTGAGCGTACTTAATATGCTGTGCACGTTAATTTCTTTTTAATCACAATTGAGTACAAGTATCTGGGTAAGGAAAACGGACTGTTAACTTGATGTAACGCACGCTGTACACAATTAATACACTTCACTGTGCAGCAGAAACAGCAGCAGTAGTAGTGGTAACGAGGCTTCGAGCGATGTCTTAATATTTTACTGTCAATGACATCACCATCGAGTGCGATAAATTGTCGCTGATTCTGCTCGCTAGTCTACTCATATTTGACAATCATCCGGCGAGGGTGAAGTTAAATCTAACGAAAAACGAATATAACGAGTAGAGTAACTCTGTGGATAGAATGCGGGTTTGTTGTTAAGTAAATGCGTTCTCCTGAAGCAAGTCACTCGAATATTCACACCTACCGCAGTTTAAGTAAGTGGATGCAGTAGAAGCAATAGTGTCATTGTTACACCCTCTCGAATCGAGTAGTAACGTTGTCGTTGTAGTTGTTGTAGTCGTAGCCGTCGTCGTCGTCTTCTAAATCCACATCTCCTCCGGGGGGCGCCAAGTAAGTGATGTGAGCGCGCACTCAAGAAATAAAATTTATCTACTCAACCGCATGGTTTTTGGAATGGAACGTTCGTTCGTCGTTTATTCGTTTGCTCGTTGGTTTAACGTTGATACGTCGTTGGTTCGTTGGTGCCTCTAAGCACATTATAAATTCAGCTCAACTAAAGCCAAGGGGGCTGCTCCTCTGCACTCTGTTGTTTTCTATTCTTCTTCTTTGGTTTCAGCCTTTAACCGGGCTATTTGCTTTTGTTCGTTGGTCGGAGTACGAAGTATGCTTGTGTTGCACGATGCAAAAGCGGCAATGGAATGGAGAAGTCTTAAAACGATAAAACCACCATCAACCACTAGCACCACTACTACTGCTACTCCACCATCAACTTTAGCAGCACCAGTATAATATGGAACTTCTTTCAAGCTTGAGGATGATAGCCAACAGTACGACAGTATCTGAATGCGAGTATCTCGACGAGGCACATTGGTTCCTTTGCTTTTGCTTTTTCCTTTACCCCTCTGCTCCACACCGCCAATGCCACGTTTATGTCTTCATCCTCGAAATTTTATATTCAAAATGAAGAAGAACTGCTGCATGCGGTGACAGCAGAAACTGAAGCAGCACCAACACCAGAGCCAGCACCAGCACCAGAATAGCGTAAGGAGCACTGCACTGTAGACGAGCAAATTGAGTCGGTTTTTCGTTCGTTAGTTGCTGCAGCTATACTGTGGTGTGGTTGAGTTAACTAAGTTTTGTGTGCGATGTGGCTGAATTCCTATAGAGCTGATGGGGATCCGAAGTATGGAGCTGAAAGCGAAAAATGGCAAAAGGGTGTAATGCCAATGTGTAGCGCGTTTGTATTGGTAATTTGCGCTTTGAAGTTCCCACACACGTACTGGACTACGACCGTGAAGGAATTTTAACGCGCGCAAATGTCAAATTCAATAAGGAATGCCCTAAACTATCCGAGATTATAGTGACATTTACAAGTGGCTCTACTCTGATCTCCTCTGCTGCTTTGTGCCTGCGTTTCTTCTTCATTTTCTTCTCCATCCCGTTGGACGTTGTTGTTTTTCTTTAGAATAGCTTGGCTGTACTGCTCTTGTAGTTGTAGTTGTTATTTCTGTTTTGGAACAAGGCTTATCTGGCGCTCTATGCAATGCAGTATGCGAGTAGTAGTTAGCTTAGTGTATCTGTGCTTGGACTCGGTATATTTATGCACTTACAATTTATTGGCCTGGTTTTTTTTTTTTTTGGGTTGATGCACCGCCGCATCCTATCGGAAAAGAGATTAGTAGTGATCGTGTGTTTGACTCGATGGATATATTCTTTCTATACATGCCTTTGCAGTCAATAGAAATGGGTTATCTTTCAAGTCGATTTGGGTGGATAAGAGCTGGAAAGATACATGAACTGGAAGAGGACTATTTAACCATTAAGTGCAGCTTTTTTAAAAGTTTAAATAAGGTTCATGGCAACGTAAATGTACTCACATTAACCAATGATGAAGTGTTAGATTCGATCATACATAGCTCACAGTCAAGGTAGCTCTATTCTTTTGACAAGATGGATTTGTAATTTGAATTTGAATGAAGGTTGTGACCTTTTAGGCTTATTTTGCCATCCCTCAGTGTTCTGATATCCTTTTATGAAGAGGAGGTTAGAGGATGTATGCACTTGTGAACGTTTTTATCTTCATTCATCACCAAAATTCTGCAACACAGCAACAATCCTCTGAAGTGCAATCAAAAGCATATGAAAAATGATCTTTTCAATACGTTCAGCCGCTTTTATCCTGCATTACAGTTCTTCTTATTGCCTAACAAATTACAAATCAGAAGAACACTCGACATGCAAATGCAAATTGTGAAGAGACTAAGGTCATGAGGAATTATTGTTGAAATAAGCGAGAATCCAAGTCACCCCCGGGACATTTCTCGAGCACAGTCTCGACTCTACTCGGTTTGTAAAGTGCAAATCGGTACATAGTAACTAGATACTCCCATGATAATTACATCGCGTTGAATCGGATCAAATTTGGAGAACCCAAACTGCAGAATGCCTCAGGGCGGAGTAATCCGCAACTCATTTGGTGGGCCATGGCAAAATTGAAGGACAATAGATTTCACTTGGTATCGGGCAAATTTCCATCAGTTTTAAGCCTAACGTTCAACCACACGCTTGTACTGGAGATCAATCGGGCTCCTTGCACAGGAATCAATCCTTTAAAGACGGAGGTTGTTATTTTAAATGACAGAAAAGCAAAAGACACCTTTATGCCCGCAGAGATTAGTAAAGCTTAGCCTAAATCCTCTACTGAAGTGGCAAGAGAATTACGAATCTGTCAACATTTGCTATAATGCAAGGTTTCCAACCAATCGACTGTAGTATAGTGGCTATATAAAGCGGGTATTAGACCCATGCAGTTCGCTATTTAAGTGGGACGCCTTTGAGGGCATTCGAAAGTAATGCTCAGCCTCATCTGAATCTCCATTGAAGTATCATAGTTCGACAGGCAAAACCAATTTTGGTTGCAGGAGTGACACTTATAACCTCCACAACTTACGGCTACGTCTTCATACCTTCTGACAGGAGTGGATAAATACACATTAGAAGGACAAACTGACTTTCTACAGTGGCAGTACTGCGAAAACCCTAAAAGTTAAACACTTCCACAGAATTAAGAATAAATTCAGTGTCTTCGAAGCCGAAGTAAGTGTCTTTATTCCAGGCCACAGCAATTACTAATGAAACGATATAATTGCTGTTTAATCGCATAGTCAGACAATAATTAAGGCTCTGGACTTCGCGATAACTAGTTCGGGGAAATGCAGTGATAATGGGAACCAGGCCATATGGGTATTCCCTAGAGCTATTGAGTATGAGGAATAGGTTGGCGCTATATATTTCACAAGCTCTTCTCTCTGCCGATGTTCCTTTTAGCAATGTCAAAAATATCATTGAGGAAATGACCATCGGTCTATTACCTTTGGCCGATATACAGCAAGAAGGTATCAGCAAATCTCAGTCGTAGCAAGGACTTTTGCAGTAGCTGGAGGCGGCACGTTCGTCCCCTTCTGTCACAAGGCACCTACTTAACGAGAATCAACTTAACATTAAACAGCCCTATTGTGCTATACGCCGGGAGGAATGTTTATGTCAAATACGAGTTTTCCGATCCTGCTATCCGTTCGAAGTGAAACACTCACTTGTTGGTAACGCAGGTCGGTACTCCCCTATACGCACGAATCGAATGTCCTCATAAAAATGATTAGAATCTCTTGTTTTCGACTCAAAATTGAAATAAAGTGTTGCACTATCCACATTTGTTTTTCTTTCCACACAAATTACACAGTTGAAATGACACTTAAATTTCCAAACGGGTGACGTTTAAATCTTCGAAACTTTGAAATAGAAAACGGTAAGGCAGTTCACCCGCCGTATAGCAGAATACCGATTCGAAGTGAAAGTGAATTGCATAGGTGAAGGAAACGTTCGATCCGCACGTATAACAGAATAGGGGTGAAAGTTGTTTGAGTTAAAAAAAAACCTCTAACATCTTCGTGCCTTGGAAGTATACGAAAAAGTAACAACAACAAACATAGTAAGCTTTAAACTTAGCAATAAATTTGACGTTAAAGTGAGTCTTCATCAAGGTGGGCGTGGTGTAGTAGTACTAGCAATCGCTTCTCACTCTGAGGGTCCAAGGTTCGAATCCTGCCCATGGCAAGTCAGTTTTTCATTTGTGTAATTGGAACTCAGACAGAAAAATTCTGCGTGTGAAGGCATAACACTGCCACGTAGATTTGGCTGTTGTAGAGTTTCAACCACAAAAAACTAGTGCGAATTATAACTTCGAATCACTCTGAGTGAAGAAAAAACTCTCCGTCCTATTCGGACTCCCCCCCCCCCCCCCCCCCCCCCCCTAGAGAGCTAATATCGAAACCAAATACACCTGAGTTTCAAAACACTACAAAACAATTTTCCTTTCTCCTCCTACCTTTCCGCCCGCGGCCTGGCAACAGTAAAAGGGTATCTAACCCCTTAGGCGTGCGTAAATTATAAAAAAAAAATAATAGCCCTGGGCTCATTGCTGTTCAGCCTAGTTATACTCGTATGTAGACTTCCTGATCCGTGAAATGCAAGCAAACGATTGTGCAACAAAGGCTATCTTTATTAGTCGGGAATTTTATCCTAAGTCCAATGGGCTTAGGATAAACCTCACGGAGTCCAACACTTCTGCCTTTTAACCAAGTTACATATCTAACATACAATATTAGATAATACAATATTAAATAATTTTAAATTCCTGGATTCACATTTCATCGGAAGTTGGTCACTATAGAGAAGACAGGGTAGTCTTTGAAGCTTTGAAGCATGGAGAGACATGTATCGTAAATTGTTCAGGAGAATTCAGAACAGAATAGACTGGCGACATTGTACTCAAAATAGATCTAAGACTACAATGGAGAAGATAATAAAATAAAAAAGTAAATGTCCTTAAAATACATGAGTGTGTCTGAGTACATCTGACACTAGGCTCAACTCCAAGGGCATTTTTTACCAGCTGTTTTATCATGCTTAAACTAACTTCGTATCTTGTCGTCCTTTTGCTGCTTTAATATTTATCATTTATCAGAGCTGGCCCGTTTTTATTAATAGACTCGATGTATTATAATGTTTTGCAAGGACGTCTCTATAGACACAACAGAAAGCTGGTATTCGTATGTAAAACAATTATGAAAACCTTTTTGTACAACTATAGTTTTTGCAGTTATTTTCTCGGTAAATTTTCTATCTTTTTTGACACAATTTACGATGCCCAAAAGAAATAGTTCTTTCGCTCAGCCAGTCACCATTAATTTTTACTCAAACCAATTGAATGTCTGACCTTTGGTCAGATAAAGTAGGTTAACACAGGTAGTCCACAGTTTCATTAGTTAATCGTGTCTTTGTTTGACCATACTTGAAACAAGTTGCTGTCCACATCTACTCGTACTGTCAGTACATACATACGAGTACACACTCGTAAAAAACTGCCGACGGTAAATAACAAATTAATTTTGAATTTTGTACAACATGTCCGCAGTATTGAAATCTATTTTTCTTTATGGAGTTTTTGCTCTTTTTTTTTAATTACTATGGTTTCATTAGCGGTAATCCAAACCTATAATCTATACGTATATAGAATAGATTTACATCTGGTGTAACCATAACAACAGCAAATGAGAAATTAGCTAATTAATTTCAAATTGAGTTCCTAATGAGTACGACTATGTATGTATGTACTACTTATTCATGTGAGTACATTGAATCCCTTCTGAATAAAGATTTGGACTTGTGGTTACTTTGGGCGAACAACATTTTTTTCTTTGAATGGCTTGTGTTAATTTTTTATTTATAAACTTTTGGTAAACTTTATCAAATGTCGACATCTTTATTACCAATCAATATGAGCTATGTATGTATAGATTAGTTTACTTTTCAAAGTGCCTTTGATAATCGTATAGATCCGATCCATAAACTGTAAAAGTTACAACGTATGCCAGTCTTCAGATAATTTTAAAAAAGGAGTCAAAGACGTCTAGTAATTGATTGCTATCGCTATCTCTAAATTTTAAAGAGGCTTGCTCGTATTATGCCGTATCAGGATTTCAAACGGTGCGTTTATTCATATTGTTCCAGACTGGCCGCAATATTTTTGTCGCACAGGTTTTTACAAAATTCCGTACACTTTAGCTACTTAAGGAGTCGATTTTATAACTTGTTTCTTCTGAATGTGAAACTGAACAGCACTCAGCTCTTTGTCAGTTATTTTCATTGCGAATTCTTAGACAACAGCCAAAATAGTTCGGATACGTGCAACCTGATGCTATTACGAAGGACAAATTCCGAAGGCGATGCTCTGTCGGATCTATCGTATCCATGTCACTTCTAAAAGGTCTTCTTTTTACTGATAGATCATCCAATAGAAACAACTTTTAAACTGTGCTGCCATTTTTGACAGTTCTTTGACATTTTTTTGACAAATCACCAGAAGAAAGCCGTTTAATTAAAATTTGTTTTGAATATCTGTATAAAAGATTACTTGATTCTGTTGGTCCTCATAATCGACCAACTGAGTTCGCTATTTGTATATGACGCAAAGCGAATAATACCTTAACATAATGTGCTCACCGAAGGAGTGTGGCGGAAGATCCGGAATTGCTAATTCAGCGTCGATTGCAGCAATTTTACATGGAGTTGGCGGATTGGGCTCTTGAGGAGCTTGAACTCGATCGTTATTTTTATCGAAAAATCGTGTTTATTGACGAGGGCTAATTTTGGCTCCACGGGTTTGTGAACAAGCAAATCCAGAAGAGGCTCGTGGGACTCAATTACACCCACAAAGTGTGCTATTTGATGTTGTAGTGGCATCATCGGCCCTTGTCTGTTGTCGTACTCAAAACATTATAGAACCATTTTTCATTGTGATACATAACGATATATAACGAGTGTTTTTTTTTTAGACGTATATAACTTCCGATAGGATTATCTGTCAAACCAGTTGTCAGACTGGGCACATGTTTTTGACATTTATGTTCGGTGTACTTTACAAAGCATTACGAGGGCTGTATGATAAGTACCCGTGTTTACCGACTGATGGCCCCGCTTATGCAAAATGTGTATGCCATCATATAGCGCCATGTTTACAAAGATGACTGTCAAAATTTTAGACAGATGTATAGAGTAGTTTTGTTTTGACAGCTGTTGAAAGTCATAGAGTTCGTGTTTATTTGCAACCATGGAGAAAGAGCAATATCGATCAGTGATTCGATTTCTTTTTTGGATGGAAAGAATCAAAGTGAAGTTACATGCAGTTTATAAGGACCATGCACCTTCGATGACTAGCATCAGATATTGGTTTAATGAATTCAAGTGTGGCCGAATATCCGTTCTTGATGAAGAGCGCCCAGGCCGTCCGATTGAGGTGACTACGGAGGATATAGTTAATAAAATTCATGATATCGTGTTAGCAGATCATCGAGTGAGGGTTAGAGAGATTGCTAACATTATACACATCTCAATTGAACGCATACAAAATATCGTACGCGAAAAATTGGGCATGAGAAAGCTATCGGCGAGATGGGTGCCGCGTTTGCTAACAGTGGAGCAAAAACGAAATCGCATGACATCTTCGGAGCACTGTTTGGACATGTTTAAGCGCAATTCGAAAGAATTTCTACGGCGTTTCGTGACTGTTGATGTAACATGTATCCATCACTACACGCCAGAAATTAAAGAACATTGAAAACAGTGGATTTCACCCGGCGAAACTGCCCCAAAAAAGGCGAAAACGGTTCCCTCGGCCGGAAAAGTCATGGCCACCGTTTTTTGGGATTCCGACTATTTGGAGAAAGGAATCACGAGGCAGTACTATGCTGATTTATTGGACCGATTCAATGCTGAATTAAAAAAAAAAAAACAACGGCCCCACTTGGCAAAAAAAGAGCTCTTTTTCACCATGGCAACGCACCTGCTCACTCGTCCATAATCGCCACTTCAAAACTGGTCAAATTTTTTTCCAAAATTCGTGTTCTTTGCGCCAAACTTATAGAGTACTACGCCCAGTTTACGGTGCTCATAGCCAGCTTATACGAAATACTATGGACCGATTTATGCCTACCTTTACTCTTATGACTGATATCCATCCAACACCAGCTCATACTGTGCGTACCGAAGAAGCCATCGCCTCTGATTCGCAGCAGCTCGACCTTTGTCCGTCCACTACGTGGAAAATTTTGACCAAAAATCTTGGCCTATACCCGTATAAGATCCAACTGGTGCAGCAATTGCAGCAAATAACCATCGTTTGCGTCGTAAGTTCGGTAAATGGGCTGAAAATCAACTGGAAGTTGAACTGAATTTTTATCTTCAAATTATCTCCAGTGATGAGGTTCATTTCTGGCTTAATGGGTATGTTAAAATTGTCGTTTTTGGAGTGAGCACAATCCTCACGAGACTTTCGATACCCCATTATATCCCGAAAAAGGTACTGTGGCGTCTGGTTTGCATGCCGTACGCATAATTGGCCCTTTTGTCCAAATCTGAAAATGGAGCCAACATTATCGTCAATGACAATATGCCATACTGCATTTTGTGAGCGAATCATCTCAAGAAATAGATCTGTCAATTGGCCGCCTACTTCATTTGATTTGACTTCTATGGTCTACTTTTTGTGGGGGGGGAAGTTCAAGTCACTCGTATATGCTGATAAACTGGCTACAGTTGATAACTTAGAAGTCAACATTCGGAATGATATTGCCGGAATAAGGCCGGCTATGCTGGAAAAATGCATTTAACACAAGAATTGAAGCCAACAGATCAAAATTAACGCTGAACTTTCGTTAATTTTTTGTTGGAACATGGTGCTGGTTTTTCACTCAAAATCCTCTTTAGTGATGAAGGTCATTTCACATTGGTCGCAAACAAACAAAATTGTCGCATCTGGGGAGAAGAAAGTCCTCGAATAATTTCAGAAAAATCAGTACATGTATTGTTTGGTGTGGTTTTGGGCAGGTGGAATCATTGGTCCATTTTTCTTCGAAGATTTAGAAGATTTAAGATTTATGATTGAAGATTGTTTGTGTAAAATAAAAATAGACACAGACGAAATCTTTATTTTCAACAGGATGAAGCTACGAGTAACATGTCGCATGCAAACATTGTGCTATTGCGGTCTAAGTTTCCAGGTCACGTAACACATAAACTGGCTACCTAGATCATGCGATTTAACACCATTAGTTTACTTTCTATGGTGTTTTTTGAAAAGTAAAATCTATGTAAAACAAAATTAACCGAAATTGATGAACTTAATTCGGTAATGTGTGAACGAATCCTTGAAAATTTTGATGTTCGTATGAGAGATTTTAGACGTAGAGAGCCATATTTTTTATAAAAATAAAAACACCAGACTATGTATGTATTATTTACATGTTATCTAGGCGCGACTTCTGAAAGGCCCACTTTGAATGAACGAAGAGCAGTGGTACTCGTATAATCCATGTTATAGCTAATGGCATCGGGAAAAACCATACCTTCACTGAAAGTATGCCACGGAACAGCACATTTGTCAGGAATCGAAACATTGGAAGGAAATACTCGAAGCTCTGTTTCCCAAAATCGAAGATGGCATTCATAGTGTTGAGACATACGAAGGGAATACTCACAGCTGCCGAAATAAATTGCTTTCTCGGTTGTCATCTTTAGATTCTCCTCTTTTCCAACTTCCGCCATGTCTCCTTTAGGCATAGATTTTGATCAACCACGCCGCAGTGGGTCTATTTCTGAGTAAAAAATTGTTTTGTTTGGCCGTCGGGTAGAAAGTGTTAGTAGCCGACCGATTTTCTTGAGCTACAAAGTTTTTGATGTATCGGTATACGTAGGTCTACATAAAATGATGCTGCCCAAGCAGCAAACTGCCACAAACACAGTAGAAGAAAACATGTTTTTTTTTAAAGATGACTTCAGCTACTTTCATGTTTAAATCGTTCTTACGGAGATTGTTGATAAGTTAATCTGTCCACTCATTCCCCTGCATCATTTCAAAATAACTTCTACGAATACCATAACTGGCGTATCTTTGAGAATTTCTCAGAAACCATGCCTTTAAGAGCCGGTGTGCGGTTCACATATTTTATTAACGTTTTCTTAGAACTGATGAAGCAAATCTGTGCACACTAACTTTGATCTGTGATTAAATGGAAATTGGGTTGATGAAGTATTCAAAAATTCAGCTGGTTTCATCCGGTTGAAATTCATTAACTGAACCTTTAGCACACCACAGCTAGGAAATAGGTCAAAAATCTTGCTTTCAAATTCTCAAAGCAGAAACAACACGTGACAACATATTCATGGTCAGCAATACTCGAATATCCAGAACTATGTGGCTGCTATCTACTCCATCAGCCGGTTCGTGTTTACCAACAGAATTTTCAAAGACTCTCGTCGTCATGGCCCGCACGATTCCAACTCCTCCCTTTTACCGGTTGCGTGTGCATTCCAATAACACATCACAAATTCGTTCCTTACTTAATCGTTGTTACCATCGTCGTCGACGTCGTTGTCGAACCGTATTCTGGAATGCGGAAGAGGTGCAGAAGGGTATCCTCTTTTCAGTGTTGCAAGAGAGCCAGGAACAGGCATAAAAATAAAGGAAACGAAAAAAAAAAAAAAAAAAAAACTACGGAACGAAAAGGAAAGTAAAATTTAAAACAATACATATTCGTTCATTCATTTATGCCGAAGCAGCTTTCCTGCGTCGTCGGTTCCCGTACACCGGACATCATTCATTCTTGATGAACGTGCAAATCCTAACAACAACAAGGGAAGGAGTAGCAACGGCAGCACCAACGACGACGATGATGACGACGACGACGATGAAAATCCAAAAGCAAAACAAACTCTCAGAGCTCTGAATGAAATCAAAATTCCACAGCACCATAGTTGCCACTGGTATGCTGTTATATGCGAAGGCTGTAGCTCTATAGTTGGTTCCTGGTACACCTAGTCTCTGGTGTTTGGTGCCTTTTTGCAGCCAAATCCAAACAACTCCAGCCTACACAGATGTCTTGCTTAAGCCTTTGAATTGATGCATTTAGATACTAGTAGCCGTTCGATAGATGCTTTTACTGTTGTTCCTGTGTTGATGATGACGATGAGGCGGCGATACGAAAACGACGGGTTTGAGTTTGGGCCGCCACGGGTTTAGTAAGCATCAACAATGAACTCTATGCTATATATTGATAGCTTTTCGTATAGATAGCATTTGATTTTCCTTTCGTTTGAGAATCGCATTCGCAACTGGATTTAGGAATGGAAGCTGCTCACCATGATGATGGTGATGTTGATGTTGATGGGGTGGTAGACTTAGAGGCATTGCAATGCTAGACAGTCAACAAGGCAGACAATCAACCAGTATCGTGGAGACGATGCAGCCAATGAATGCATTTCCACATGAAATTTGTTCCATTTACCAATTTCGCCTAGTGTCCTCCTCGTGCACGACACAACAACAACGGCTTCGACTTTATCTAGGAGTAGGTACGAGCAGAATGACGATACAAAAACAAACAGGTTGCTATTGCTACAGTTTCCATGGATAAATGAATGCAGAAGCAACATCATCATTATCATCATCGTCATTCGCCGCAGTCGTGTAGTGGTATGTGCCACTAGAGAACATAATAAATTGTTTGCTAAAATTAGACTGATTCTTCTTGCACCCTTCTCTTACCACTCTCGTGCTGCGTATGGGTTATACGACTAAGTAAGTAAAAACACCCGTCCGTGGTCTTTATTCCACTCGTAAACATTCTGTTCTGATAGTCATCACCAACATCATCATTTACGTTGCTGCCACTGCTGTTGTTGTTGTTGTTGTTTGGCATTTGCTATCAGGCTTCATCGTGGTCTACTATAATAGTATTATACTCCGACATGAGTACACTTTGGGTAGAACGTATTAAGACCACTCGGTTGGGTAGATTGCTTGCAGCTAACATCTCTGCTGGCACTTGCCACATCACTGACATCGTCGCAGACATCACAAAGTTTATACATACGCAGCTCTACATAGCTTTGCGCGCTGCTTATGTCGGTTCGAAAGTGTGCTATTGTATGGGAATGCAGATCTATAGACATGAACCCAGAGACACACTTTCGGATTTAGTGCATAACCTATAATAGTGCAAGTGTTCTTCTCGTACTTAGTTGATTCAAATCACTTACGGCTTCACGGCTTCATGGCTCACTTCTGCTTTTACCTCTTCCTGTATCTCTTTCTATATCTCTGCCACTTCAGCCTATGTCTGTGCCGGTGCCTGTACGTATGCCCTATGTCTCCTTGGATATGTAGCGACGACGACGTTGGCTATCCAAACAAACGATGACGTTGGATAAAAGTAAAATTGAAATATTTCATGCAAAATATAGAACGATGACTTGTCATGAAATGGAAGGCGGCGGCGCATCAATCATACCGGTGAGGGGAGTATTTTGAAGTATTTGTCTGTGACGTCAGCCATTGTTGATTGAAACTTTAAAAAGGATGTTATCGATTATATAATCTGACGTGAGTATAAGTAGTAGAAATACTTTTGGTCCATAAAATGGAGTTACACAGATGGAGTTAACGGCTCGCAAGAAGTTCTTTCATCTGTCCCTCAACATACCACTTAGCATACACAGCTATAACTTTGACGTTAAGTGCTGTCAATCTTTGTTTGAAGTTGTAGAAATTGTATCATCGCTTGGTCCGGCCTCGTGTCGGGCGCCATTTAATGAAAGTTATGGTTTTCGTTCTTCCGATTAACTCTTATTGTTTTATACCAGTGATTTTTGAGAAAGCGTATCCGGCATAAAATAGTGGCCGTGCGTCACTCTAACAGGGTAGCCCAGCAGTGTTTAGAGTGCAGCGGTTCCCGCAAAATTGTGGCCTAGTTATGTCTTCGTTGCCTGTTAGGTGAGACCTAACATATTTTAGAATAGGTTCTGTGTCCAAACAGAGTTATCTCCATGAGTTATCTCTCATCACTTGTGGAATTCCTTCAGGTTTCCGCTTACTAAGCCATAAACTTTTGTCGCTCATCAAAGAAACTTGCGTGTTCAAAGCAGTCAAGGATATCTTCATGCGCCTTCGCTAACGTCAATGTTTTTGCGCCATGGAGCAGGATTGAGATGATTACAGTCTTATTGATATCATTCGCCGTGGCCGGTGATTGCTTTTGTCTGTTGCTGGCGCACTATGATATATAATTTTCTGAAATTATTGAATTTGATGCCAGCCAGCTAGATAAATGTAAAACACAATTCTCGAATGCCATGTCTGTCCTCTTCAAACTTAAAGCTTTGAATTTAATTTTATTCTCTTCGTGTGTAGTGCTATCAAATAATGTCGACTGACTAGCTTTTTTTATATGTCAATGATCAGGTGATGATCTGAGAGGATTCTAGGAATCTGGAAAACATATTCCATTACTTGCATCGCATCAACTCGTACAAGTGACTCCAAAATGCGTCGTTTAAAGGTTGTTGCAGTGGTTCAGGGCAAAGACCATGTTGAGTCGTAATAGATTCTCATAGACAAACGGGCGTCACATGCTTCTGATTGCATATATTGACTTATAGATTTATACAAAAATCCTACTTGTTTGAAAAAACACTAACAAGATGAGTCGCACGGTCAGCAGACCGTTTAACTTTCCGGTCGAAGGATCCAAATATGGTATAACCCTAGATCTCAACCAATAACTTTCTTCCTATAGCATCTTGCGCCAACAGGCTAAAATAGCGCACACCAAGTTCGTTAAGGTCTCTTTGCTGTGGAATTACCAGGGAGAGTGTCCGGCCAAAGCATATACAACTAACACAACGGAGATTCATCTCCGAACACCTTGTGAAAAGCTAAGATGGTTCTTGCCCGACATCGAACGACGATCAACTCAGAAGATGGAGGAAGCAGTTCGCAATGGTGTCATTTTAATTTTGATATTATGGCTGTACCACGACTGTCCCGATTAGACATCGGTTCTCCTCTATCATTATAATGATTGCAACTGCGATTAAGGCTCTCAGGAAGAATAAGGCATCTCTGCTGAATTTTTTCAAACTACGCCAGAACCAGCGGCAAAGTCTTTAACCGGATCATACCAATTGCATTGAAAATTGAATGTTTCGAACGATCAGTTCCTTTTAATAGAATCTATCAGTTTTTCGAAGAAAGATGAATAAGCGATTCAGTGATACAGTACCAGCACCCATCACGTCAAGTCCGAGTACTTGCACCCTAGAGTTTGTTCTCCGCGTGTTCACTTTCAGAATATTGTATCACTTATATGATACATTTAAGCGCTCAGCAAAAGTGTAGTGCGCCGTCATGATGCCAGTAAGTAACCTGCAGACTTTCCTGCTGATGAGAGCAGGAAGGCCGCTGACTTCTTCGAGAGGTCCTGATAAACTCTCCTCTGAGCCTTGACTAGCAAGTTCATTGGCGATTTCGTTTCCCGTGATCCCATTATGACCTGGGACCCAGACAAAACTCAATGAATTCATGAATTCGGCTTTCCGACTGCGTTCAGTGATGTCTTGCATTCTTGAACTAACTTGGAAGTCGTAAGAGGGTTCACAAGGCTCTAGCAAGTTTTCCTAACTAGGAATGAAATCTAATGTTATCGTACTCCAGAAAAACGCAAGCGCCGCGGGTTGTAAAGCCATCCGTGAAAACCCGACTACATTCCTATCCTCGCCAAGATTCTGGCCAAAACCAGGCTTCGGCACAGGGCAGCCGATTTCGTATTTTTTTCTGCAGCAGAAGTTCTGGTGTCACTGCATCAGATGGCATGTCCATTCGACCAGGTCATCAAAGCTCCAGTGCGTGTTGTACGATCGGTTAGTTGCCAGTATTCTTGCCAAACAATATCCTTGGATTCAAATCTCAAGCTCTAACAAGCAGGCTCCCATCCTGCAGATGATTGCATTATCTGCGAATTATTACAGAGCAATTCGTCGGGTGATTTTATTACAAGACAATCAGTGTTATCATGTCTACATATGAAGTTGCAAAATATTGGACGGAGTATAAATGCATAGTCGGAAGGAACCCGAGGAAAGATAACGAGAACAAAGCGTCCAAAAAATAAATCGGCTGGCGGCCGCACAAATCTCGATGTACGCAGTGATTCGAGAAGACAAAAAGCTGCCTTCAGTATCCTAAAGTCTGAAAACGCCATGCCTCCAGCACTAAGACGACTGTTTCGCTCTATTTCGTGCTGTACCGCCGCAATCACTCAAAAGTTGCAGACCTTCGAAAGAAGATTTCTCTTTATAAAGGGCTTTCCAATAGGGATTTGACAACTCTTTCACTAATCATCAAACTGTCACTGTCAATTTATTCAGTAATCTCAACATTTTCATCATGGTAAAGTACACGAACGAGCAAATTTTCTACCGAAATTCGGAGTCGGTGACTGCAACTTTAAGAGCGTTAACTCCAATTTTCGGTCGTAATTCTCGCCCTAGTAGACAGGCAATAACAAGTTTAGTGCAAAAATTTGAGTCTACATATTCGTTGTGTGATGCTGCCGTGTTAGTGAGACAACGGGTTGGTCGAAGTGTCGAAAATATCGCTGCCGTTCAGGCGTCCGTAGCAAACGATCCAAATCAGTCAATTCCACGGCGTTCTCAAGAATTGGGCATCGCTCAGACCACATTATGGCATATTTTGCCTAAGGATCTTGGTTTACACCCATACAAGATCAAGCTGACTCAAGAATTGAAGCCGATGGACCATTTGAAGCGACGTACGTTCTCCGATTGGGTTCTGGAGAAGATGCGCCAAGATGATGAATTTCATCGCAAAATTATCTTCAGTGACGAAGCTCATTTTTGGCTCATGGGTTCGTCAATAATCAATAGGCACATGTGCTTCATGAATCACCACTTCATCCACAAAAAATAACTGTTTGGTGCGGTTTGCATGCCGGCGGCGTTATTGGGCCATATTTTTTCGTCGACTATAGCGATCGTCACGTTACTGTGAATGGTCAGCGTTATCGCGCCATGATCACCGATTATTTTTGGCCCGAATTGGAAGATATGGACTTGGACGACATGTGGTTTCAACAGGATGGTGCGACAACCCACAACACAGCACACGCTACAATTGATTTATTGAAGAGTAGGTATGGTGAGCGTGTTATCCCAAGAAGTGGGCCAGTCGATTAGCCGCCTCGATCGTGCGATTTAACACCGCTTGACTATTTTCTGTTGGGCTACGTTAAGTCATTAGTTTATGCCAACACGCCGACGTTGGAAGAGCTCAGAGCCAACATTGAACGCGAATAGCGGCCGTTTCGGCCGAAATGTGTGGCCGAGTCGTTGAAAATTGGGTCCAACGAATCGACCGCTGCAAACGTGCCCATATGAACAAAGTCGAGTTCCATTCATAAATGTTTTGATTGTACTTCAAGTTTTTGAAATATCTCAAATGGTTTGCGTTTTATTTTAAAAAAAAAAATTGTCAAGTGCTTATTGGAAAACCCTATAAATGAGTAAATTTTTGGCTCTAGTTGACCAAGGCTTAGTTTCTTCTAGTACTCGTTGCGAGAGTACGCAACCGACCTTGCCCTTCTTATCGACTTTAAAAAAAAGTTGTTTTTTTCTACCACTGTCCGTCGAAAGTATGGTCACAACTCTAATAAAAATTACTTTTTCTCTTCGTTGCTGGTCGAGATTTGAACCCAGACCTCCTTGTATAGAAGTAGACGAACTTAACCATTGGGTCACGCTTTCACCTTGTGAACTTAGTTTTAGTGGTCTGAAATTCAGATACCGCGTTTTTGATTCCTCGCTGGCGATGTGCTTTACGGGTCGAACCGTACCACAATTATTGACGTTTGAGTTTGAGATGATTTGTGAGAACGATCTTAATTGTAAAACACCATCCGGGGACTACATCAACTCATTTGTTTTCGACCAAAAATTTGACAATGAATCATTCGAACGGTTCAATTCAATTCTTAAATTTCTACTTTTCAATTCACACAATTAACCTCGTGTCAATCTGGCAAACACAAAAGTAATGCTTGAATAATTTATTGGGCCAACGAAATCAAAACGAAGATAGAAGAAAGAAAACAGCTTATTTGAAGTTAGAAAGCCTATTCGTCCCAGGAATAAACGAATTTATGAAAATAACTGATTGAACTGCCAAATTTTGGGCGTATCCTCTTAGAGTATGATTGATTCGGCTCTCATCATTTATGTAAATAAATGTGTAACCCACTTCTTACTCTAATTCTGATGTTCACTTATTGACTATGACAAGGCGCTGTCCTTTGAGGAGTCCCTACTTACAACAGAGCATAACTACAATTCTTTTTTTTATATACTTTTCTCTGCCCCTTCTTCTAATTCTTCAGAGATACGAGTATACGAGTACATGTCAGTTACTGCTCGATGAGTATCAAATAAATTGCTATGTAACTAACGATGACACACTGCAACAGATATTCCTTTCTAAAATGTCATTTCCCTGAAAAGTATGTACTCAGATATCCACTTTAACCAAGCAGAGCACAATTGATTGCTTGCTTCACCTAGAGCGCCGAGAAATATCCGGCAGTGTGAACTTATTTTCTTGGAATTGCTATCCATTAAATTGCTGCATATCTCATCTACGATGGGGATCAGTAATTTCAAATTCCGTTAGATCGAATAGAACCTGGAAGATTTCCAAGAAAGCTTCCTTGAATCATTGATGTGGCAAATGGATGATGACAGGGATGAGTAAGAAGTGCACGTATAATACGAGTTACGAGTACAAGTTAACTAATAACTTGTTGAGGTAGGGAAGAGCTATAGTTACAGCATCGAATTCAGAGAATATTGTCACGCATTTCGAACGTAATCGCCTTCCCAATGGAGGGAGCTCTGCTCTTGCACATTATAGATTTATTTGTCGACTTATGCTTCTACTTCCATTCATTGAAAATTACAGACTACACTGTCCGTCTATTTGTCTGTCTGTCTACTGTGTGATTAGAGAATGAAAACCAATACTCGTAGGAGTATCATTATTACTTTCACAAAATGTACTAACTTTTGGTTTCCTTGCTCCTAGATGGAGGTGGATCACTACTACTACATTAACTCCAAGTGTCGGCTTTGTTAATATATTCTCTGAATTTGAAATTGAAACATTTAAACTGGTCTTTCTGCTGCGCGCCTTTCGAATAGCAAGAACAGATATCGAATTGCTTCAACGAAAAGCGCCTCCGTTGATGTTTTGTCGACGAATGGAGGTTCGTTCTCCATTAGGAATGCATATTCCCGTACTAGTGCAAGACCATCAGAAACAGAAACAGAAATTGAAACACCGTGTGTACACGGACTCTGTGGGTAGTTTGGAATTCTCTCGTGACATGGCATGTTGTTCAAGTTATAGTTAACCCGTATCTGCATTTATAGATGGGAATATTTGTCGAAAGGGAACACCTCTCTACCGAGCGCTAACCATGCCGTGTCGTTGGGAAATTTTCTCTGACACACAGTCGGGGGATTCCAATGGTTAGAAATGGCCTCAATGAAATTGAGAGTTAGGTTAATCAACGGCATACAAGTATAGCGTTCTGTTGGCATTGGCCACGATTCGAGTACATACAACGGCACATATTGTGTTGATTTTAGCTTAGATGCAG
>OX422140.1:355070416-355370270 GCA_949129095.1 Volucella bombylans | reverse complement strand
AATATAGCCAGCCGTAAATCGACGGCAGAGACAAGCTGGTGGTACTTTATATTACTAGCAACGATGACGATGACGACGACGACGGAAACCGGGGAAACGGAAAACCGAAAACGGCCTTGACATTGACCCATTTTGATGAATGGGATTTTTGTGTGTTTAGAGCGACGATGCCGCCATAGGAGTATTGAGGGGGAGGAGAGTGTGTTCCACTCTTGACTAGATGGGATGGGGGAGGTTAGAACCATCGAGCGAGCGAGCGACCCATATAAGTTTTCATCGGTGGTTCAGTTTGGTTCAGTTCGGTTTAGATACGTTGTTCACTTGGCGCGCATAGATATACTAAACGTAAGTACGTACTACGGTCACAAAGTATGCATGGATACATACATACATACGAGCACATACATAGTCGAATGTATGTCAGACACTGTGGTGGCACAATTGATATGAGAACGGGGAGGTAAAAGTATGCAACGATGAAACGACAGCAGCGAAGATATAAATATACAACGGATGGATGGTTCGGTTTAGCTCTATGGGGTATCGGCTATGTAGGGGGGGGTAAAGGATTGGGGAAGCCCCGACTACCTACACTATAGTTGTGCTATACCCGTGTTGAGTATTATCGCGGCGCTATCATCCGTTTTCTCGTCTGCTCTGTTTATAGTCGAGTCTTTCCTTTAGCTTTGACGTCCGTCCGCCGTCGTCTCTATTGTTGTTTATACTCCCAAATATGTATGTTTGATGGTTAGTGTTTTGTTTTGGCTGTTTTTTTTTTTTCGTTGCGAACCCTCTCAGTTCCTATTATCATCGGTTTGGTATGTCGTGGTCTATATTTCCTTGCGAAGGCATGTTTCTTTTTTTTTTAGGTCATTAACCCCCCTTCCACGCGCCGTTTTACAGGGTTTTTTTTCTTATTATTTTTATTTTTTCACTTGCCTTTTTTTCCTTTGATTTTCATTTTTATTATGTCTTTCTGTGTCTCTCGGGGTTTATTTGACTTTTTTTTTATGTTCTTTTGTTTATGTTTTGGTAGTTTTTTTTTTGTATAATTTTTTTTCCCCGTTTTCTGCATTTGAATTGGTGCTACTGGGCCAGAGATTGCTTTTGTTATCAAAATCGCCTACATGTGGAATTGACGACAACATCGAGTAGAACAGTTGGTTATGAGGAGGAGGAGGAGGAGAGTAGTAGGAGAAAACGACGACGAATTGTCTGCAGTTTGTTATCTAATAGAGGAGCTAGTACCTGATTTTTGTTTTGCATTTGCAATATTTTTTTTTTTTTGCTCTCTTTTGTGGTCCTCGTTCTTGTTTTCTCATCTATTCCATGCGAATTGAATTGGAATGAATCTCAATGGGTGCTCGGAGATGATAGATTGGAAGATCAGGAAGCAGCAGGAGGATGATACTTCAGACGAAATGGCTGCTCTCATTTTTATTTTAAATGTTTTGTTTGTGTTCGCCGGAGCTGAATAATGGAAAGAGTTATTTGTTTTTGTTTTTTTTTTCTCTCTGCTCTTTCCCTCCTTGGCATGGTTTTTTTCTGTTTTGATTTCATTTGATTCTAACGTCAAAAGCACGTGAATTGTTGAGGAAGCACTCAGAAGTAAGGCATTTCGTTCATTCATTAATGCAGTTGCAGAAACATAGTTGAGCCAAAGGCTTTGACCTCTGGTTTGGTGAGTCGTTGTTGCAATTTTTTCCTTGCTACAAAGTTAGACTTCGACCAATCACTTGCTGGCTCCTAAAATTCATTCTAACCAATTAGTCCACACTATGGTCTGATTTCACAAATCGTTGAATGGATTAATACATTGTTTTATAAGCTTTCGTCAAAGGATTCTGCCTCTATTATACTGCGACTGCCAGAATCCAACCCCTGATCTCTGCAATGGGCGGGTTATACTTGTTTCAAAGGAACAAAGGAGAAACACTTAGGAATCGACCCTGAAACTTTGGAGGAATAAAAATTGAAATTTACAGACGGTCAAAGGTAGCAAGACGTATTCTTAGTGGGTTGGTGCTACAAATCGGAGATTATAACTTTTTTTTATCCCTTTAGAGATTAAGGAGTTCGGGTTATTTATTTGTTCTTTTCTAGGACTTGTTAAACATATTTTTGATTACTTCAAACCATAGCCTAGTTGGGGCATTGTTGGTTTTGCTCTTGAATCAAATGTTGTAATTTGGTGATGTCTTCCCATCACTAAGGGTTCTTCAACCAGAAATTGAGATGATAATTGAAAAAGTTGCATCCAATAGTTTATTTGGCCGATTCTCGCTAACTTCGATCGTTGCGGTTGGATTTGGGGCTATATCCATATAAGATTGTGCTGACGCAAGAATTGCAGCTGGAGACCCGGATTTTGGCCAACACAAATCATCTTGTCGGACGAGGCCCATTTTATGCTCAGCGGCTATGTCAATAAGCAAAATTGCCATTATTGGAGTGAAAAAAGCTAAAACAATCCACAAGTGTTCGGCCAAGCATCAATGCATCCACAAAGATTGACTGTTTGGTGAGGTTTATGGTATGGTGGCATCATCGGACCATATTTCTTTCGAAATGAGGAAGGAGACACCGTTACCGTCAATGGTCTAAGAAATTTAACAACTGGGTCATCTCACGGCGAGCGTAGTCAGTCGATCAATCCATTTTAAAGACCAAGCTATTGTGGATGTCAATGTTCTTCATCTGGTTGAAGATTCTACGTTAGAGACTCTCCACGGGTTAGGCATTAAATGTGCCAATTTTACATAACTCATTGGTGGCGCAACATTAATCATCCAATTTTGTTTTCGAATTACTTTTTAACTAAATAAAAAAAAATGATTTTGAGTGATGGAAAACTTTATTTGGACCTTTACAGTTGTTTCTGTTAAGTGTAAAAGATGATATCCGCCAAGTGGCTGCTGCCAGTGTTGATACACATTTGTGCCCGTTTTATCGCATATTCCATGACTTTCCGCAAGATTTCCGGTGATAACTGTTCGCATTCCTGTCGAATATTCTCCATAACGGCTGCGATTGTCTGAGGCTTGCTGGCATAAACCCGCGACTTCAAGTAACCCCAAAGAAAGAAGGCTGGGATGGTTAAATCGGGCGATCTTGCTGGACATGCCAAATCTCCAAAACAGGAAATTACGCTACCAGGAAACGCTTCCTTCACAATATCCATTGTGGATCGTGGTGTGTGTGCGGTTGCACCATCTTGTTGAAACCACATGTTCACCAAGTCGCTCTCATCCAATTCCGGCAGTAAGGAGTCGTTTATCATGGCCCCGTAGCGTTCGCCAGTAACAGTGACTATATTGCCGACTGTAAGTTCGCTTCGTCGCTCGATTTTCGACACAAAATCGTCCACTTCGTTGTTGAGATTGAGGATGGCTTTACAGTAATTCACACGCGTCTGACAGTCAGAAGGCATTAACTGCACTTTGTACGGAAACATGTGTAAGTCTTTCACTGAAATCCGCAGTAAGGTCCGTTTGGTGATGCCCAGTTGCATGGTCCGTCGTCTGGTTTATGTTTCTTCGTTCTCAGCCACATCGGTAGCCACAGCCGCGATATTCTCGGCCGAACGACCAGTGGTCATGGTCTCCTGTGGTTCCACTCTGTTCAAGTTGCGAGTAGCTAAGCGCCGGTATGTTTGCCCAGTTGGCGCAACGGGGAATCGACGTCGAAATTCACGCTGCGCTAAAACCACCAACCAATTATTTGTCAAAAACATCGACACAATTATTCCACGCTCTTGCGGAGTATAGAGCTCCATTGCTTATCTGTTTGTATACTGCAGCTGTCTAATTCACAAATGACAAATATGATTGACATACGACGCCATTTGCAAAAATTATACCATTTTCCGAAAGGGTGATTAATTTTGCGCCACCTTGTATGTGTGCCCAGTAGCTTGTACAACTTGTTTCTGGATATCTTACTGTTATAGTGTGTGCCCGTGTAATAAATTTATGTACCCTCAACTTAGAAGTTCGGGCTCCTCACAATTATTATGATCTTCCGGAGGATTATCGATACAGCGCGATGCGTAGTTAGTTAAGTTTTGAGACAAACAAGTAGAAACTACTATTTATCATCGAACATGACCTTATTTCCTCCGTGAAGGTATACGGAATTTGTACAGAACTTTTTCCACTCCGAACGAGGTAACTCCAGAACATGCGTTTTAAGCACATTAATCGCTTCTTCAGGCATCGAAAAACGTTGATCCCACAATTTATTTTTGATGTGCGGGAATAAAGAGAAGTCATTGGGTGCCATCAGATCAGGGCTGTGTGTGATGTTTTGAGGGCTCCAAAAGTCACTTGTCGTGTGGAGTATGATCTGTGTTCTGCCGTGGCATTTTCTTATATCTCCAAAGACTTCTGGCAAATAAATGGTGGTGTAACATTATAAGTTGACCGTGCTTTAAAGGCACGTCGGCGACATGTCCGGTTTTTCTGAAGAAACAGGCGTCCATTTGTTTCGAAGTGCTTTGTGCGCGAACAACTTTAGTTGGATTTGGCTCGTCCTGAAAGACCCATACAGTCAATTGCTGTTTAGTTTCGGTCTCATATGCATAGATCCATGATTTGTGGCCTGTCACGATTTATAGACGTCTTTTGAGGCAGCGAGGTCGATTTTTTCAACATTTCCAATCGGCACGAGCCTTTCTTGGAGCGATTGTCAAATTATGTGGGTATCCAACGCGAAGAAATCTTTTTGACAGCCAAATGTTCATGCAGTATTAAATGTATGCGAGTGGAACTAATGCTCAAGTATGCCTTAATTTCACGTAAGTCTCATTACGATCTTGCAATATCAGTTCCCGCTCACCATCGGTGTGTAGTCGTTGAGTACGAATTCTAACGTGTGTCATAATAAACGGTTGTCAGTACCGCCTATTCATATCATCTGTGTGAGGGCGTCGACCTAACTGAGTGATTGTTCCGGAAACCTCTAGCTGTCAGGACATATGTGACATATGTAAGACAGAAAGAGAGTGGTAATAAATCTGTCAAAGCCGGTTTGAGGTGTTTGTTTATTTTTCCTACGACAACGGATTTTGGACGACCTTCACGAAATTCGTCCTGAAGCGAACGACGATCACGATTGAATTCGGAAAACCAGAGAAACATGGGGGCCCAAGATGGTGCTTCATCACTAAAAGTCGAAGCGGAAATAATGGCACGAAAAAATTCACGATGAATTTTTCAAGTCTCTGTAATGAAACGCAAATAGCACTGGTATGACAGAGAAAAGGTTCTGAGCACATGTACCATTAAAAACGTCAAACTTTATGATGCTGATCTCGGATTTGACGTGTATCATCTTTTCGTAAAGAATTCAGGCTTGTTGTCGAAACAAAGCAAATAGACTTTGACAGGATGAAAATCGGTTCACTGATAATCTCACGAAAGCCTTCATGTTTCAAGTTTCAATTTCATCACTGGACCGGATTTTTACCTTTAAATTTTGCTATTCCGAAGCCTCTGATAGATTTTACACAGCGATACTTGGCACCAGCAGAATAGGCTGAGTTTATAACTTGTATCTTCTGTTGGAGAAACTTAGCGACTTAGCTATAGACTAGACAAGTAAACATACGAGTACTCAGCTTCGTATCGAGTTGGCTCAGGGCGATAGATAATTATCCTTAGCTGTAGTTGCTGAAGTGGTCGTGGTTGCTTGGAAGCTAACGTGCATTCCAACGTCAACTGGCGTAGGGCGAAAAATAAACGCCGTCGGCATGAAGACTGCCCCTTCCTTGTAAATAATCATTTCGCAATCGATAAGTGCTTCAAATACTTTGGAAGCATTGTCTCTACCGCAGATGAGGATGAACTCTGGGTATAACCAACTGAAAGAGGAAGACTTTGGTTTGAGGAGAGTTCGAGTACGGATCTTATATTGAAGACAAAATCTTTAGTTGTATACTCAGAAATTAAAAAAAAATAGTAGGTTGAGGAGTAGTCGGTAAAAAGGGAAAACTTGACGAGAATTGAGAGATATTGTCAGAAGCTACTCACGATGCCGGGTAGAAGTAGTATGGTAAGTGCCCCAGTAGCCACAAAGGACACGTAACGTAAGCAAGTAACCTCATCACAAGCTCCCAAATGTGACTTAAAGCGAAATGAAAGGTAGTCGGCCTTTTAATCCCTTATTCCCTTATGAGTCATCTGATTAAGAGAATTTGATTTGATGAGAATAAGAGATTTCATTGAATGACTACACTTGGTCTGGCTTGCAGACTTGCTTTAACTGCAGGGGTGAATCGTACGCTAAAGGCTTTATAGTTTAAAACTGAATACATTAGCCGTTACCTTGAACCAGATTGGTGTTGAAAGGAAATTTTATGAATGGAATCTCCCATGCTTGCTTGAGATAACCAATGTGAGTGTGAGTTAAACTATTTCTCCGGATACTTGTTCGTGCGACCGACCCTGTAACAAGTTTCTTGTAAGAGATGAGAATTTCAATGAAATTCTTTCCGCGTGTATCTTTTAAACTGCTGCCGCCGCCGTCGCTTGCCTCCTTATTTCCATTTTCAATCACACATCGTTAGAGTGTGTTTGTCTGTCTCATGGCCATGTTGGCGCCATCTCGTTGATATCGCATATCAATGGCGTTCTCACGACATAGCACAGTAAAGTAGCAGTCAGTCCCTGCCCTAGCTGCCTTCCCCCCCTTAGATCTTTCTATACATAGACGACACGCTTCCATTTGTTATTTTCCCTTTTACGTGTTCTATCAATGAAAAATATTGAGAGCTTGCCGTAGTTGGTGGCTGGTGGTTCGGTGTGTGTTTCGGTTCGGTTGGGTTTGGTCTGTCCGTCAGTTTGTTATTCTGGGCTGCAGATACAGATTGGCTTACATTCGACGTACACACAGTCACACATAGTGTGCATCTATTTATAGAGCCACCTGCTTTTGCCTCAATTCGATTTGGACGATTTTTTTTTTCTTTTGAATTTAAATCTCTCGAAATGAGAATAATGAATGAAACACAAACTTCCGTCATATCCGCCCCCCCCCAACTCTCATTTCATTTTAGCCTTGGGCTCCTGGCTCTGGTCCTGGTCGTTGTCGTCCTCGTCGTCGTCGTCGATGGATTGGGTAAGAAGGGGGTTCCCTGTTTTTTTATCTGCAGATACACATCACCATATCAATCTGGTTGGTCTCCGGGGCGCTCTTTTTCCGTTTCGTTAATTTTTTTTTCTACTTTTCTTTTGGTTTCTTTGTTTTCTTTCAATTATTTTTCTTTACTCACATATTTACATACACATAAAAGAACAAAAAACCATCAACAGGAGAAGTGAGTGGTGAGAAAGGTTTGAAAAATTAACAACAACAATTTGTGGATACCGGTACCGGTACCGGTACATTGGTGGCGTTAAGGAAATTGGGGTAGGTAAATATGTAGGCATATCGCGAGGAAGATAGAAAGGGAGAGTGCCATGACCGGGTTGTGGTGGTAGCGATGAAAATTTGACGGGGGGTGGTATCATGCGGGGGCTACATACAACATACATACATATTTACGGAAACAGGTTGCCGGCTTTATTTTGTTTGCGGCGTTTTTTTTTTTTTTTTTTTTTTAATGCACGAACGGGGCGCTAGATGGTCCTTAATTCATGCTATCAGACAAGAGCACCAACAGTAGCTGTAGTAAACATGTGTAGGTGCGGTCGTATCTGTGAAAAAGTAGGTCGAACTTGAGGAGACTTCTGAATGCGATGCAATGGCTCCTCTTGATGGCTTTAAACAAATGTCTGTGGGTTTATTTACTTTTCGATTGGGAATACGACGCTAAGTTGCAATTTGAGTTGGAAGTTTTTGCCGTTTTATACTTGATGATATGTCACCCCTTCTCCCTTGTCCATATTTCTGTGGGTTGTTGTTACCATGCAATGGCAGAGATCCCTTTGTATTTTTTTTATATGCTTTTGCCTAGTCGTGGGACGACTACATGACTACATGACTACATGACGACATGACGACTATGACAAATCAACAAGTTTCGTTTTTTGAAGTTCAAGTGGATGGCTTTGGAGTGGAACCCTTTATTGTTTGCTCGGTGGAGAAGTAGGTACCTACTCGTTGTATTCTGGGCGGTTAATAATGATTTTGATACGGACCCAGCTAAACCAAACCAAACGAAACCAAAACCATAACCGATGTGCTAAGTTGGAAACACTGATGTTTGTATTGAGGGTAGTTTGTTTGAAATTCTGGAGGGATGCTACAGATCATATGTTTCTGGGAATACTTGATTGTTATTATGTTGACATATATGGCATAATTACGTTCGAGCTTAAGGGATTTACCAACAGATGCTTGAGAGTTATGTTTTGTTGTGTTGCGTTGTGTTGTGTTGTGTTGTGTAGGCGAGTATGTTTTATCATATGTAAATGATATGCTTAATGGTGGCAGAGGATTTTCGATTTCATCAGAGGAATGGTCTTTTTGACTTTTTCTCTTCAATGAGTAGGTATTGCAACAGATTTTGGAAATTTTTCGAGTGAAGAAAATGGTGTAGAGCTGGTTGGGAGCAATGTAACGACTTGAGTTGTTTTTTTTTTGTTACCATTTGCCGACACTTGATTGACCAATTCTGTGAGACTTCCTCCAAGAACGGAAGTTCAGAAACCTGCCTTCATGAGTGGTATTTTGAAAAGTGGCAAAAGGTCTTATTCTATTCATTCAGCTAGCTGATTGGGTTTTTCCCTCTTTGCCTTTCGTCTATCTCTGCCAAATGTCTAATTGATAGGTACACCGACAACTTTAACTGTCTTCCACTATCTTCCGAGTTCCGTTTAACGTCTCGGTATTTCTAAAACGACGGACGGACTTGTTTAAGGAGAGATTTCTCAATCTTCTAATAGTGGTGTTCACAAGTTTTCGCTCCCGTTCTAATGTAGGGCCCTATAAGGCACTAGGACCTGATTTCCTGTGCAACTACAGAATGTTTTTTATTACGTCAAAGATATGCAGTTTGATGGCTCAACAGTGGAGTCATAAATACATCCCCAGTATGTACAGCTGTGGTCAACTAATTAGAAATTAAATTAAATAAGTTTATAGAAGGAAATATGTAATTGGACAACTCATTAGAAACACAAAAACAAAAAGTGTCTGAAAACTAATACATATTTGGGGCAGCAAGACCTTTTTGTTTGATGACTTCTGTGCATCTACGCTGCATTGATTCAATCAATTGCTTGCAACACTCCACCGGTATAGCTCTCCAAGCAGCTTCGATATTGCTCTACAAAGTGTCCAGGTTTGAAGAATTTTTTAGAGCAACTGCCCTTTTTTAAATCGCCCCACAGGTGCTCAATCGGGTTAAGATCCGCACTCGATGCCGCCCACTCAAGAACACTGATGGAGTTGTCTTGCAAAAAAAAACTTTTTGGTTACCTTAGCCGTATGTTTGGGGTCGTTATCTTGTTGAAATTTCCAAATAATTGGCATATTATCATCAGCCCAAAGTATCAGGCTATTTTTCAGTATGTCGGTGTATTTTTCAGCAGTTAAAATTCCATCTATTCGATGTATCGGGCCAACACCAAGAGAAACAACCTCAGACATTGAGTGATCCCCCACCATGTTTGACGACCGGCAGAACATATATTGGATGGAAAGTTGCACCTGTCAGTCGTCGTATGTTTCATCGCTTCACACCACGTACATACTTCCATTGGTTTGTTGTCCAATTCATGTGGGACATTCATTGGTTTGGTGTTACAAACGGTTTCTTCGGAGCGACTCGTCCATTGAATCCTGAATCGACCTTTCTCTTCTTATAGTGCGAGTGGAGATTGGGGTGCAATTTTCATCCAAAATATGTCGCTGAATCTCCGCTGGACTTATTTTCGGATTGGATCTTGCCAGTTGTACAATTTTACGGTCAGTCCTCATAGATGTTTTGCGTGCTTGTTTTTTTCTAGGCATGTTCTCAGTGATTTCAAAACTTTTGAAATGCTCAACAGCACTATAAATTTTTTTTACAGGGCATTTTAATTTCTTCGCAATTGTACGGCATTTTCAGCTTCCATATTGCGACAATTGCCTTCCATGGCACTTGAAAATGAGCACTTCTTTAAAACTCAATTGTACTACGATGCATGCGGCAGAGAAACTGAACCACAAGTGCATTATTACTTGGCATACAATGTGTCCTTTTCACCGTAACCCAAAATAAATCCCGTTATGTTGAACGGAAATAGTTCGCACTCATTGGAATGTGTCTCTTTGCCGTGTTTCTAATTAGTTGGCCACAGCTGTATCTATTGGATTGTACCACATGAAATATCCGATTTTCGCACTGTCGGAAATAAAAGGTTCTCGAGTGAACATCTGTGAGAATTTTAGGGTTCTTTACAAGTACCGTTATTTTTTTTTCTAGGAATTATTTACCATGCTGCAGTTCAAATTCGAACCCATTGCGTCATTGGCAATGGAAAACATGACGAAAAATACGCATTTGAGGATGTAGCGGTAAACGAAAGCACTATACGACTTTGGTTTGGAGGGTTCCGTTTGGGAGATTTCAGCCCCGAAAATGGACCACGTGGAAAGCCGGAAACGTTACTTGATGACGATGTCTTAAAGAGCAACGGTATCCCCAATGACAATAGGTCCACACCTTTCTCTCATAGGAAAGGTAAAGAAACTCGATAAGTGGGTACCCCACGAACTGAACGAATCCCAAAAACGACGGCGCCTGGAAATCTGCGCATCGATTACATTAAGAAACCAAACTGAACCGTTTTTGCACCGGATAGTCACCTGTGATGAAAAGTGTATGATAATAGTAAAAGATTTGGGCAGTGGTTGGATGCAGATGAAAACCCGAAACACAGCCCCAAGCCCGATCTTCACCCAAAAAACAATTTGGTGGACATCGAAAGGACCAATCCATTTTTCATTTCTTCAACCAGGAGAAACTATAAACGCTATCAAATATTGTAAGGGAATCGACATATTGCATAGCCAATTTGACTGAAAAGCAACATGCGTTTGGCAATAGGCACGGTCCAATACTTTTGCATGACAATGCCAGACCCCATACCTCACAAGTAAGGGTGCAAAAACTGTTGCAGTTGAGATTTGAAATTCTTCCGCATCCACCGTACTCTCCTAATATTTTCCCAACGGATTGCTATTTTTTCCGCAATCTGGATTCATTTTGCCGGCAGAAGGTTGCCTTTGAAGATTTCATTGCGTCAAAAAGTCAGCACTTCAACGAGAATATTTGACCTTGTATCACGTTGGAAGAATGTCATAGATGCCAACGGATCCTATTTTGATTGAATAAAAATTTACGGAAAAATAATAAATATTGGCTTTTAAATTTTTACTGTTCGGACTTTTCATGTGGTACAACCCAATATGTAGTTTCTTCTCTCTTATGAAATCTGGTCCCCTACGGAGTGGTTACTAATTTAGAGGATGCGAGCTATTTTGTAATGGCTTACGCAGATGACGTCGGAAGAAAACCGACGGATACTCTAAGATTTTCCAACACCTGTACCTGTACATACATATTTGACAATCCGTCTAAAATGGAGAATGAGGATTCCTAGTACCAAGAAAATGTCAGATACCTACTTAAGCTTAATTCAATTCATTCTAGAGAGCAAACTGAGATGGTAAGAAAATGTTGTAGAAGAAAAAGGCCAGGCCCTAGGCTCAAGTTACAACCAAAAGAAATGTTCTGGGCATACGCCGCGGTCGTTTGAAAAGTCCTTACTTTTGTATGTATATTTTGAACTGGAAAAAAGAGGACCAGCATGAATTTGGTAGAAAAAAAAAAAACGTAACGCAGCCATAACCATCATCGTTACGTTTAGAATTCCTCAATAGCTGCCCTTCAAATTTTGCTACCGTACACTAACTCGTTAACTCGTCTACTGCCAAGTGTTAACTAAAAGTGGCCGTTTTTCTTTTTTCAACCTAAAAATTGTTGCCCAATCGTGCTACATGATTACATTTCATAAATTTTAAAATGTTATAGTAAAATTAGCAGTAAGCACACACACGCACCGGTGCGTAGTTTAATTTAAATTTCATTCAGTTACATACTGGGTTTTTAAAAACTTAACGGCGAGACCTCGCACCGATGCGTGGCCGGCAGTCAATCAGTTAAATGTAGGGCATACTCGTCTTATTCCACCGCGTGACGACCTTGTCCAATCAACCGACCTTCTATTTACTGAAATTGAGTGCAGCAAAGACTTCAATCAGCTGATTTCAGTAAAAAGCGAATCGACAGCATGTGAAGTTATTCTCCATCTCAATTTGTACGAACGATTTGACGTGCGAATGTTCTCTGCATACACCTACCCTTCAGGCTACCGCTGTTTCGTCTTCCTAGATCCAAGATTTGGCTGCTTGGATATTCCTAATATCGAACACCATAAAATCGGGGCTGGCAAAAGACACTGCCACGTATCTTTCAACAATATAGCTAAACATTACAGAATCACACTCTTTTGTGTTCCATATAGATTAGCACGTGTGTGATGCAATTAAATTTTAAATGAGGAAAGAAGGCACCACGGCTTACCTTGACCTTTTCCATTCTTTCATTGTGTGTTTGCAATCCCAGTTGGAGCTAACTGAAAGGACTAGGTTCATACCACGGGTCAACCAAAGTTACAGGGTTCCTGATTTCCACAGTTACAAATTATGACCAGTAGAACTGGTCAGATACTGATCACATCCTCCCCGAGGACAGCCATAGGTGGTTCATCGGAGTATTTGTAATAGATCTAGACTTATGTACTTTTTTCCGGAATGATTTAATGATCAATCTCTAAACAATGAATTGAAAAGGAGAGGAATCTGTGGTGCATTTCCTTTACAACTGACTTGCGTTCCCATGCATCGAAACGCAATTCGTAGACAGTTACCACTTCGAAGATCTGAATGATCGCTGCTCTACTACAAATCACCGACCTTAGTAAATTCGTTAACAAATCTCTATGCTTCCCCAGTAGTATAACAATGGTCCCACAACTGGGCTAAGTTTCAAATGAGGACCACTCTTAACCTTACAAATGAAGAACCTTCATACGAATTTCAGTGCTGATGTTGCATTTGAGAATTACAATCGCTTACATTGTTGTTGCTTAGGCTCCTGTAGAACTTCTCGTCTAATGTTGTCTTTATTGGGACTGCTAGTGCTAGATAGATACAAGACGTTCGCTCCTAACGAGCAATGGACCATTCTTGTGTTTACTAGGAAGCCCCTGTTGACGCACTATGGCAAGACGATTTTCATCTTCAGTCGGCCTGTGTATGGACAAACTTGTTTTTCGATTGGGCTTTCATACTCGTGGAAGCGAATAGACTTCGTCCGTGCTGTGCACACGTGGCTATTATAAGAAAATATTTTTTTTTTTTTTTTTGGGGGGGGGGGGGGGTTCAGAGATATACATTGTCCCCTTTTTGTAAGCCAAAGCTTTGAAGTTACCTTGAAAGTTGTAGAACTTGTTAGAGGCAAACATAATCGCGGGATTCCTATATCGTTATCATCCGTCCCGCTTTTAAAATGAGTTGGCATGCAGCATGTGAAGATTGAACATTAAGTTGATCTTATCTGAGATGCTTGAGTTGCCTAATGGAATTCCGGTGTGGCTAATCTTCTCCAAGGTCAGCTATGACAATTCTTTCAGGCGAATACGGCAAAGGAAATCAGGAGCAAGAGGATTTCCAATGCAGATGTGAGTGTTGAACATGCACATGTTGGCATTCTGTGCCAAGGTGTTGTCTTTGAATAATCGTTGGCTTAAGAGTCCACTTCGAGCTGTCTTACGCATATAGAAGGCAATGATTTGGTATCAAATTCTAAGCTGAGTCTATCTCTTAATTTGCTCGTAGATACTTAAGGTTATCAGCAAATGTTAGCCATTTCCATGGCCACCTTGAAAGATTGGTTATGGCGGAGTCCATCAGGTTCCTTAATGTTGAAACTTTACCGTGACTGCAATTGCTGTGTCATCCGCATATGTTACAACCCCGAATACCCTTCTTCGTCAGGGATCATTAGTGTGGTGAAACGAATTATTTTTGCCCAGTGTCTCTACATACAGGTCATCTTTAAGGACGAAGGCATCCGTTTATACTTGTCATGTGAGTGTTGGTTTCGTTTATAGATTTTCCATAGATACGGTGGCAAATACAGTATACGAGTATTATGTCAAAGCAAAATAAAGGACAAATTAATCCTAGCTTATTATTAGTTATTAGTTAACAGAAATCAAAAGGAAAGGACGGTTCTTTTGAATAGCAGATGGTGCCCATCAGAGAGTGATTTTCTACTGATTTCGACTTGCAGTACACGTACTGAGAGAGCCTCATGCATCTCTAATGAGAGAATGAATGGTTGATATTTTAACTGGCGTCTTCAGATTTCATTGAAATACCTGACCTGGATGGACGTGTGCCAAAGTCCATGGATCAGACAATACTTTACGTCCGTCTACCTCATGTGACACTCCCTTTTGATTCCCCAAAATGTCCATTGAATTCGATTCATCAAAACAAGGCTCTTCAAATTGACCTTCTTTTTCGCGAACAATAAAATACAAAATACCGCTCCCAAAAAGCGAACACGCGAACTACGATAAGCGGAAAATAAATAATTGAAAAATAAAAAGTAAAAACATTAGCACATGTTCCACACAGGTTTGTGCGCGAACATTGCGACAATGTCAGCAGCGCGGTTAGCTTTTGAAATTGAGACTCTGTCCCGATTTTTATATTACAGTGTGCGTTGGACTTTACACCACACCGCACACGGGACACTGGCACACATACTCGGTAAGAATATATCATTTTGCGCGAATTAAATAAAAAACCTTCACGAACGTGTGTGTCGCGATAAAAAGAAATACCCGCTCGCTCACACAAAAGCCACATTTTCAAGTTGAAGCTGAGTGCGCGCTGAGAATGCATAATTTTGCGCGCTCCAACTGAATTGGCGCGTCTGTTTGCGCGAATACTTGTTATCAGCAGTGTATAAGACTTCACTGAAAATAAGTGATATCAGTCACCGTGGCTCGGACAGACCCATAGAAACGAAAACAAACAGTGCGACACGACAACTCGAATAAATGTTTATCCGTTCGTTCGTCCGTTTGTTGGTTGGTTGGTTGGTTGGTTGGTCGGTCCATCCGATGACATTATGATCGCTGGATTTTGCTCGTCGAGTACGAGAGTGGTTACTCTGGTTGATTGCGATAGTGATGGTGACTTGGAGTTCGACAACGATTGCGTTTGCGGTTGCGAATTCTTGTTTAGCTTTAGCTTCGTTCGTTCCGCTGAATAATACTCATAAATGAGGAATAAATAAAATAACATCGTTTTCCCTGGAACTTGAAATTGAGTCATTGATAAGGCGAACCGAACACGAACAACATTGTCAGAAGAGCAGGAGGAAGGAGGAGGCCGACATAGAGAGTAGAATGCGAAATGTACGAATACGACAATGTTGCGATTTGGAATCTTGTTTACTGGAATATATGTGATAGAAGTATAGAATAGGCGCTGTTTTATTTTTCTACGTTGTTTTGAAGTCGTTTTTGTTGTATTTATACTCGTCGATTAGGTATCTTATGATTAGCGTTTTTAGATTGACGCAATTAAGAGTGTATGTATGAGTATGGATGTTGTAATGATGACTAAGTGTGCTTAGCGGATGCAGAGATACTCACACAATTCTGAAAAAAAGTACGAATGAAGTTTTGTTTTCATTTAAAACTTAATTGGAAGAGGGTATTATTTGTATTGTAGTTTACTTTTGCTGCTATTCCAAAGCAAACACAATAGAATGCCAAGAAAGTGATTTGAAGTTGATTTGAAGGACGAGGACAGAATTTTAATGAATGGATTCTGAGATGAATCAGATGTTTTTGATATTAAATACGAGTGAAATCCCAAAACCACGTGCCCATGGATGGATTATGGTTTTTAGATTTAATTTTACGACCTGCACGTTTCGGACAAAACCACTCTTTGGCATGTGAGCATGCTTAAGTAATTTGTACTGTCTACAATTTCATAGACTAGATGCTAATTAAAGTTGACGGCATAGTGATTAAAGAGCGCAGTAAATCCGCGGAAATGTTTATTTTTAATAGATGCCATTGAATTGTAGACTTTGTAATTGCAATTGTATTGTAGGTAGACTAGATTCTCGTTCATTAGCCTATTCAACTTTTCTTGGGCCTCAGCTGCAGTGATTTTTTTTGTGACGTCTAGGAAGATTGCTCAGTTTCCGGCCTGAGTTCGCTTTATTTGTATCATTCGTCATGATTTTCTACGCGTATATCCGACGGAAAAATGCGCTTGAGCATTTAAGTTGAGATTTGCAGGTTATACGCTCTGCAGGTGGGCAATGTGAGTTGCCTACTCGTAGTCGTTGAATGTTTTGGCACGGGCTACTTACTTTGTTTTATGCTTTTGATACAGCCTTCAGCTTCGAAGGCGAAAGTTTTGATGTTTCCTTCGTCGAAACATCAAACAACGGGATCTTCGTTCCGCTTCCTTTTATTTATATTATAAGCATGCTTAGGGGACAATCGATTTAGCTAGCTCGTTTGCTCATGCATCCTGTGTGCTGGTGCTCAGCATAGTGTTACTCGGTTTTGTCTGCATGTTACCTTGGAAAATATGCGATAACCTGGCTAATAAATGTAGATATCGAACTCATTCGCATAAACTCTATGGCCCTACGAACAGGTAAAGCTCCCGATTGGAATCAGGGACTGCGCAGAAGATGCCGGATCCATCTGGGAAGATAGTTTGTCCTTTGCTGCTGCATCTTTTACAATTTACCCCGTTTCGTGTTGAATATATCTTATGGAATGACGGAGTTGACCAAGGGAGCAATTCCATCTGCGATTAATTGAATCGCACGCCAGAAGTAAATCTGTTAGAATTGTGTTGTGTCCAACCCTTACATTAACCATATTGATGGGCCGTAGCGCACTGTAGCCAGCTAGTTTTGTATATTAAGCGCTAGAAGGTGCAGAAAAACGTCCAATGCCACCGTGCACGCGGTATAGAACGAATGTGTGATAGCCGTTCTTTGTCCCACTGCTAATTTCTCGAGTACCATTTCCCTTCTTGTTGCTTTGCACCATACTAGGGCATCACATGGGAAATCGCATTGAATCCGTCTACAATCAAACGTGCTGTTGCCATATGGAGTTTGAGCTTCTGATATTCATAATTATCTGGTTGGTGCAGCACAAGTTTCTGGGGTGAAACCCAAATGGTAACAATGGACCAGATTATTGGTTTTAATGAAGCAGTAGCTAATCAGAGGCAGTGGATCTATGTACCTTAATCTTTACCATATTTATGATAGTTCTGTCCTCGTGCATTGGCAATCCCATTTTGGACACATCATGCTCGGGACTTACTCCATTGACAGATCGCGGTGTTCTTCCTATTATGTCGAAATCATCAGCATATGGTTATAGTTGTACTGATTTGGAAAAGCCGTTGACTTGCCAGTTTTTTTACATCCTTTTCGAAGTGAAGGTCCCATAATAAAAGCGCATCGTTTCGTCTCAGCCTTCTTTTAGCAATTTTTGCTGATTTTAGTAAACGGCATGCATTCTCCTTTGTCATTTCGCACATATCCGCGGATTGTTCGTTGTCATTTTGCACATAGCTTAGCAAAGCTATTTTATAGTGACTTTAAAATCGATTTGAAAATATCTGCGAATCTTTGGTTTTTCTGAAGAATGACCTCAAGCGTTCATATCGCTGTCATAGTCTATATTAAGTACGCCATCAAATGAGGAGAGGCGGAATCTGAAACTTAACTCAACAGAGGCAGTGTTTCGAATATCCTGCCAGTAGTGATATCAATGAATTTGCAATATCTAATACTGAATGGCTTGCATTTACAAAAGGTTGAAGGATCTACGAACGACAAAGTTTCTTGTCATTTCTACGTATTTGCATTTGTATTTTAGCCCCCTGCTGCCTAAAAATCCAGAGGTTGATTGCTGTAGTCTTATACTAACAAAAATAGCGCCTTCATTCTTTGTGGACTTATTTAACTTCCTCCCTTCTCATTTTTGATAATGACTTCAATTGGCATGCAGTTATGGCGCCGAGCGCCAACCGAATGTATTTCAACCAGTTGGCATTGAAGTTTAAAGTTTGAGTTGCTTGTGTTTGTAGAGAAATTACGTAATTCGTAAATGTTCAAAGTCATCTTCAGTGAAGTCTCATAGACGAATATTCGTAGATGTTTCATCAGAGCATTATATTTTGCAAATGGATGTAAAGCATTCAGTAAAGTCAAATGTGTTTCCATTTTATATCACACTTTGGATTCAACATGGCTTGAAATCTTCGGACAAAAGCAAGGCCCCAGGTTTTTCCAAAAACTTGATACAAGGTTCTAACTTCAATGATTTTAGCTTCAATGATTTTAGGGATTAAAAAGCGGACTGACTTTCCAAAGGAATATAAATGCAATCGCTGTTGATGCGTATTTATTGAAGTTCTTGCACAAATTTCGGTGGACCTAGGTTTCTATTAGAAAAAAAGGGGATCCTTAGGTTGCGCTAATGTCATCGCTTTCCAATTTGGATGCGATTGCGCAGCATTTCATCATTTTACGCTGATAGTAATTTTGAGTTTTAGACCCAACGCTTAATTTATAAAAAAAGAAACAGTACTACGGAATGCGCTCTACTTGGGTGTCAAAATTTGAGAAGATTAGGAAAATACCAAATCGTGCAGACTGAGAATCTGTTAAACGCTTAAGGTCTGATGTGGTATGCTGATGCATACATATATGAAAACTGGAGTAGACATTCTTAGTCCCAATGATAAAGTTTTGCAGCCGCTAGATATGTGTTCGAGTGCACCAGCATCAACATCGAAACAAGCATAAAAGATGCCATCCTAAACATTCTCACTGCGACCAGCAGCGCTGGGTTCTCACTTCATGAATTCTAAATCTGTAGCCTTCTTCAATAGTCTCAAAATTCTAACTAAGCCCAACAAAGTTAGACTGCTGGATACCAGGTCTTAAATTGATGTTCATCTTCGCGCCAAAAATACCAAAAGGTACATACGAGTATGTAGGTGACGATCCCTACTTTGGTGTCCCAACTCTAAGCTCATCATTCTACCGAAAAGGAGGGAAAAAGAACTGTCATGTTGGAGTAATGTTTAAAGAATTACACAGGTAAGAACGTTATTTATTACCTGAATGGTTGCTATTTGTCCCGTCTAGTGACCTCAAATTGATGAGTTCCTCGTCTCATCAGGTTTCAGCACAAGAAAATCTTATAGGTCGCAATGCCTACTGCTGTGCTGTAGATCAGAAAATCAAACAAAATTGTACACTAGCAAATGTTTTAGTACACGGTTTTTGGCTTATAAAATGAAAACGAATGAATTTTTTTTTATATATATTGGATCACTCAATGCCTTCAAATTTCAGAACAACTTATTCGAAATGGCCCCCATTCGCCTTTCAGCAACGGCGAAGTCGCTCTGGCCACTCATCGATTGCAGTATGCACCTCATGCATTATAAAATTTTTCACTGCTCGGACAAGGCCGCACTTCAAAGACTCAATACTTAGACGTCGAGCAGTGCAATCCATAGTCTCCAGAAAGGACCATAGTCTACAGAAAGGACCATAGTCTGGTAGTCTGGGCTACCAGATGGCCAATCATCTGTGGAAATGAAATGGGTTTTTGTAACATGTTTGAGTCGCGTTTGCCTTATGAACTTGAGCGGAGTTTTGTTGAAGGGTCCACGGTTTATTTGCAAGTAGTGTTATTTTTGAGGGACTCCACAACCCTAAAATGACACCTTTCTCGCAGAAATGGAGCTCAGTGACCCCATCATATATGACTCCCCACCAAAACATCACGAAAGCTGGGTGGTGACCACGTTGAACTCGCGGAACGAATGTTGTGATGACAGAGCATTCACTCTATCGTTCTCCTGGTTTAACGATTCTTCAACGGTGAAAATTTTCTCGTCTGTAAAAAGCATTTGTCTGCTCGTTTCTGTTTCAATGTTTCTGTTAGTAAGTGGCCGGTGTATGCACTGAGTCCTAAAATCACGTTTTAAGATGCGCGACATGCTGTCCTTACTGATATCCATATCCCAAGACATGATTTTCTGCTTGTACAGGGGATTTCGACGAATTCGATTCTCCACGGTTTTGATGGCTTGCACGGTCGACTATGCCACCAGTATCCAGGATACTGTATCCTCAAATAACTTCACCGTACGATACACAACGATACACATCCGAAAGATTTTGCCCTTTTCGTAACCGCATTTTTGCAAGCCAATTACGACAAAACGATTTTCGATCGAACGCGCCATTCCATGATTTCAAACAACTGACGTCAACAACTTTTTCGCCGTCAAGTTGGGGTGAATGTGTTCATTGGTTCTTGAGGACGAATGTGTTCATTTCGTGTACCGAAACATTTGCTAGTACTATGTACCTGCTCAAGATTTAGGGGAAAGGAAGTGTCCAGGTATCCCCTTCTGTAGAGTGTTATAAACTAAGAATTGCCTGTCTGGTTTTCAAAAAAAAGGTCTTTGGTTGTTGTTGGCCGCTTTTTTTCGTACAGGTAGCAAAAACTCAAAGGCCATCAAAATTTGAATCCCATCTGGTCAATTCAATGGCCTTGTCGTGTCTGTCTATGCCTAGTGTTACCAAAATTCACAAATTCCTTTGACTTTGTTCAACTGATTGGCGGTATACATCGTCCTTGGCTCGCGACATGCATAGTAAACTATTATTTCCTTTTGAGAAACGCGAAGTGCTGTGCCCTGAATGACGTTGATATCTATCCAAACTTGGAGTTCTTATCTGTACAAAGGTAAGTGTTTCGGATCGATCTGTATCATCAAGGTAGTGCCACATAGAGCCCAGCAATATCAGGTCTATATGCGAATGCGTGCCTATACATTCTCAAAGAATAATCGAGTAGAAAACTGTAATTTAAGTGGATTGTTTTGTCAAAAACTGCCACAAACCAACAACTGTATAAATAAAGAGCTACTGACAAAGAATTGGGCCAACCAGTCGGACAGAGAATCGCCGATTTTTGAAAGCCAAACACATTCTTCGACTTTAACACACCAGTTGATATGCGCTTTTGTTTTCTTCCGACTAGAGATGAAAATGCACTTTGTGGACCCTACTTCCAGACCACATAGTAAATCCTCCTCTGATGCACACCAATATTAACAATTCATCAGATCCGAGATGCAAAGTAGGTAAAATGAATTGCATAACCCACCCAAGTGACGGTGCATACGATCTGGGGGAAGAACGTGAAATTCTATAGCCAGTAAATACCCTCCGGCGTTCGGGAGTGTAAACAAACACACATTACTCTCGTCTTCTTGTTGGGTTTTGTATTTTTATTATTTCGTTCCGTTTTTTTTTCTTCCTCCTTATTTCTATTTTTTATTTTATTTTATTATTGTTTGTTTTTTTTTTTTGTATTACTTCATTCATGCAATGACCTTCGCGAGAACGCACGAACGAAAGTGCATGAAATATACAAAAAGACGAAAGAGAGAACTTTTTACGCTACTTTCACTTTTTACTATTTAAACAGAAGAAAAGAAAATACAGAAAATAAAAACAACAAATCAACAACAACAACATTGCGCGCTTACATACTCGTACTCGAATAGTTACTCTCTTGCCCGCCACCACTTTATGGTGCACAGATTGTATATGATGTAAGTGTTTGTGTGCTTGTATAAATGTCGAAAGATATTCACTGAACCGTATTCCATACCACCCCCTTGGGAAGTCTATGATTTTTATAGCAGGGTGGGCAAAACTACAGTCAGCCGGCACAGTCAACCAAATCAAATGCATTCTGCTGCTTCTACTTTTCTATCTGTCTGTCATTTTGGATTTTTTTTTCTTCTCTTTTTTTTTGATTTTATATTCGTATAGAGGTTAACCAAAAACGTGGGCTGTGTACGAGTATATTTGTTCACAACCCCCTTTCGATTCGGATATCTAATCGCAAAAATCACAATGAAATTTTGTTTTGTTTGCGCTGAGATAAAGTTCCATTCTAGGGGGCGGCACACACACACCACTTCATCTAGGGAAGAGGATGAGGATTTCTAGAGGACGAGGGAAACAATAGCCATAACAATGTCCATTAGAAAAATGGACAGAGACACATTCGCCATTCACCAAAGTAAACATTAGCAAATAGATCGATTAGAGTATGGGGAAGAGAGGCCAAGTAAAGTTCAAGTCTTGTGATGCGATCATAAGTGACATTTTTCATTCTATCACAACCCACGCGAATTCATCTCCTACTCCTACCACAGCTATTGTTGCTTTTGTGGTCCTAAACAGCGTTGCCAGTTGAGTAGAAATTTCAGTAAAGTAAAATGTTTACTACGAGTATGTTGGGTATAAATAACAAGATAACAAGGTATACAAGATCAGGAACCACTTCACTCTCTTATATCCTTTCACAGACGCTTTGTCAGGAAAAAATAAAAGGAACCATTCAAAATCCGAGTGCAACAATTTTGAGCTAATTTTGAGGACAAAACTAAAGTCTGTTGAGCTAGATCAACTTGATTTGAGTTGAGTCTCAATCATAATCCGAACTGTAGTGCGATTGAAGACAAGGATCTTCTCCACGGCACTGCCTTTGCTTATGTTTGCTTATATCAAGTTTTGCGCAACGTATTTTGAGTATATCCTCATCTTCCGCCGATAAAATTTAGTCTTCTACGATACAATGTAAGACGGCTTTACAGTCAAATTGCCTTAGACTGAAGGAATAATGATTGGAGTGAGTCTCACTCTTGTTTGTACCATTTTACTAGAAGACATATGTAAACAATGTATAATTCGATTGTGGTTGCCTTCCGGCTGACCTCTGACACCACTCTCACAGCAAGCGTCGCAGGAGATGTTGTCACTGGCAACAGTATAGTGCATAGTTAAAATCCAAATAAAAACTCTACCATTCTTCCTGCCGGCTGATCATAGAGAGTCAGAGCCTTCCTCTGAACTTTCTAGCCAGTTCATCAGGGATTTCATTTCCCACGCGATCCCTTTCTTAATTGAGTGGCTGAATTTAAAGAAGACTTGACTTCTCGAACTTGTTTGGTGGTGGCGAGAAGGTTCAGTAAAGGCTTAAACTCTACTTGGTTGTCGATATAGACGAAGATAACCATTCCTTACAATTTTATTCATTGTTATTTGAACTGTGTATGTGTCCGCCTGTCAGACAGACGAATGGTTAAGCTTAGATTGGTTCTGGAGACTTCGACAATGATTTAAATAGAGGGACATACAACAAGAGGTTTCATATTAAATTTTGCGTCATTTTTGAACTGTCAACATTCAACTATCATTGAAATAAGTAAAAGCAAGGAAGTCATTAAATATGGATCGATACAAACTCGCACAACGTGTTGAAATAGCAAAAATTCATTACAAAAACGGCGAAAATATCGCAGAAACGTTTCGTAAAGTTCGTACTGCTTTTGATTATCATCGAACGCCTTCTCGGACAGTTATGGTAAATTTAATCGATAGATTTGAGCGTCCCGGACAGGCTAGTTATGTGAAGAATCCAACTCGTGTTCGTCTGGCAAGGTCAGTTGAAAATATTGCCGCCCTAGCTGAGAGTGTGACTGAGAATCCAGGTTTGTCCATTTCGAGACGATCACAGGACCTATTCGCAACCACTTTGCACCTCATTTTGCATAAAGATCTTTGCCTACATGCTTATTAGGTGAAGTTGACACAAGAACTGAAGCCAGCAGACCACGCACAATGTCGTACTTTCTCGCTAATTAGGTGCTGGAAGCCAATGATTCTTTTTATAGAAAATTATTCTGCGTGTTGAGGCTCATTTTCATTTGCCTGGGTACGTTAACAAAGAAAACTGGCTCCGAAAACACAAGCGAACTAGTGGAACAACCTCTCCATCCACAACGAGTTACATTTTGGTGCGGCTTTTGGGCTGATAGTATCTATATATATTTATTTTTCGTAAATGATTCTAGCTGACTTGACTTGACTGACTTTTTTCTGCCTGAAATTGATGCCATGGACGTGGACGACGTTTATTTTTAGTAGGGCGGCGCCACATGCCACACAGTTGGTGAAACCTTGGGTCTATTGCGTGACAAATTTCCTGGACGAGTGAATTCTTGAAATGGAGACTTCAATTGTCCGGCGGGATCGTGCAATTTAACAGCTCTAGACCTTTTTCTTTTGGGGCTATATTAAGGATAAAGTCTACGCCAATGCTCCACCAATGATACATAAGCTAAAAGAAAATATCAGAGCTGTTATTCGGGACATACAGCCGCAATTATGCGGATACCTGATGAAAAATTTCATCAAAAGGATGACTATTTGTAGGCAGGGCCACGGTGGGCATTTGAGAGATATTGTATTGCCATTGCTAACCTCCGAGTTTGAACATAGTTTGGATTAAAATAAAAATATCACCACTTTTCATAAAAATTTTCTATTGATTTAAAATTATGCTGATGCATGACTCGACCCTATTCATACCACTGCCAGTGTACGTAAGTTGACTATGGTCGTAAATTGCGTGATAGAATCATATGTATGTGGATGTCGTTTTCAATCCTCTTCTTTTGTATTGAATACAAAAGAGTTTTGGAAAAATGATTTCCATAATTTAATTGGTTGGCTATTCTTATCTAGATGTGAGTTTTGGTCTTCAAGTGGCTCATCTCGGCTTATACGATATCTTTCCCAAAATTGTACTGCAACTTAACTTATTTGATATTTCGGAGGTGTTCAATGGAATTTTTTTCAATAAGCCCCTATTTTGACTGACACGGAAGTTTATTTTATTTGGCACTTCGTCATCCCATTAACCTTCAAAATATAGGTAACATACTCGTATTTGTACGACTAGGCACCCATCAGTATGCGCCAAAAGGTGTTGAACTCATCTTCTATCACATGATGCTCACCGAATTATATTTTCTGTCGTGCTTATGGTCCAACGCTCCTAAATTCGGTTGAAAAGAAAGTAGTAGAGCATCACTTTCGAACTAGCTATCTATACCAAATTTCTACAGACGATTTGCCAGTCTGAGCTTATATTTCAACCGTTGAGCATGCCCTTTGCCCTTAAAATCCTACAGATTACATATTTCAATCGCATCCCACATCATCTTTCAAGAATTCTGTCGACACACAGATATTGGAGTTCATTAACTCAAACTTTTACCATCTGCACCGTTTCGTTCAATGAATGAAAAGAACTATTTCATCAGTCAGTTTTCATTTGGACAATCCGTCTTAAAGCGCTGATCAAGTATTATACAAATACAGGCACAACCTTGAGGGTCTTTTGATTTTGTTATAAAAGATTTTTATTGAATTCTGGATTTCTAAGTTATATTTTATTTTTTTTATTTATTTATTTTCCGCCAGCCTACGGTTTCCTTTCTATCTAAAAATTATGCTTGTTTCCAATCTCTTTGGCTGTTAAATATTGTTGACATCTATTGCAAGCACAGAGCTTTGAAGCTGTTTCCCAAGTTACAACATGAACATAGTCAGTGGCTCTTCTAGTGACATCAGAGATCCAAAGTCACGACTATCATTGATATCGACAGTGGGGTTCTGAATCGAACTCAAACTAAAACAGAATAAACAGAGTGGATGTCGAACGATGTCGTCCCCCAAATGTTCCTACATAAGGAACCTAACAAAAAGTAGCGGCCCAAGGATTGACCATTGAGGAACCACCTATAAAATATGAGATTAACTCAAAAAGATGTGATTACCTACTTCTGTAAAAGCCTATCGGATATCTCATTTCACAACTGGCAACTCTACTGGCAATTGGCTTTTTTTCTCGCAAATGTGGCGGAACAAAACAAAGGAAAATGGTAGGAAAGAAAAAAACGAAAATCCTCAGCCACAGAGGAGTTGGGCGGAGAAGAAACACAAGGTGGTTGTAAAAGTGGGCGAAAAATGACAAGAGGGCAAGAGGAATGTTCTTGGCTGAAAAATGTTTGTTCTTAGCTGAAAAATGTTTGATTAATGTCTTGTGCGCTACGCTTTTTCGTTACACTTCTCCTTGCTCTGCTCTGCTCTGCTCCATCCCTTGCTTTGTGATTCATCTCACCAACCTACAACCACCCTACCTATCTAACATCAGCAGCAGTTTTTCTCCACCCTCTTAGAATCGTATTTTACTATCAAGAGAGTCATCGTCGTCGTCGTCGTTTAGTCGGCGACGTGTGTTTCGTTATAGTCATTGTCGTTTTCCCTTTGTGGTTGTCGTTTCTCGACTGCTCTGTCTTCTGCTGTTAAAAGCTTTTTTGAAGAATTTCTGCTGTCAGTCGGAACGTCGGTTGTTCAGTTCGGTTTGGTTTGGTTAGTTGTTGTTTCTGTTGTACTCCCGAGTATCTGCTTAGATATTTGCTTCTTCTTGAGTTTTTGCCGACAATTTATTTCGATTTATTTATTTTTTCGTTGCCGTGTCCTCTCTGACGTTGCCTTAGTCTTCTCTATCGTTGTTGTAGATAGAAGAAAAGATACCACACTATCAGAAAAGAACCACCGCGCCATGCCAACGCCAACATCTGATGGCAAGGCAAGGAAAGACAGAAGGAAGCTGAGGTAAAAGTAACAAGGAACCCACTGTCGAAAAGTAGAAGATATCTCTGTTCTATCCATAGTAAGAGAGAATTTGAGTTAGGGTTTAGGTTTGGGTCTCCCCTGCCTTGGTTTTTTTTACCAGATGAAGATAGATAGATGAAGAAGAAGGAGTAGGTAAAGTGGTGGGTGGATGGTAAGAGTAAGAGTACGGGTACGAGTAAGTGGGTGGTTTTTGAGAGGGAATGAGGCAAAAATCTATTCGAAACTGTCATGTGAGTTGTTGCTTTAGTTCTGCTCGTATAAGCGTACAAATTTTCTAGTGGGAGTGTCTCTTGTTTCTCTGTATCTCTATATATTTTTTTTTTTTTGTATCTGTTTCTGTTTTTGTATATCTGCTAGTGTTGCTGATGTTTTCAAGTGCTTGAAATTTTATGATGTGGTGGAAGACGACAGGAGGCGAAGTGGTGTACGACGAGGAGACAGATGGCCTCTGTTTTTGGTAAACACATCTCGCAACACGGGCAATGTTTTTAGATACGAAGGATTTTGTTGTAGATGAAATGTTTTTCCCTGTTCTTTTTCTTGTTTTTTTTTTTTTTTTGCACACACAAAGTGCTTTGTTTTGTTGGAATATAATGGATGAGTCGACGACGGAGGAGACTATAACTACAACTTCAACGACGACGACGACGACGACAAAGTATTCAAAGTTAGAAGTATCAGATGAGAAAAGATACATGGAAGAAGAAAAGCCGGAAGTTTGCTCATCTTAGGTGTGTGTATAGCTGGCACAAATGATGGCAACAACAGCAACACAATCGGCATCCAGTAGTATCCAGTATCATCAACATCAACAAGAGCATCAGTATCAACGGCAGCGAACAGTTTTATTCGTCCTGACAAAAAGGCATAAGCCGCTAAGGGCTACGTACCATGCTATGTGCGGACTATGGGCTAAAAGCTAAGGTCATGTCGGTTTTAGTGACGGCAGCGGAAATAACGGTATGGTGCGGTAGTCAGGATAATAACTTTGGATATCACAAAGAAAATCAAAATGAATTTTCGTTTAGAGCAGAGCACAAGAGAGGGCATTTATATTAATAATGTTGTATCCGTTTTTGTCGTTGTTTTTGGTTCAACTGTCTTTTTGTTTTGGAGTGCTGTACATTTTCGAGGAGGTGGTCTGGCTTGTGTTTTGTTTAGTGATGCCGTTTCGAGGGGATAATAGGTTTTTGGGGATTTAATCACGGAAGTGTTCATTAACAGAAAACAACATGTTGGTGGCAATGTGTTCTGAATCTAGTTCGTGTCATGGAAGCGGTTTGGATTTGATGTTCGAAAAGGCATCCAAAAGAACAACTAAGTAAGTGGACAGATATCACAATTCCACTCAAATCTTAGAAACGGAAGTACATACATCCGCAAAAATCCGTTGATATCATTTGCTTTTGCAGTCTTATTCTTAAGTCTCATATATAGGTGGCGCTACTGAGCCAAAATGTTTTGTTTTGGCATCCATTTCAAAACATCGTGTTAGTGTTTTTAGCGACCATAGAAAAAGAGCAATATCAGCGAGGAAATCATGCCCATTCTCGATGGTGTGTATGGGACTCTTTCACCTTCTCGTACAACCGTTTACCATTGGTTCGCAGAGTTTTGCCGTGGCCGCACGTGGCTTTTCTATGAACCACGCCCAGGTGGCCCAAAAACCGTTACCACAGAGGAAACCGTGGACAAAATCCATGATCTCGTTTGGCGGACCGCCGATGGAAAATTCGCGATTTGGCTGAGATAGTAGGCATCTCAACTGAACGCATTAGCCATATTCTGCAAGAGATTTTGGACATAAGAAAAAGGTCCTCGCGATGGGTTTGCTCACACCAGAGAACAAGTTCAATCGTGAGACTACTTCAAAGACGTGCTGGGCCCTGTTTAATCGAAATCCGGAGGAGCTTCTGCGTCGTTTCACCGTCGATGTGACATGGATTCATTGGTACACACCAGAGACCAAAGAACAATCGAAACAATGGGTTTTACCCGGTGAACGTCCTCCAAAGAATGCGGAAGACCGTGCCTTCGGTCGGAAAGGTCACAGGAGCATACCACGTCGATTTATTGGGCCGATTTGAAGAAAAAACGACCACATTTGGCGAAGAAAAAAGTGCTCTTTTCCATCACGACAACGCACCGACTCACACATCCGCAGTTGCCACAGTCAAATTGGTCGAATTCCACTACGAATTGCTCCCCCATCCTCCGTATTCTCCGGATTGGGTTCCCTGGGACTTCTTTTGGTTCCAAAACCTTAAAAGATCGAAAGAAGTCCGGGTCGAACGAGGAAATCATCGCCGTTGCGGAGGAGTATTTCAAGGCCAACAAAAGTCGTGCTATGTATACGGAGAGGTTAAAAGAGTTGCAGCATCGCTTGGAAAAGTGCATCGAGTTGAAATGGGATTATATTGAAAAATTAATTGTTCAAAACAATCAATACCCCATCAAACAGCCCTCGTACAACCATAAATGACTATTAAGTATACTGCATCAATCCGCCCTATCAGATTAGCTTCACGATCATACAATCTATCCCTCATCTATGATCCAGAGACTAACGCTCTTAATACATTCTGAGGCTTACATATGGGCATACATATGAATATGTGGTTGATGTGGGTTTTTGGACTCCCGATCTGTACGTAATCATGTTGAAGTTCTCATTATCTACTCATACTATTGGGTTTTATCATCTAAAAACCTGTTAGTTCTGTCTGAAAAAGTTAACCAAACTGGTTTCTATAACTTTGAAAATGATCTCCCTATTGTTTGTGTAACTTTACTATTTTGTTGAACCAAGACTCTCGGTTTTCGAGTGAATGGATTGTATTTTATGGGATGTGGAACCTATCACCATAAGTTTCAAACTGTTAGGTTCCCTAGGACTATTCAAATTAAATGACTTCCTTTTACAAGAACAATCTACACGCAGTTTAAAGGTGTTTAACAATAACACCATTTGTTTGATTTCCTCTGATTTGATACAACATATGTAAATAGCAAATATCAGATCATTGATATCGCTTATCGTGATCATGATCGTATCCATTTTTTCTTAATTATTTAATATGGCTTTTGGAGAATTTTTTCCCAACATTCAGTAACTGATTATTTCTGCTTTGAGGTGAGATGATTCCTAAATTGCTGATTCAAAATCTGTGTTACTTTGCGTAGCGTGTCGTCTCGCAATATTTTCTCTACTTAGTTTCAAGCTCAAATTCTCCAGAGTAACAATGAGTTCTTCTTAATCACAAAGCTTTATGGAATACCTAATGACATTGGGAATTTTATCACTCTCGGTCGGTAATTCCATCTAATCAATATGCGATTAATACATATATAAACTCAAGAAATGGGAGCCTCATGTAGTCCTAAGTTAATATACTACTTGTCATGGCGCATGGGTTAAGCTCGTCGACTACTTCGCGTTAGGTTCTGTGTTCGACTCTCAGGTCAAACGCCGCAAAATAGCAGAAATAATTCCTGTCGTCACCGTTCTTTTAACCAATAATAGCAAACTTCTACACGTGAAAACATCTGACTATGAATCAGTCGCCGTTCAGAGTCGGAAAAAAATCTTAGGCCCTTCTCGATGTGCGTGCACAGTAACCGATTTTGATTCGTCTGAGTTGGTCTAATCACAAAATCCTTATTTGATATTTGCGTGAATTGTTGACTGAGTTACGAACTTCTAAAGCCAGAAAAGAGGTGAAAACGTTCTTTAGAAAAAAAAACACGGCTTCTCAGGAGCGTGTAAGGAGAAGAAAGGGATATTTCTGGGTGTATTTCAGGGGCTCAGAACAAATCAACGGAAAATCTTGTTAGGTCCCGCTAGATTGTAGTTTGATATCATATATGTATGGCATTCACCATTCATCACAAGAATTTAGTGAACAAGACTCCACTCCGTGGAGTAATTAACTTTTGCTTATTAGAGAACAGTTCTAATAAGGCATATGCCTTATTAGAGACCATGGTACAATAATCTTTTTGATAACCAGAGAGATAACTCTCATTCAAACTTTGAAGCAAAGATCTTAATCGAAGCCTGCTCCAGGTCGATCCAAAAATAAGTCGACGTCATGTTGGAATCCGCCTGTTTGATGGTCTTTTTTCCTTTGTCTTGACATGCAAGGATGTTCTTGCTTTTCTTTTTAAGTAGAATTCATTAGTTCAACTTACGTATTTGTTGGAGAGCACTCGTAGTAGGTCTCAATAGTATTTGATAGCCTAATTAGGGATTGTTTGGCTGTTTCAAGAGCACTTAAGAACCATATATGTGATCTCTAGCCGACACATAGATAGAACAATAAGTAAACGTTCAAAAAATTATTAGATGTTAGCCTAGCTACAGTTTATTTTTCCGATTTGACTCGTATCCAGGGCGAAAGCTCTTAAACCAATAACACAACGTATCGACATATACTTTGCCAACCATATTTCCAAAAACAGCCGACCGATTCCGACATTCGTACGTGTCTTAAAAATTGAAAAGGCGCTGGAAATGTTATTTCAAATCACGAGCTCGTCTTAAAGTAACCCTTATCTTGAGGAGGACATGAAAAGAGTATGCTGAATCAGTTGATTTGATTTCGATTAATCATAGTTTCTCCTTGTGGTCCGACTTTACTTTATCCGGTCTGTTTAAGCAAAGGTTCACGGGCGCGCTGTGTCTGATCAATTCGTTACTTACTGATCAGCCAGTTACACTACCAGTTGGGTCAATTCTTTTCATTTGGATTTTACCGCGGAAACTGGTCTATTTAGTGCAACGAAGGAAGATATCACATTTGATAAAATATTTATAATAAAGGGGACTGAAGGACCAAACTTAGTCATACTTCCGGGTGTTTTTTAGCATTGTTTTCCGAGTTTAATAGGGACCAAGGCGATGGCTTCGGGTTGAAGTACCGAGCCCCGTCATACCAATCACTGCATTCTATAAAATATTGTATAACATCCTGCTTCTCTGACGGATTTTCTTTGCATTGTTTTCGAGTTTGATGAAACCAAGTCAATGGCTTCGATGAAAATCTTTAGAATACAAGCTTCACTTATATACTTCTGTTCCCTCCATTACACATTGTCTTTAGACTTGTCTCTGAAAATGGTTGTTCTCAGCAACACAATAATTATAGTGGTGAGCCTGAAACTTAGTCGATTAAATGCGCATATTGGCTTCGCGACTTTTTGGCTTTCCCTGGTTTCTTTAAGTCCGACTATTAGCTTATAACAGGGAAATTTACATCCAAGTGACGAATTCTAGTAGACAACGATGACTGTTTGCCGCTGTCAAAGCAAACGGCAACAACAAAGTTGGGTTTGCCACACTGATGGTATCGATTAGGCTTTGTAAGTACTCACCAATTCTTAGTAGTTTCTCCCTAGTTCTTAGTCAGCTTTTACACTTAACCTGTCAAAGATTAACCAAACAGAAAGTGCAATCAAAATTCGATCCAATTAACCAAATCATTTGACTTACCTGTCAAGGTAAGACCTCCCTTCTCGTCATCCTGAGAAAGGAAAAAAAGCGCCCATCACCGCTACATCACCTTTTAAACAAAAAAAAAAATTAATCCAATCGGCTTCAGTGACAAATGTTATCGGCTCTTCACTTTGTTTCCCCTCTGCGCAGATATCATAATGAGTAGTGGTGCGGCGTGGCAGCGGCTTAATCCAATCGATGATGGGTTAGGTATTCAGCTCAGCGTTAATACCAACCCTGTTGTGTGTTTGTGTAGAGTGTAGCGTATAGTGTAATGTACCCATAAGTTAAAAAAAAAATAAAATAAAAGAGAAACACTCCAGTTGGTTGCATCGAACGCGAACTAAACACTCAAATTACCCCATTGCCACATCATTGGCAACACTAAAAATCTGCGCTCAAAGACCGACACGAATTCATTCCATTTATTATTTTTGCTGTTGACTTGTCTCCCCTGTCCGAGCCCGCCTCCTACCATCACGTTGGCATTCTCTTCACTTTATCCCCATCACCATCATCATCATCATACCTCCAATTCATTACGAAACTAGAGAAGTAGCAGTGCGGCATAGTGTCGTCGGTGGCAGCGGCAACGGCGGCGGCACCCAGCAAAAAGATACCAAATCACCCAACAGCACAAACCATCCAATATACTATATCACATTAAATGTGGTTGGCATTCGGGTGCTTTTTTGCTTTCACTGTGCGTTTTCCTGTTTTTTATTTGTCGGAGAGTCGTCGTTGTCGTTCCTCCTCTACAACCTACCAAACTATATCTCTCGTCTATCAGGCAGTCAGCCAGAGCCAACAACACTGGCATAACATAGCAGAGAAGCTATACATCTAAAAGCAGAGCCAGAGCCAGAGCCGGAGCCTTCTCTGGCACTCCATAGAACCGGGCAAACATACACATCACGTCATGACATTAAGATCTCGACCTGATCCGATCCGACATAGCATGGCACAACGAACACACACAGTATTCGTGTATGGTTGAGCGGGGCAACGAGAGGAGTATTGCGGCACCAGAAGCCGAGGTAGTAGAGAATAATATAAACGACGTCGACATGGAGGCCAGGCCAGCACTAGCTCGCACCATTACCATCCATACAGAGAAACGACAAAACTCGAAACAGCAGCACCAGCAAAATCCCAACCAGCTCTCATTCCACATTGAATCCAACCATCTATCCGTTGCCGTAGTCGTTGTCGTTCCATTGCTGTTGCCGTCCAATCCATTCCTCTATGCTCCCCAGCCAGCTCTTTACATCTACTATACGAATATGTACGTATGTCCTCCACATCGCGTTGCCTATACAAATTCCCTCCACAGCTCTGTGTAATAATAATTCTCTGTATCTCTCGAAATAAGCTCTTTGTGCTGTGGGGGTTTTGCTGTGCTGTGTGCTGAGCTGACTCCCTGCCCTCGTTCCATGTTTATTTCGATTCCAAAGCCATTTTACCAGGTTAGTTCGTCGTCATCGTCGTTGTGCCAACGGCGGGCAGGCAGGCAAGCAGGCCGGCGGAGTCGTTGAGAAGAGAGAAAATTGCTAAAGCTGAAATTATATTGTACTCGTACTACTACTTTGTTGGTTTGGTATCGTTCAGTTCGCTTCTAGTGTGCCTGCCTTGGCACATACAATGTGGGGCATCAGCTGAAGCAGCATGAACCGACAACGACATCAAGAAACGAGGAACGAGCACAGTACAGCGCCCGAGAATCATTAGCAGAACCAGCAACCAACAACCGGCAACGAGCAACGAGCTATAAGCCAGCACCAGCACAAAATATCATCATCATCAGTATCCAAGAGGTGTACAGTAGGGGAGTAGCGAGGTTAGGATAGAAGCTAGTCGGTCGCTGAAAACGCTTGCCTCCCGTACACCAGTGTTATTTGCGCTGTTGGCGTTCTCTTATATTGCTTGAGCACTGGCACTGCTGCTCTGCTGAGTTTGTGCTGTGCTGTGCTGTGCTAGTGCTTATGCCATTTGTACGCGGCTCTGCGCTGCCCTGCCGTATATACACACTCGCACTACACAGAAGACATAGAAAAACCAAAATCCACGATGACTACGACTCTGTGAATTTTATAAAATGACTGGGTTAGGTTTTTTATATATATTTTTCTTTATTTGTGTTCCCTCGTTGAATTGCTACAGTGGCAGTTGGAAGTTTTATAACACATGGGTATTAATTTAGAGTTGAATAGATTCTATTAGATGAGGTTATGTAGTTCTCGGAGTGTGTTTTAGACATTTAGTTGGTTTTGGAAAAAATATTATATATATAGGTATACATTGTAAAAAATTACGAGTAATCTTACGTTTTCGGTTTCGAAATTGAACAATTTTTGATGTTCGACTTTTCGAAGTTTCATAAAAATTGTATATGATTTATGTTTTCAGGACTTTTGAGTCTGTTTACGTTTCGGGAAATTTTATTCAATGAGAGAGTGAGATTTTGCACGAAGTGATTAATGCTCAATCTAAGGGTCTCTCTTTTGTGGCAAGGGGCCTACAATTAATAGTCGAACAAGAACTCCATACGAGTATATGAAAGGGACTATTGAAGGCTAGTTTATAGATGAGCAAAGTGTATGATAAAATTTTGCTGTGGTGGTTGGCATTTCAAGCAATTGCTTCATAGATTCCGGGCAAAAGTAAGAACTTGATGGTCTTGAAAGTTCTAACTTATCTGGATGCCCACTACATGACCTAACTTGAATTAGTTCATATAATCTTTACGGAATAAGTGACATTGAATTGGTGATCTAATGTTTGTAATAACTCTTACAGCGACTCACGAAAATCGTCAGCTTCAGTTTTTCTGCTGAGGGATATATACGAGTACATACTTGTATTCTTACATACGAGTAGGCTACTATCGAACCACTGAGTAAAATGATGCCCAGTTGCAAAGTATTTATGATAGCCTTAACTAAAGACCTGCTAAGCCTCAAACCTCATGTGCGAATATTGAACTGCCTAAATTCTTAGTACTTAAAATCATGGTTTAGGTATTTCTGTGAATCTACGAGTATGAAAGAGCTGATTTAAGGGTGGCTCCATTAAGAGCGATCGCATTTAAGTTTCTAAATTGATTCTTGTTGTAGCAGACCCTCAACAACACTCAAATTCTCGTTGATACGAGGGCGGGTCAATAAGTCCGTGACTTTTGGAATAAAACACAGATTTTTTGATAAAAAAATAATTTTATTTTTCAACGTAGTCTCCCTTGAGCTCTATACACTTTGTCCAACGCTTCTCCAATTTTTTTTATCCCTTCCAAAAAAAATGATTTGTCGAGGTCCTCAAAATAGGCCTTTGTTTACGAGATGACTTCATCATTGGAGTCAAATCTTTTTCCACCAAACCATTTCTTCAGGTTTGGGAACAAGAAGTAGTCGCTCGGAGCCAAATCTGGAGAATAGGGTGGATGAGGGAGCAATTCATAGCCCAATTCATGGATTTTTGCCATGGCAACTGCACATGTGTGCACCCTTGCATTGTCTTGGTGGAAAAGAACTTTTTTCTTGGCCAAATGAGGTCGGTTTTTTTTCAAATCGTCATTGAATCGGTCCAATAAGTTGGCATAATATTCCCCATTGATTGTTCTTCCCTTTTGAAGGTAGTCAATGTGGATTATCCCGCGTGCATCCCAAAAAACAGTCGCCATAACTTTATTGGCTAACAAACCCACCTTGGCCTTCTTTGGCGCCGATTCACCCTTAGAAACCCACTGGTTTGACTGTTGTTTGTTCTCTGGTGTGTTGTGATGGATCCATGTTTCGTCCACGGTTACAAAACGGCGCAAAAACTCCTCCATATTGCGATTAAACAACGCCAAACCTTCCTGTGAAGTGAAGCACACGAAATTCACTTTTTTCCATTTTCTCCTCAAATTAGTGAGTAGTCTGATAAAAATAGCTGTCAAACACAAACTAATTGACGCAGCAAGTTTAAATTTTGACAGGAGTCAACTGACAGATGCCTGTTGACAGGAGCAGTGTTGCTGTTTCAGTAAAGAGGTCAGAAATTCAAAAAGTCACGGACTTATTGACCCACCCTCGTATTGTATTTATTGATTCTCTTAAGATGGGATAAAATGCCGGGAATTCGGAAAGTGTAATTTTGGAAAATGTTTTTTGACCTGCACTTTCCAAATCTAATAAATAGCTATCAGCAGGTTGTATAGTGCAAGTAGCCCAGTATAATTTAGATGCGATCGGATGACTTTAAGCAGACGTGCTTCAGGATTAGAATAATATGGAAGTACACACTATATTTATCCTGAATACAGCAGACGATCGACTTGATTATAACTGAAAGTTTGCGGGAGAGTTATGCCACAGTAAAGCTGAAATGGCCATGGGTGCCATCTGCCCACTAATCGCAGTTTTCTCTGCAATTCCATGAAGACAGCAATGACCTTTGACCTCATTGCTGTCGAGTTACCTTTGGATGACGTGTTCATTTCTACTTTTCTCCTTTTTTTTTTGATCCTACCTGACGAATCAAAAATATATTCCAAAGATGATCTTACTGACATATTACCTTTGGCCGTCGGTACGTACGTATGCAATAGTACAGTGAGAAAGATACGAAGAGGTCTACTCGCTGAGCTTAGAAGTCGAGTATTGGTAGGTAATCGTGTGTCGCCTTTGAACTTTGTTGAAAGAGCTACTAAATGGTACGGGTTCGGTTTTATCTACGGACGCAGTAAGGTTTTCTGACAATATTCCCGAGATATGGAAAAGTGTGGAGACTCCCCAGGCAGATAGGTCGCTTTCAATAAATAACCATTTTTCTACGAATGCAACCTTACTGCTAAAATCGGAGCGACCTATTTAAAATAATTTTAGGTCGATCATGTCAGCATTGAACCAACATAATTGTCATGTCATATCATGGACATATGGTCAGTTCATTGTCGTTTATGTAAGTTTACTTACATACCAGAGGACATTAATCATGCAAACTGAATTTAACGCATATCTGGCAAGTGAATGTACTTGTTGTTGGTTAGGGGACATCGGAATCGTGAAAAGGAAAGGACTGTCATATGTATATTACATACATGCAAAAAAGGAGTAAACCTTTGAATTGTTTGATTAAAGGAATTCTTCTTAAACAGAGGAACGGTGAGTTAAATGAAGTGTGTACCATCGTAGACCAACCCAAAGCTACGAAAACGATGCCGAAAATGTCCAAATAAAATGGCCTGAGGATGACATGAGAAACATGGAAATGAATAGTGGGCTTATCTATAAGAATTAAAGAGTTAGACTCAAAATATCTAACTAAGAGAAAGAAATTCTGTAATACGAGTATGTACTCGTGTGGAAGTAAACCTGATCAGATTCCTTAGGAAAACACAAAAAGAGAGCTGCTGCAGTGTTGTACTCGGTACACAGGCTATTCAAAATTCAGATTAATAGCATGGCCGATAATATTTAGTAAGCTAGAAAGCTGAAGCCATTTCACTAGGTCATAGTTAGCCTTTGAATTAGGATTATTGAACCAAGAAAGCATCTGTTCGTCAATCGACTCTTATCTGCTCCTATGGATTGTGGTGATTTTATCTGATTAAAAAGTTAAGGCCAACACTGGCAGCCCTCCCAAAATGGATGTTTATATTCAAAATTTGGTTTAAAAACACAAAATCCATTGATACGTTCTCATTTTATTTGTCGACTTATGGAACCAGATGCAATGAACAAAGCCAACCCAAAGTACCTACATATGTACCTCAGTTCTCTTTTCTGTCTCCATTCTATTTCCATGGCTTACAAGTGTGTTTTTGAATGCTTTTCTTTTTCCTTCTACACGAAACAAAAGTCAACTAATTGTGTTTACTTGTTGTTTGTTGCTTTTTCTGGCCTTAAAGCCGTAATAAGCTTACGAAATACGATCTCTCTTTAGCATGCAACTGCTGCATAGAAGCACATGCACATTGGTTAGGGGCACTCGATATACTAGGGTACTAAAACACATGCGCCTATTACAAAACTTTCACCCACAACTGTTTGTCATTTTATATCTCTCTGGCGGGCCCCAGTGTGTTAGGGTATGACTCGGCAAAACCAACTTAAAAAAAAAATTGTATGTAGTTAGTGAAGCAACGAAGCAGGCAAGCTGAGCCAACAACTGATGGTCGTCGTCGTCGTCGTCATCATCATCATCGCCATCGCCATCGCTATCGCTATCGTCGGAGTCGTCGAAGTCGTTGTCGTAGTCGAGTTTCTTAAAAGTTTATAGCACCGCTCGGAGGTTCGATTCGTGTGTACAGTGTAATATTCACTTGAGGCAATCCATATCCCTGTCGAATGGAATCTACTCGTTGTCGTTGTCGTTGTTATTGTTGTTGTACTCCTCCAGAATTGGGTACTGCTGGTGCTGGCACTGGTGTTTAGTGTGTATCTGCTTCTTAACCTCCTCTCTGTGCCCATTTGGTGCTGACAAAAGTCTTTAGTCGGTAAGTCGATGAGTCGGTTGGTTTGTTGGTGTTATTTCAAATCGACAGACGAAAGGTTTTAGTTGGTTCACTTCACTTAAACTCTGAGTTCAGTTCCAGAGATAGAGTGGATGGATAGCTGGGGATTTTGAATGCTAAAAACCTCCAAAGTGTGTGGAAATACTATACACGTCGTCTTCGACGATTTCCAGAGCTGGTGTGGTGTACCCGGTTTTCTTTAGAAGTTGCAACTGTCGTAGTCGTTGTCTCGCTGTCGTTGCCGTTGTCGTTGTCGTCCTCGTCGAAGTCGTTTTCATCGTTGCCGTTGTTGTTGTCGCTGTCACTGTCGTTGTCGTTCGTCTTATACTTTATTTTCGTTCGTAGGTTTCCACTTCTTTTTGTGTCGATTTCTGCTTCCATTATATTTCGAGTTGAGTGTGTAATCATTCGGTGGAGACGACGGGTATGCAGTCATTGTCATGATGATGATGATGATGTGATGTGTGCTGGAAGTGGTAGTAGTAGTAGTACATGCTCGTATAATAGTGCCTGTGTAGTTTAGTGTAGTGTAGTGTAGTGTAATTTTAGGAACTAAAGTTCTCTAAAGGTGTACCACCTTCTCTGTTGATGTTCCACCACTATTCTGCCCTTCTCGTGAACCTGCAATTGTTATGTGGCCATGCCGTGGCGTAGTCGTAGAGTTGTATAGTAGTTTCTGGTCGGTTGGTCGGTCGTACTTTGTCGTTTACGTTTGACGTTTCCTTCCACAGTACCTACCATAGCATTGAATACTACTGAGACTGGGGTTTGAGCTGCAGCACTTGGCTCTATAGAGAGTCGGTATCAACTTGCTTGTGCGCGCCCTTAGTATCCGAAGTCCATGAAGGAGTCAGTTTGACAGTTTTTTTTTACTGAGCTCATTTTTTTTTTTAATCCTGTCGACGTAGTTAAAGTCGTTGTCGTTGTCGTCGTACGTTTGTCGATTGCTTCGCTGAATATTATTTCTCTCTGGCTTCGAAATAAGGACTCAATTCTTCCTCTGCACTGTTACCCTCTAGTCGAAGAGGCAAAAAGAGCACACGACTAGAAGAGCTCCTTGAACAGACAGACAGACAGCAAGCACTAGGAATACCATTGCATACAGTACTCAAGGTAGAAGGTAACTATCTGTATCTCTATATAAAAAAAGAAAAACAAAAAAGATAGGTATTCTCTTATTGATTCATTTAATTTATCTCTAAAGCTGGAACGGAATACGGTACCGGTACCCTACTTCTTCTACCCTAGGAGAGTGTAGTCATTTTGCCATTTAAAACATCGTTGTCATCGTTGTTGTTGTAGGAAGAGAAGTCGAAGGATAGTTTAGGATATCTACCTCTACCTAACCTACCCAGCAAGAGTGAGTTGATTTGGTAACTTTTGTTGAGGCCGAGGATTGCAGATTGTGAAGAGTCAAGGCGGAGAAGACCAAGAAAACGACATCTCTGGGGGTTTTCCAGGGCAAGTAGGTACGAGTAGAGTAGTACCCATTCCATGGGTTAGGGGTATCACCTTAATTTACAATTCGATTCACGTTTTCCAGTTCACCTCCTGGTCGATGGTGGTGAAGGTGATGTGGTCGATGCCAGTGCCGTAGTATACGTAGTGATGGTGTTGGCTTAAGGGCTTTAACTTTCGTAATAAGGTCAACTTTAGTCTTTGTTTTGTTGTTCTCTTTCTTTTTTCTTGTTTTTTTTTTGCTGTTATATTTTTATTCATGGCGCGGAGTCACATTTCATTTCATCCGCAAGTGTAGTGTGCCTTGTGTCTTGTTTTTTGTTTTTACCTTCGTCTTTCCACCCCGAAAAGTCTAAACCCATAACCACTAAACCATCATAAGTTTCCCAAAATAATAATAAAAATAAAGAGAACAAAGCAAAACAACAACGACAATAGGAGCAAAGAGAGAATAAAAAAAACCAAATCCAACCGGCACTTTATTTGTACGCGTATTGTTTTGATTAATTTCGATTTCGAGGATTACTACAGGTGAAGGGGTTTATTATTTATTTATCTCCCGCTTTCTTTTCTTTTTTTTATGTTTCTTTTCTCTCGTTTTGATTTTAAGAAACAGAAACATTAAACCGACATCGACAGTGAAACAACGTGCGCAAGCGAATTAATTATCGCTCAATTCTTTTTCATTTTTTTTTCTTTGCCTTGTGATTGTGTTTATGATTGATAATGCAAAGTGCAAACACAACTCAGGATTTCGGTAGTGTTAATATACGAGAGGTTATTCGTATTCGTATTCGATTCGACTCGAGATTTAGTGTAATTGATAAAAAAAAGAAGAAAATAATCTTATAGCCCCTTTGCCACACACATAGAAACGCGCACGGTGTGGCTGGTTTAGTGGTGAAATGTGTGTGTGTTTTTTTTTTTTTTGAAAGGTGAACGAATGCAGAAAGAGAAACGTTTTTCCCGCCTAACGGTGTCGAAAGGTAGTAGTGTCTAACAAGTGTCAAAAATATGTCATCACAAGATCTGCTGTTAAGATATTACTACTGTGACAGTTGATAACGCACACGATATCTCGAATCTGTCCCTCAACAAACAAACACTCACAGTGATAATAGAGAAGGTGTCCAAGGGCAAAGTGCTTCAATAGCTAGAATTTCAATTAGAACTGCTAAACTGGGGTTCTACAACAAACAGTTTCTTTTATTCGTAGTCCCTCGAACAGATTTGAAGTGTTTGCTGTGATTTTATGCAATAGCAATTCATTCGCCTCATGTTATACTGAAATCGCCTTGATTTGTTCTAATCGCGCCGTATGTAAATGTCCATCTATGTATGTATGTATATCTGTTAGTCATTTGTCTTTAATTGCAGCCCATCCTTCCTTTTTGTTTCATTATGGTCCGCGGAGAAACTTGGCTATCACGTCAGACAAAACACTTTACTAATCAGGTCCTCTAACAACTAGACATTATTGCCATATCCTTCATTTTACAGAAACCACCTCACGCATTTGATATAACAAACTATCTTCCCATTTACATAACATACAGACATATAAACATACATAGGTGGTCTGGTCTTGCCCAAATTCTGTAAACTAGATCAACTTAAGGATGTTGATCTACAGCCTGCAAAGTAAGAAAATAAACAGCCAAACTATAACTAACTTAATGTGGCGCTTCAGCCCGTAGTGGGCCTGGGTCTCACCCACCTGTGATCTTGTGATCATTTTCCACTTGAGTCGCCAATTAAGGCTATTTCTTGCCTTAGAGCATGTACCTCTTGGATGGATTCCAAGGCTTTTCAAGTCATTCGCTCATTGGTACAATAGATGAATTCGGACCTTGTAAATTCAATGTCATGCATTTCTTCTCGTCCATATTTCATTCATGCAATAGTTCGGTAAGAAAATACCTTTCGCTCCAGCAGTCTTGTCTTTAGCTTGAACATCCCTCTTAAACGGACAGAATTGCTGCTAATTTCCGTTCACCATCAGTGTTCAACAGTCTACCGAAGTAATCTTTCCAGGTTTTTATTACCGATACGTACTCCCATCCTTATCCCGACCTGCTTCTTCTTGGGATTGGTGTTCTTGGCTTCTGGTAAAACTTCCGAGGATTATTTCTTTAGTAGGACCTCTCCTTTGTCTCGATCGAGTTCTTCTCTTGCTGTTTCTTTCTTCGAAGAAATCAAATGTTTCTCATACGCTCGTCCCCCCCTCGTACTTACAGAGTTCAGCAGATCGAGTTGTTTTATGCATTTTTCAACCGTGGTTTTGTCATTGTTGATTTAGACTTTCAGACCACTTGTCTTATATGCTTGATGCTGGCAGCATTGGACTACTGGAGTTGTCTTGTTAGATTCAATTAGAAATGACTTTAGTAGTCTAGCAATAATTGCAGCCTCAGAGCACTCAGACGAACAACTAGTCCATTTTATTCCTTGTTAGTTCCTTTTAATGAGATTCCTCTGTCTTTCGAAGAAAGATGAGTACGCGCCAGCAACCACCACGTTAGCTCCGAGCACATGCAGCCTGATGCGAGCGTAGGCCGGACATTGACCAATTTTACAGCAAGCTTTGTGGGATGCTGTATCACTTATGCTAAGCACTAAAGTGTGTTATGGTTAAATGCTTCGTTATAACGCCAGTAAGCTTCCAGCAGACTTTCCTACTGAGGGACAGCAGGAATGTCGCTGAGCTTTTAGAGACGTCGGGAAACATTCGTGCCTGCCAGCAACCTGGAGAGCCATACCTTCTGCATATTAAACCTAACTGTAAAGACCTAAAAAAACTCTCCTCCGAGTCTTGCCTTGCAAGTTCATCGACGATTTCATTTCCCATGATCCCGTTGTGACCTGGGACACAGACAAAACACATTGCATTTAGCCTTCCGACTGCGTTCAGTGATGCCTTGCACTCTCGAACTAGCTTGAAAGCCCTAAGAGGGCTAAGCAAGGCTATCACCGCAGCTTGGCCATAGATATAGATGCAAATGCTTCGCCTCTTCTCTCTATCTTCTCAATATAGTTCGTTGCCATTAGAATTGCGTATATCTCCGCTTGGAAAACAGGCCCAAGCGAATTCTAACGTTGTCGTTCTCCAAAAAGACACCTGTGCCGCATCCTAAATCGGTTTTGGAGAAAGGTTTCTTACTATTCCTTCAGTGTTTTGGTGTCCAGAATAAGCCAAAGCATTTGCACCTTTGGCTTCAAGGTATATACCTAGAGGTCGGACCAAATTTTTGCTACTCGCAAAGCTTTAACATCTGAAGCCCTTGCTGGGTATCTTTGTAAACGCTAAGGTATGCAAATCACGTACTGACCATGATAATCAATCATTTCTTCTCAGGTAATCTTGAAACTAGAATGCCTCATCATTCATCATTGTTATGGGATTGCATCTTTCCATTATCAGAATTGAAAACTTCATTGACTATGAGTATAACTGAGTATGGTCCGATTCTTATATATTCTTCTTTTCGCTAACTTCATCTACACGCAGTAATGTAGTTTTTTATTCAGCGTCTTTTCTTTGATTGTTAATCAAAAAGCATTTCTTTCAACTCCTTGTGCTTGTTGAACAATAGCGATGATAAAATCTCACCCTATGTCCCGTGACTGGAGTTAGTAATACATCATGATGAGGAAAAAAAATCATGACAATGAGGAATACACATCATCGATTACAATCCTTCACTTTCGTCACCTACTACAATTCAACAGCGCGACAATTTCCAAGGGGTATAGATAGATATCGATTTTCATCCTAGCGCTATCTTGGAAATAAATCTTATGAATACCGAGTTCAAGGTCGATTACCTAACTCTTACAACAAGGTCAGCCTTTTAAAATACAACTTAACCAATTTGAATGCGTCAAAACTACCCCGAGGTCCCTGATTTCTCCACCTGTTATTTCAATGAGTATCTACTAAGATGAGGTACAACTGCCATCTCTAGAAATTTATCAAATGTGTGCTGAAATTCAGTTAGAATAACATACACAACCAACTCATCCTTGATGTGTAAATGAAAATTTGTTTAAATTTCCAGTGTAAATCGTTCTTCACGTCGTCGTCGTCTGCACTCTAAAATTCAACCCAAAATACAAATCAAAGACTTACGAAAGTTTGTAGTTAAATCCGTTTACCTGCACATAGCTTGTGTTCAAAACCGAATGGACCTTAACACGACACAATCATTCCCATTCTCAGGTATATCCTTATATGCCTTTTTGAAATCTACTCACTATAAGCCGGTAAAACATATTTTTAAGTACGTGACACTAGTTCGTCTCTTAATATAGACTTAACCTCATATGTAAACATATTTCCTAAACATTATTAGATATGGTGGTATCATATCCAGAATTATTAGCGATTACTCCGTTCTAACTATTCCTTAAGCCTCTGAAAATATTCTCTAATTCGTGTTGACGGCACATCTTCAGCCTATGTTGTTGCGCCCTTCTTACATATTTTTAACGAGTGCTCTTACCAAGAAGTGCCCGTTGTATTTCTCCAAATTCTTTCGAAAACATAGAAGTACAGGTTTCCTTTATTTTGCTTGACAGAATTGGCGTCCGTATGTAGAGCAGATGCTTTTAATTTATACATATTGGACGAGCTCATCTGCGTAAGATAGAATAGATAATTATCTTCTTGGATAGTTTTTTTTTAAATAAAAATTAAGTTTACTGATCTGGATCTTCACCTTCAGTTACAAGCTTCGAATGGATATTCTCTGATCGAGATTTGACTATCTGAAGTTCTAAATCTGCATCACGGATTCCCTTTCCGCACCTAGAAAAAATCATTTCCCATGCACATTTAAATTGGTGGATTGAGCAGTTCCTCCATTGCTGGTCTGACTGAGTTATTACAAGTTATGTTATGAGGTTTCCTTTCTTGTCATTGTTAAATAGTTCGGCTACTACATTTCCAGCATCTTTTCCAATATTCATTGTGTATCTTTATGTTACACGTGTACACCATACGTCTACCCATCTCAACTTAAGAAGGCCACATCAGTTCTGAAAACAATTCTTACTCACCCGGTTTTGTTTGTTGATACTTTCTGTTTTTCTAATGAAATCAGTTACCCTACCTATACCGGTTACCATGGAAACTTTATTTTTTGAAACGAATGCCAACGCACTTGAAAACAAATAATTGATTTCTTTTCTACTGGTCATACGTAAAATAAAAAAAAAAATTTAAAAATATTCTGTTGTTGAGCAAATTAAATTAACAATTCGAAAATTTGTGTCTCTTTTAAGGAATTAATTGGTCAAAATAGCAACGATAGTTCAAGTGGTGGAGGTGTTAGTGGTATGGGCTCTGGCCCACCTGGCACGCCAAATCCTCAACAAGTGATGCGACCTACCCCATCGCCAACTGGTTCATCAGGCTCAAGATCAATGTCCCCTGCTGTGGGTAAGTACATTTTAAATAATAAAAATTGTATTTATTTTATGAATTACAAAGTTACTTAACCGATATCCATTATTTTGTAGCACAAAATCTGCCAATATCGCGACCATCGAGTAATCAATCTCAATCGGGCCAACAAATGCCACCAACAACAGCGAGTCATATGTCACATAGTAGTAGTGCATCAATTGCCGCCGCACAACAGCAATCTCAGCCACCAGGTCAGCCGCCAATAACGTCAGCTGGTAGTTCGCAACAACAGCAACAATCACCTGCTTCGCAACAGCAACAAACGCCGCCAAATCAATCTGTGAACAATATGCCAACACAAGGTAGCTATCAAACACAACCGCCACCAATATCTCATATGCATGGTTATAAGATGGGACCCGGTGCGGGGCAAAGCCCTGGACCAGGACCACAGAATATGCCTCCATATCCACCACCTCCACAGTCGCAACAATATTCCCAAGGTAAATGAGTAGCAAGCAACACACTGATCAAGTACTAAAATTCATTTCATTTGTACTAAAACAACAAACAAACGAGAAAATATTAATTTATTATAATTATGAAAAATGTAACTGTATTTGACAATTGTTTTGTAGGAAATTACCCGCCTCGTCCACAATATCCAAGCAGCTATGCACCAACACCACCCACAAATCAACCATCATCTGCCAATAGTATGCCACCTGGACCAAATCAATATCCAGGGCGACCTTTACCCAATCACAGTGGCAGTCCACATACACAATTCCCGCCATATCAGCAGAATTGGGTACCACCATCACCGCAAGGTCATGCCGGAATGATGGGTAATCATGTACAAGGTAAAGGTACACCACCACCACCTCCACAGGCGAATGTTGTTGGCTCTCCACGACCTCTCAATTACCTGAAGCAGCACTTACAGCACAAGGGCAGCTATGTGGGAGGTTCTAGTCCAACACCGCCACAAGGCTATGGCAATGGTCCGGCGGGTATGCATTTGCCAATGGGTCCGCCACATCATATGGGCCCACCACATGGTCCAACTAATATGGGACCACCAACATCTGGTCCACAAGGTGGCCCACCATCGGTACAAGGTCCCACAGATGGAAGCTCAACACCAGATCATGGTGTTATATCACAAGACAATGGTATCACTTCATCGGGTTCATCTACAGCTAGTACTCATCCTGTAACATCTGTTGTGACGACGGGACCCGATGGTGCTCCCTTGGATGAGGCCAGTCAGCAAAGTACTCTGTCAAATGCTTCAGCAGGTAAATTCAACAAACGATACAACATAAAATCTCGAATATGGATTTTCTAATCGATATTTTGTTGTAGCTTCTGGTGAAGATCCTCAATGTACAACGCCGAAATCACGGAAGAATGATCCATACAGCCAAAGTCATTTAGCACCACCCAGCACATCGCCTGGTGGTCATCCTCACAATGAGGACTTTGAAATGAATTCACCACCAAATTGGTCAAGAACACCAGCTAGTCCGGTAAATATCCCAAATACAACTATTCATTCATTCAGCTAGCTCTTTTTCTAACAAGTTTGAATGTTTCTTCTTTTTTTTTTAAATTACAGCAGGTTTTCAATACCCATGTTCCTCAAGAGACCTATCGGACATCATCAAAGAAATCTGATAGCCTCTGCAAACTCTTCGAAATGGACGACAATCCCGAACGTCGTGGCTGGTTAGATAAGCTGCTTAGCTTTATGGAGGAACGCCGAACACCAATAACAGCGTGTCCAACCATTTCAAAGCAGCCCTTAGATTTATATAGGTTATATATTTATGTAAAAGATCGAGGAGGATTCGTCGAGGTATGCAAGGTGCCGTAGTAATTCCTTTTACTAACTTTTTTAGAATCAAACTAGCCAACCAAAACAAAAATTAAAATAATAACCAACCACCACCACCACCACCACAATTTTGCAACCTTATAAATAATTCAGAAAAAAAAATCAAAAACAAATAAGCCTTAAGTAAATTTAATGAACAAAAAAAAAAAAAAAAGTTTTCCATAATATTTTTCAATTAATTTTAGTGCATGCCTATAAACTTGTAATCTTTGGGAATCTTTTGGAATCTCTTTATAATCATTATCTCTTTGCTTTTGAATTTTTTCTTAAGTTTTCCCTTTGAGAAAACGTATATATATTTTTTTTTAGTAAAAAAGAACTCAATTCTTTCTTTGATTATTATTTTTGCTTAAATTTTGAATTGAAGTAGAAAGCAATTAGATTTATTAATGCTCTATGTCTTTATTGTGATGCAAAATCTTTTTAGCTGGTCTGTAGTAAAACGAAATCGAGAGATTAATTTAAGCTTGCCCTTAGAGAATCCACCCGTCTTGTCTAATGATGCATCGTTCGATTGGAAATATCGAATTAGTTTGACTTCGTAATATATTATTGTTTCTTGCAATTAATTTATTGGATGCATCTTTCCTATCGGTCTTGGACAAATTTATTTCAAACCGCCCCCATTTACGTTTTTCGGCTTAATGCCTCTGTTCAGGTAAATTATTAACTTTTAAATTCAGCCTATTATGGTGTCTTTAACCAACAAAAGTGGCGAAGAAATACGAGCACACCCCTAACACAATGCGCTTTGAAGCTCAACATTGGGCATTGAACCCTTGTGTAAGATACTCTTACCACCATCGAAAATATCTAGTTTTAATAGAAACTATCTATATGTATGTTGTTTAGAGATCACAATAAATAGTTACTACTATAAAAACTCCCACGCCTCCAGAGTCCACATTCCATTAGACTTTTGTAGAGCTTGATGATTCTTTTTTCACTTTTCGCATTAAAACATTTCTCCATGAGAAAACTCTACAGGTGTGCCATCAATATCTACAACTTCGTCCTTCTGATCTGATCATGGCTAATATCCCTGTGGTACTCGCGATTTATTTCTTCATAACACTTATCGCTACCGTCTAATTAGTTTACAATAATTGTAAAATGCTTTCCATAACTCTTGAACTAATATTCATCCAAAAACAATAGATTTCTATTTGATCTTTTCAGTGTTGTTTGAAGTTTGGATGACTTGTAAATTCCTTAGGCTGAAAACACACCGTAGATCAGACAGAAGGTTTTTTTGATTAATTTCATAGTCAAGAAAATGTTTCTTATTTCAACAAACCTCGAGTCAAAAAACATTTTTTTGTTTCCCTTGATTTGGTATGTGTTAGCTCATAAGACTCAATGGATTGTTGTTTCATTAGTCAACGAAAAACGTATTGTCTGATCCGGTGTGTTTTCAGCCTTATTAGTAAACGATTCTATTGTTCCTACTGTCACATCTGGTTGCTGATTACTAGACCAAAAATCAGCAGTAAGTGTTTGATTTGTAAGGTAACCGACATGAAGCACCGATAGATACGAGTACGAAACCACAACTAATAGTCTAGCAGCACATTATGGCACGTTAAGCGAATAATAATTTGTTGAAAATGCGTTTTGTATTTTCCTAAAGGGGTTCAAATGAGTAAAGGATGAACCCTGGAAGATGCAGTCAAAGAATGGCTTAATTTGAATTTTTGAATAATTTGTGTGAGCGCGCACAATTTAGATTAAATAAAACCATACCTCATGAGACGACCAGATTTTGCCTGAATTAAATTAGAATTATCTGACTTACTGACGCATAAGGCGTAAAAGTACGACTGTTACTAATTCTGCAACTTCATCATTTATCGCCAGGAAAAGATTTCTTAACTTTTTTGAAATTGCGTTGACAAATCATCTTAGTTCTAAGAAACTTATACTCAAATTATCTATTGAATCTATCAATCAAGATAACCTGATAACCTTACACTGTTTTTTGTGAACGAGAGTAGGGATGGGTCTACGCGTTTGTAAATATTCACCACAATAATACGGAAAACGTGTTTTTTTCGGCAAAAATCAATTTGGTTTTTCAACATATAGTCCCCTTGTAATAAGATTTATCGAACCCCTCGAATGAGTGAATCTCTTACATTTTAATCCATTTATACGTGTTTGAGAACAGAAAATAGTCTCAAGGGACTAAATATTGAGAATGTGGTTCATGATGATTCGTATTGCAATTTGTAGCACAATGCGTTTAATTTCACTCTTGCAATGGCCTTGATTTCATCCGACCGTCACACACATGCATTTCACCCACTGCCATACAGCCCCAGGTCATTATACAAAAATCACACCGGGGTGCCAAATATCCTAAAATTTGTCGAAAAATGATAAAATTACTTCTATAGACTAGATCAAAGTTACTCAAATTTTTGTATGTCTAAATTAATAAACGACACGTACCTCGAAATTAGATTCGTCTGACCACTATATTGGACCAATTTTCTTCAATGAAATGGAATCCCGGTTTTTTCTTTGAGAGTTATGGCTTGTATCCTCTCAGTCCAGCTTCTCCTCAAGTCTTCTTCTAGCAGTTCTGGAAGAAATTCGTTGTTTCAGTGCCTCCGACAGCTCAGATGAGGTTTTCTTCCGAGTTTTAAGCAGATATCGTGTAATGTATAATTTCGGTCCAACTGACGTGTGATAATCGTTTTTCTCTCGTGCGAACCAGTCTCCTTGTATCGCTTAATTGCGTTTTGCACTTAACAACGTGAACATTTCCCTTCCTCTGCGATTTGAGTTCAGTTGAGTTTAGTTACTTTGTTTAGTTTTTTATGAACTTTATCTTCAGTATTAGTGCATTACATTATTTTTATGTATGTTGCTAATCTATTGTGGTTTGGCCTATGGCCTTCTCCAAGACTGACAATAATTTATATATATTACAAATTTATACAACAGAAAATACGTAGATATTCTTTAAATCTTAAAAATCTTCTTCAACTATGCGTTTTCTATAACGAAGTGCATTTACGTAGTAATTGTAAATTAGATCCCACACACGATCTCCATTCAAAATTGTAATTACTTCATCTGGTCCTATAGTATGCAAATTAAAGGATTTTATTTGAATTTCTTCTAAAACTGGACACATATTGCATCGTGTTGCAAAGATTGCACAAGACAGGCAGATCAAAATCAGTAACGCTGCTCTGATTTTAAATATTAAATTTATCTTCTCTCTTGAATTACAGTTAATATAGTACGTTATTGCTGCTAGATTGCTTTTCAGTAGTAGGTTCTGTATCGAGAGGACTTTGCTTCAATTACAAATCGATTACATATACTTTGACTACTTTTGCTTGTATCGTAATATGTTGAGTTTTGTTATTAGACTCATTCTGACGCAAGATGTTCCCATTCTTGAATCAAACTTGCTCTATTTCTGATAACACCCTTGAATATAACTTTTGCACTCTATCATCACTCATCGCCATTACTTTTGTTATATAGTCAAAATGCAGTCTTCAGAGCTTCCAAAAACATAGGTGGTGCACCAGTCTGTAAGTGAAGCATTGATAAGCGGAATAATCGCTTTAAAAGGTACCTTTGAAACTTCTCAACTTCAGCAAAAGTGGCAGTATATCCCCACACTTGCGTTCCATATAAAGGAACTGAAACTGCAGTTGAGCGAAAAAGTTTTTGCTTCGTGCTAGGTAATACATACTTATTATTTGTGCACCGCTCCCATAACGACGACACTGCTCGTTTGGCTTCTAGATGCTTATTCATATTTAAGTTCGAAGGCACCAATATTCTTAGGTGTTTATACTCACGGACAACTTTAACCATTTCTTGTTACGTCCACCTTTCGCTTTGAGTATAACTGGCGCCGTCGCTTCTAAACACCATTAACCTTCGACTTATTGAGGTTCACACTCAGGCTCCAGCATTTGCCGTGATATACAAACCATCCGCCGTATCGGAAAAGAACACGATGTCATCCGCATACATAAGAGTGCGAATTTTCTTAGGTCGATTCTACCCGTCACATTGTCTGATATGTCATTGATGAACAGAATGAACAGTAACGTAATCAGGACACATCGTTCTTGGAAATTCTCCAGAAACTGACTCCATCCCTTACATATGCCACATTATTTGCACACATTTCTAGTAGAATGTTAATTATTTCCGTTTAAAAAACGATATTGCACAATTTGTAAAAAAGAGCCTGACATGCTACGGCGTCGAAAGAATCCGGAAATCGACGAAAAAGGCGTATATTTTTTTTTTATGTTTCTGCTTAATATTTCCGCAATATTAAGCAGAATAGTTCTTTCTAAATCGTGCTTAAAACTCCTGGAAAACTTTTTTATTTTGAACCTAACAAAACAGTAAACAACTTAGCAAGAGGTGTTAAAAGAAGATATTGCTCGATAGTTTGTAGGATCAGCCTTTTTGTCAAACGGATAGATTTTAAATACTATCTGGAATGTTGGCGGATTCGAGGATTCTGTTCCAATTCCATTACGAGTGCAGCCATGAACTCATGCGTGCAATTTTTATGGAACTCGTATGGAATTCGGTCATTTCTGGGAGATTTTCCCATCTTAGCTTTGTCAATGACTGTCTACTTCGAGCACTGATTGGTTGCATCATAAAACTGCATTGTTGACCCATCTTAAAATACACCTACAATTTACCATCTCGTATAATAACGCACTCATAATTAACAATTCCACGAAAAGGACTTCCCAGTAAAGAGAGAATGGAAGGGTGCCTTGGCAAAGGCTATAGGTTTTGTGAGACATAGTTTGAAATCGATGAAGAAGATATATGCATCGAATTGGAACTCCCGAATCTGTACCAACAGTTGATGAACTTGAACAATATGGTATCCAGTTCTTACAGATTGCCTCCCTCCCTACATGTGCAATTTCTATTGGTCCAAAAGTATTATTGTTATGTCTGTAACTTTTGAAATCAAAGAGAAACAATAATAAAAAAAAAATAAGTTTATACCTGCTGCCAAACTATAATAAACGATAACCACATAAGAACGATAGGAAATTTTTTTTAAATAAAACAACAACGATGTGGGATGTAAAATTGATTCTAGCTTTATATTGAAGATACGTTCATGCTATTATGTGTGGTTGGTCCAATTTTTGATGACTCGGTCCAGTATGTGCGGCGTTAGTCCGGTAATAGCGTATCGAATGTTGGCCTCGAGCTCGTCCAAAGTGATTGGCTTGTTAGCGTAGACTAAGGATTTGACTTAGCCACAGAGAAAATAATCGAGTGGTGTCAAATCGCATTTTTATAACGCTCGCCTTCTCCTTCCCAACTTCGAGCGTTGCGTCGGTTGTATGGCATGTAGCGCTGTGTTGTTGGAACCACAACTCGGATATATCGTCGCGCTCAGACCACAGAAAGTCGGTTAACATCGCTCTATACCTGAGAACATTGACGGAAACGGTGTCAAGAAATACGGTCCGATGATGCCGCCATGCTATAAATCTCAATAAACAGTCAATCTTTGCGGATGCATTGATGCTTGGTCGAACACTTGTGGATTGTGTTCGCTGCAATAACGGCAATTTAGCTTGTTGACATAGGCGCTGAACCAAAAATGGGCTTCGTCCGAGAAGATGATTTTTTGGTTATAATCCGTATCTCCGGCCAACAATCATTGCCCAATTAGCGAACACACAGCGTTGTCTACGATCGTATACAATATTATACGCATGTAGGCCCAAATCCAAGCAAAAAATAAGCCGGGCTGGCTCTCTGACGATGCCCAATTTAGTTAATCGGCGCCGAATCGACATTTCTGGGTCTTCTTCAATACTGGCCACTACGGTGGCTATGTTCTCTTCATTTTACACCAATCTCTGTCTGGTTGGTGGCTTAAGATCCAAAAGAGTGTACTCACGCTCAACTTTTTCCATGGTGCGACGAATTTCCTGCACGCTGAAGCCATGATTACGACCGACCTTACGACGTATTTCCTGTTGCGTATTTACAACTGAGCTGGAGTTTCGATAAAATTTCTTAACAATCTCCGCACCTTCGGCAAGCGTCAAACAATGCATGATGGAATGGCAAATCTTACTGAATATTTTGACATTGTAATGATGTCAATGTAACTTTAACAATTGGAAAAACTATCATTGCTGTCTGGTCACCCGTTGCAAGACAGAATCAAAACAAAAAGTGTGCTCCACCAAATTTAGGTTGTTTTTAAAGAGGATTAATTTGCAATGTAGATTTGAGTTTTCTTTGCTTGTCCAGAATGATGAATTAATAAGTATTGGAATTTCGGATCCACTGAGCTTCTGAACTGTGAAAAATCATTTTCCTAGAAATGAGACTTTGCAGTCTATTAGATTTATCGACGAATTTGTAGCTAGTATCCCGAAAATCATTTATACGTTCTCTCGCATATATATTCGTATAATAGGCTTTTGTATGCTGCAAATACCAATCTAATTGAAAATCAATAGTTATTCTTGCATCACAATAAGGACTACATACATATATATTGCTTGTGTAAGTAGAAAACATCGCAATCCATCATCGCCCCGTAGTGATCCCATCCTAAGCCCATATTTAGAAAATATCAATTTATGTGTTTTATTTTTGTATATCTCTATATTTTTTATATATTTTTTAACTAAATCAAAACTTACTTTAGTAGGTGTACGAATTTTGTTTTTGTTTTTTTTTTTTCAATTTTTGGAATGCGCGTGTGTACATTTAGAAAGTGACAATTCCAAATCAATATTTTTAATTATTTAAAAAAGAAAAACAAAACAAATGTTTGCACCAATGATTTATATTTCAGTAGTTCATTGCTTGCTTTCGTTTTATTACTATCAAGTGTTTAAGATGCCCCCGTTTTGGGACTCTTCATCACTAATACGTATAAATTTCTTCTTTTTTTTTGCTGTTTAATTTCACTTGAAACCATCAATAGGTAACGAAAAGTAAAACATGGAAAGATATTGCTGGTCTATTGGGTATCGGAGCGAGTAGTAGTGCAGCATATACCCTGCGAAAACACTACACCAAAAATCTCTTAGCATTCGAATGTCATTTCGATCGTGGTGATATCGATCCATTGCCCATCATTCAGCAAGTAGAGGCTGGTTCAAAGAAGAAATCTGCCAAAGCGACATCAGTCCCTTCGCCAGGTAAGTGTTAAATGCTAAAATGAAATCATTTCATCGTAATTATTGTCTTTTATGGTTAAATGATAATAGATGAAACATTAAAATATATTCTTTTTTTTTTTACTTCTCTCTACTTTCATTTCATTTTCATCGTCAATTATTTTTTTGAAAAAATTTTCTTACAAACAACTGGTTCTGCAACAGCTGGCTCATCGAATTCCCAGGATTCGTTCCCGGCACCAGTGGCGGCGAACACATCTATCGATGGATATCCGGGTTATCCGAGTGGTTATCCAGCTGGAGCGCAACCCGACTATAATGCAGGTGCTCAAATCCAAAGGCCACCGTCACAAACTAACGCACAAACCCCGCATGCAGGTGACTTAACGCTTACAATTCATTTACATTACATTATTTCATTTATTCGCATTTTGGGTTTTGTTTCGTTTCATTTATCATTTTTTGTTTTGTTTTATTACAATATTTGATTTTTAACCAACAAAATGGAAAAGCAAAAAAAAAACACAGAAAGAGAACAGACGAAAAACAGTAAAAAAAAGTTTGTAAATACGTTCCATTCCATATCGATTAATTTGATTTTAGCTGTTTTTCGGTTGATTTATCTTTTTAAACATTTTTTGATTGCTTTTCCCCCCCTGTTTGTAAAATTATCCTTTTTACACTCATGATCATTTAGTTGATTGTGTACAATTTCGATTTCATATTAACTTTCATATAATACTCGTAACTTCGCCTCATATTGCCTATTTCTTTTTTTTTTCTTTTTTTTTCCGTTCTGTTACTAATTTTTGCGTTCATTGTGTCGTCCTTCCCTCATTGGAGGAAGAGGAGGAGGATGAGGATTAAATTGTACAACACGTTTTTCTTTTCCTTTCGTTTCTCTTTCTCTCTGTATCTTTCTTTATTTTGTTTAAATGTTTTATAAGTTTGTTCAATTGCACTTATTTGTTGTTAAAATTTTCTCCAACAAACTCTTGCTCTCACAATTAACAAACAGCAACAACAAAAAAAAAGTTTTAAGCTTTCTTCTATTCTTTCTTTCTCTCCGTCGTACGTGGGAGGAGAGAAGGTTCAAAACAAAAATTCAACAAAAAATAAAATAAAAAAAAGTACCATACTCGTGTTGAGATTTCGGATTTACTTTGCTTTCTTTATTTTCTTTCTTTACATGATCTTTCGCTTGTACACAAAAATTAAGGGTACAAGCTCTTGTTGCAAAAATACCGTCTTTTTTTTTTTATATAATTTTCCTATTTTTGGATTTTTTTTTTTTTGGTAAATGTTTATTGCAATATTTTTTTGTTTTACAAAAAAAAAAAAAGAGTAAAGTTATGTTTAATCCTGTGTTTGTATGTTACACTTGTGATAAATAGGAAATACTCAAGCAACAGCTGGTGATAATATTAGTGTCAGCAATCCTTTTGATGACCCGGTAGGTGCACCGCCTCGTGCCCCTTATCAACAGGGTAGTACATATCCTCCGGTGTCTAGATCGCAAGGTATTAATTAATTCTCTTTTTGTTTTTTTGTTTGTTTGTAATCTATTTTTCCTAACTTACCACCTACATACGAAAATATCTATGTTACAACCTTTTTGTTTTTTTTTTTCTTCAATTATTCTTATTTGCAAAACGGATATGTTTGTTTTTTTTTTTGTTCTTCTTTTTAATGTTCAATAAAACAGTGTGGTCCGCAGGATGGTTCTATGTTTTTATAATCCAACAGCAGGGTACATGTTTTAGGAGAAAAAAGAAATTCAAATTGTAAATGCAGAGTAGATTCTTCACTTAATCCAAAAACAGACCATATACGCTTGTCCGACTAGACATCGGATAGTTAGGATTGTTAGAACTAGGCACTGTCCCTACCTGTTTATCAAAGTAAACTTATTGTTGAGTTAATGGTTTCTGTTTTCTTGTTCTATTGCTTCCTTTTCGCAACATCATCTATATTCATAACTACCGCTTTTGCTTGCTTATACATTTGCTTATTTACAGATTTGTCAAGCCTTTTAGACACTGCGAGAAGCACAACAACGAAAGTCCTCTTCGATCTTAAACAATTTACCTTCTGTTTCAGTCACAAAAAGGTTTTTTTTTTATCATTTATTTTATATGAACGACCACAGAGTTGAATATGAGTTTCCATTTTCATATGTCCAGGTCATATAGTCTTTCAATAGGAACGCTCGAAATTTGTTAGGTTATAGCGACCATGTTGTTAAAGCAGTCAAATTAGTTGTGAATTGATTAGTAAGTAAGAGCGTTGAGCAACGAATGTGGAACCAACAAAATTGTTGACGATACCAATCCACATGAGATATACTAGCACAAAATGTATTCCGATAAAGTCACTCTTTTTCGGGAAATGGGACACAAAGTGAAAGAAAGATGTGTAGTCTCTCATTGGATATTTCGCTCCATGGTTGGCATCCAATATTTAATGGGTAGACTAAGTTATTAGACTTGTATTTACTTTATTAAGTCTTGCAGTCACGGCTGGTATTGAACCCGGAACCGTCCGATTAGGAAGCCAATACACTACCACTGGACCCCCAGCCACCCACTCGTTTTCTTCCAAAACGAAACTGGCATTGCCTTAACCATTAACAGATCGATGATAAGCAACTTCTTGTGGCCTAAACTGGATGATATGTGATTCCAACAGGACGGCGCTACGTGCCACACAACGCATGCCACGATGGACATTCTGCACGATCGATTTGAGGGTATGATTATCTCGCGCGACGCCATCGTGAACTGGCCACCGAGATCATGCGATTTAACCCCGAAGGTCTATGCGAATAAACCGCAAACCATTGATACACTCAAAGTCAACATAATGAATGCTATGCAGCAAATCCAGCCAAATTTGATCTCCCGAAGTAAAGCCGCGGCGGACATTTGAACGACGTTATATTCCATACTTAATGCCATAAAATGTTCATTCAAAAAAGGAAAAAAAAAAGAGTGGATATCGCACACACAACTGTGTTGTCGAGCGTCCTAATTGAAAGACCCTATAGTCAGATTTTATTTTAACATTTTCGATTTCTACAAGCAAAACTTCTACAAAAATAAGCGTTTTGTTAAAAAGAAAACATTTTTACTACTATAGGTGCCTGCCTACAATTAGATCCCTGGCTTGTATCTCAGGCTATCGTTTTGTTCTTACGAGTAGTCTGTGTAGGACAACAATCTGTTCAATATTCCGCACTCGGCTAATTGAATATGCTTTCTACCTGGCGATTTCTACATTGATTGAAATCCTTATTGGTTTATAATATAAACAGAAACTTAAACAAGAATTGGTTTGGCCTACAAACCTTTTCTTAACCGGATTGCTTAAAGGCAGATAATTTGTATGGTAAGAAATATAGCTCTTGGCTAGCCGTAGCTTAAGTGGTACTGCATTGGCTTCCCAATCAGACGGTTCGGTTCGGCATTCAACCCCAACCTTCGAGTGCGGTATATTATTTTTATTAGGCAACTAAAATGGATGAGATGAATGGTTGCTCAAAATACAAGTCTAATAATTTAGTATCCCCATTAAATGTTGGATGCCACCAATGGAGAGAAATAACCACTGAACCCAAACGTATTTCTCTCTCTATCCAATTTTCCGAAAAACTAAACACGTGCTCCGGCATTTTATTAGTACTCATACCATAAAAAACAAAAATATGTAGCCCGACGTACATACGTATGTTTTTATATAAATAACTATATATTGCAATAGAAATCTTCGATGATTGTATACAGGTTGGCAATGCTTTGCTACAAAACAAGTTGAAGTTGGAATTTCATAATTTGGTCTAGAACCTTCTTTCACGGTCCAAAGTGTGTTGCTTCGGTTATGTTAGGCCTAACTTGATGGTATCGGCTATTGCTACCTCTTTAAACAGGGAAATTGGATTTCCTTTTCTTCTCAAACTAACTGGCTGCAAATAAAAAATAAAAAAAAAGCCCTTGGCTTCAGCACTGTTGCCCAGTCGACGAATTTTTGCCTACCTGACTATATCCACATAATTTTACAGTTTATAGAGTTTGCGGTTACGGGTTCTTATCCAGGTACTCCTTCGTAAGTTTGCCCAAATATATATCGGACGGTGTATATTAAAATCAGCTATCTTACTTATCGCCCACTCAGCTGTCTTACTTATCTGTTACTCAGCATTTGGCTCCACGGAGAAGACTAGTGTAATATCTTAACGCGTAAATTTAAAGTAGAAGCAGTTATACCAGATTTCGTTTGATCTTCAACTCAAACACTACATGTTAATGTTACCAACTACACGCCAGATTGTACACGGTTTCAAAGCAGTACCCATCTATAGCGAAAGACTTTTCGGCACAGTGAGACCGTTGATTGATTACATAATTTTGCAATCATGTTCTATCTAAAACCAACTCTTCCTATTTTCGTATCTACATATATCGTCTGCGTATTGGAATGACTGTAGTACCCCTTCCTGTAGTACTACGCACCTTTCCGTTCTACGTTCGACGGAATTCGAAGTTCCTGTTTCCAAATTTCACAGCGCCTTGCGTATTTCGAATAAGTTTTCTCGAGATCCTGAAGTCAATCATCTCTTTATGGAGCGATCTTAGTGTCGATCTAAAATTCAAATTGATTTACTATCGATTTGCCGGAACGGGTATCACCCACTTATATCAACCCATTTGTGTGGTGTAGAAGGGCTCAAGCCTTATTGCACACTGCTTTTGAATATATTGTCATCTATCTTAAAAAAAACTCTGAGGGTAAACCGGAAAATCATGCTACGTTGTCATCTTTCGATTTATTTTTGGATGTTGGATGGGAGGACTAGTCTCTCTCTTGTTCATGTCTATTGCTTCAGATCAGTGATAAAGGGTTTTCTTATATGCGATATCATTCCAATCTGTGAGGCCATAAATTTCTTTATTTATTAATTAATTATAGTGTCGCTTATGTCACTGTTACAATATATTTGTTGGCTATAAACTTCGTAGCGGTTGGCTTTAGAAATTGTAATTAACAATCCATATGATGTGCTTATTTAGTTGTTATCTAGTTGTAGTATACGAATTTGATTCAATTCTACAATACCAAAAATATAACAGCTGGTTGGCCAGAATTAACTAAGACAAACATAATTATTAAATTGCACTGGGAGACCAACCGACTGGTGTAAAATCATTTTATCTTCCTGAGTTCCATGATATCTGTTTTAAATGTCGTCAATTTCCACTCGTATTCTAGAAATTTGGTATGAAAAAAGGAGTATATTCTCCTCTCAAAAGAGGCTTAATCTTTAAGGAACTGTCGTCAACAAATTGCTCTTCGAAGCTTTTGCTTGTGTTGTGAAATAAATTCTGTTTTAGAAAAAGAGCTTGTTTGGCCATGGACGACGCGGAATTAAATTTTTCATGTTCTTCTGTTTCAGGTCCGCGTCTTTAGAAGAATTTCATACAGGAAACACTGCATAGAGTTGATAGAATACCTTACTAACAGAATACCTTATTTGACAAATGAATAATCATCGTCGGACCTTAATTTTATGATTACCTTGCTGAGAATACCATATAATGGATATGTGCGAAGGAACTCGTAGCCCAATTCATGAAATTGTCTTGTCTTGTGAACCGTCTACACTGTGTTATTGACGGTTGTGAAACCCTCCTCCTTGATGAGCGCACGAAATTCACTCTTTTTCCATTTTCCTCAAAATTCACCCGATTGTCTCCTTTCGATAGCCATCACACACAAATAAATCACCAAGCTTACTCAAAATTTGACAATAGTCTGTTGACTGGAGCAGGGTTGCTTTTAAAATTACAAATTTATTGCTCCATTCTCTAAGGACGTACATTAAATGACTTTAAAATCAACCACAATGTCTGCCACTTGCGAAAGGTGGTCCTTTTTCTGCTTAAAGAGAAGATGCGTTTTTTTCTGTCTGGTTTTCAGTTGCACCTCGTTTGCATTGATGGTGTAACACAGACATTGGAATACTCGCAGCATAGGCAAGGGTAAAGTGTTCATACTCGTATATGTGATTGCGCGCTTTATTTCGATTGGTTATTTGAGATTTTTCCACTAAAATAGTTGAGTTTTTTTTTTACATCATCCATTTATACGCGCCACCTAAGATCGTATATTGCTACCCTAAATCTAACCTCCACGATACTTTGATCAAGAGGATAGTTTTGCATTTGTTAAAATTTGTAATTTGTAGATTGGTTTGAGTGAAGATTTATGTATATAAACCACCTTCTGGACCACTCTGAACATAGCTGTTTCAATTATATATTTTTTCTTTTTTTTTGTCATAATTGGTGATGCAAACAAATCAAATGGGAGATTATTATTTGCATTTATAATTTTTGCTATCTAAAACTTGAAGTCCTTCATATTTTGCATGCTAAGTGTGATTTGGTTTCTTTTTTTATTTTTTTTTTATAACAAATAGCTTCTTAATTTGTATCTACTTAAAGGTTTGAGGAAGAGAAGAAGGGCCAAAGTGAAGGGAAAATTGTAGCTTATCCATTGCAAATATCTTGTTTAGTTGTTTTTCTCTCTCTCTCTATGGTGTATGCATGAAATTACTAACTCAGCTAAGTGGTTCTTCCGACATATCGTTTTATCATACAATACATTATTTTATTGCGTGGGGCTTTTACATCCATATACCATACACAGATGCTTTTTTGATTGGGCTGAAATGAAGTTAAAGTACATGATGAAGGAGTTTTAAGCCAACAAAATGTGGGAGGATAATAAGATATGATTTGGCTAACTAGTGATTTGTTCGATTAAAAACAAAAATTCACTTTTACAAGAGTCTGTAAATCGTTCAGAGCATTAAAGTGTGGATTAATGTGGCCGCTTTTGTTCTGTTCGCCGCCTTTCTTATACATTTTTCTGCGGTGATGTTCAGTTAAGCATGCGTGATGGTTCCATTCGATACACTGCTGGTTGACACAATTGATTTTAACAGTGGCTGTCCATTTGATATTCAATTCCAAAAACGATGGGTATGCGGGACAGCAAATGTGAGCTTATAGATTGTGAACCCACAGTGTTATTTATACATGCACATCTGTTTCTTCTTCTTTTTTAAATTATTTAAATTATAGATAGAGTACATATATACAATTTGTGATTGTTTTTGTTAACGTTTTGCAAATTTGAATCTTGTGCTTTACAGAAATAGTGCTGCAATAGTAAAACATTTTATGATTCGAGCTAATGAAAAATTTCCAAAAAGTACTCATTGTGCTGCACGCTGTGTTTGATAGGACATGACATGTTTCGTGTTTCGATAACGATGTGGATGACGCTGCTGGTAAGGTGTAACAGTGTCCTAAATAGATCATCTTTCATCGGACGAAAAGTATCAAACTAAACAAGAAAGTTTGATACAATTCAAGTTATAAAGCGGCTGTTAGCGGACAGTTTTTTCAGTCTTACAAGTCCAACTTGACAGATTAAAACTCAAAAAAACTTCAAAAGAGCCACATATAAACAAGGCCTATCATAAACGTTTGAAGGTTCAATGCGATCAAAAAATTAAGGAGTTCTGCGTCAGCCTTGATTCTAACGCTCATATATAATAAAATTCTAATTGTCGAAATCCAAATGGTATCATGTGTCCCCCAAAATTTGAACATTTTCAATGGGACCATTCGAATTTCACCCTCTTTAAGTATCAAGACAGCTTAAAGGTTTTAACGTACATAAATACATAAAACTGGTAGTCCAGGTGTATATTGTCTTATTCTGAACCACTGCATAAGCTTGTCCTTCAATCCTACTCTTTAAGACTCCTTGTGAAAAAAATGAAAAAGAGTATTTGTCCAGCCTGTCCTTAAAAAAAGATCGAACCTTTTTCTTCCTCCACCTACAGAACCATTGCATTTACTTCCCTTTTTTCCAACGTCAGCTCATAAATACCTATTGACCGGCAGTTAAGGTTTTCGAAGTAGCTAGTCCACTAGTGGTTTGATGACATTTGTCACTGAAAAGTGTAAAGTAAAATCAATTATATAAAAAATAATTTACGGATTCACAGAATTTGCTTTTAATTTAAGAAGTTTTGGACGGATTCAGGTCTGGTACCCAGAAAAAAATGATGACGGTGCCACAGAGTTCCATTCTACCTCCAGCAATCTTTTCAATTTGCATTAATGATCTCTTGCTTATTGAACGGTAATGAATGTTAAGCTCGTTAAACTCCGATATTTATGACACATAACTTATTGGGAGACCATCAATAGTAACATTGTTTTATCTACAGTAAAAATAGACGGAAGTGAACTACCGTCTTTACTTCTTAAAGCCTCTTATAACAATATGCACTTTGATGTTTTGGACCTTCGTATAGGATTTGCGGCATCCATTTGGTGATGAGCTTGCTTATAAGAAGTACTTTCACAGCGAGCGTTCTCAATTCTAATCTTGCATAATCTGCTGGATTAGCAGGGATGTCAAAACGCGACCTCAAAGCCGATAAAGAGTTAGTGTGTATCGATCTGAACTTCTTGGGTTTTCTGTTGAGGATTGGTCAAAATACCTATGCTGAGGTTTCATTCATCAGGCATACTTTCTTTCGATAAGATCTTTATCTTATTTATCTTAGCTGGGCAGGCTTGATTTTACCGTCTTGTAGTTTGTAAGTTTAAATATTGCTATCATTACTTTCATGTTGTTTAGGTGGCGGAAGTCTTGGTTTTCATCACCTAGGTTGTAAGTCTGCAAAACTAGTTTTTCCCTATTTTCTCAATCACGTGCTTCTGATGCAATTTATTTTTCCCTCCAGAGCCGATGTCCATTTCTTCTCTTTGCTCTCTTCTTTTAGTTATGCTTATTATAAATTATGTTGTATAGCCAGTTGTACGACTTTTATAGCTCGGGGCAAGTGCTGATTGGTAGAGCGTCCTTTATTAAAGGGTGTTCCAAAATTCACGCAGCAAATAATTTTGACAGAAAACACAAGTTTTTAATTAGAAATTGTGATTTTTTTATTGCTTCATAAAGTATACAGTGGAAGTATATGTGGAATAGGATAATGGGTAAATAGCCTCCACGGCTTTGCTGGCACATACGAATTTTTTTTGTCGAAATTGTCCAGGGCAGTTTTACATAAATGTGGATGAATTGCGTTGGTGGTCATGGGCTTCAGTCTTCAAAAAACCCCAAAGGAAAAAGCCCAGTAATTGAATAATTGTTTCTTCGGTTGTATGGCATGTGGCATGTTGCGATGGGGAGCACCATTAGCTGTTATTACCTCCCAGGCGCATTTTCAAAGAAGAATGGTCCGATGGTGCCTCCGGCCTAAAATCCACACCAAATAGTGACACGTCGTGGATCACTCGTGGATTTTCTGAACCCCAAATTCGACAATTTTGACGATTAACAAAGCCATCAAGACGAAAATAAGCCTCATCGCCTAAGGTGTTTGAAATTATCGGCATCCATTAGTTGTTGTTCCATAATCCGTTCAACGAACTTTCTTCGCTGTGCGTGGTCAGTAGGCTTCAGTTATTGAGTCAATTTCATTTTGTATGCATGAAGATGCAAATCTTTCGTGAAATGCAAAATTCTTGGCCGCGGTGCCGAATTCCTGGACTCTCCGCAACATTTTCACTAGCTGCTTCACCGTTTTGTGTTGAAGGGTGGTCAGAGTGTCTAAGATCATTAATTGAGCGAGTTTACCTGAATTTTTGGATTAATCTCCTCCCAATTGACGGAGTTAAATAACTATTCCCACCATATTTTGTACGAAAATTGCGAACTGCCAAATCTTCATTATTTTTAAAATATTGATCGACAATGAAAACGGGTGGTTCTTTCATGTAGCGCTCCATTAATAACCCTAAAGTACCCGTTGTCACGCTGTCTTTATTTTTATTTTTTTTGGCAAAATTAAAATCTTGCGTGAATTCTGGGACACTTTTTTTTGGTATTATACCACCTCGATCAAAAAGCTCCCGGAATTTATTCAGAAAATTAAAAATACAAGTTCATTCATCTAAATCTATATTGTCCCCTTCAAAGTAATCCCCATCGACTGCAACACACTTATGCTAGCGCTTGATCTCGTAACATTTTTTATATTCGGTTTTCGGTATGTCCATCAGTGCTTCCTGCGATTTTTCCATTACTTCCTCTCGGCTGCTGAAACGCGTAGTGGTTTTTTTTTAACTCGATTGAGCAGAAATAAGTCACAGGGAGCCAAATCAGGTGAATTCGGTGGCTGTTGTATGGTATTTGTTGCATTTATTGTCAAAAAATTACGAATTACGCACTGTGCGACGGTGCGTTATCATGGTGCAAAATCCACTGGCAAAAATTCATGATGCACTACACCGTTGTAATCCATGAAAACCATTGCCTTTCATTTTTGACTGCAAATGATGTTTTTTCTTTTTGGTCTCGGCCCATTGGGTGAACGCCATTCACTTGCCTTGCCTGATGAGGATTGCGTGTCGTACTCATAAATCCACGTCTCGTCTCCATTAATGATCCTTTTGATGAATGTGGGATCGGATTCAGCCTAGCAAATCATCTCTTTTGCGACGGCTACACGACGGAAACCCAAATCACTACCCAAAATCTCTTGGACGGATCCATAGGCAATGTTCAATCCTCCGCTATCTCTCTGATGGTAAATTTGCGGTTATCGACCAACATTTGTTTTACTCCATCAATGTTTTCGTCGGTTTTCGATGTCGATGGTCTGCCACTGCGCTCATCATCTTCGATTGACTCACGACCACTTTTGAACTGCTCGTACCACTGGTAAACGACCGTTTTCTTTAGAGAATCTTTGCCGAAACACTTTTCCAACATTCGCGCACCATTAAATCCGTTTTTTACGCAAAATTTAATACAAGTTCGCTGTTGCAAATTTAAATCCATTTCTAAAATTGTAAAAATCGCCAACACACACAGAGATAGATGTACTCTTGGCTACGTAACTTAATAAAAAAACAGAACTCAAATCGGAACAATGGGAGCGCCACACGGTGGGAACTTTTTGATCAAGGTGGTAGTTAGGACCAGAAATACATGTCTTAATGGAAAGTATTACTGATTTTATAGGTTCACTGGTAATACGATGGACGGTCCCACCGAATAATGAAACTATTCTAATAACGCAAGGATTCATAGAGAGGTCGATAAATCTGTGCATATTATTTTGCTGAAGACACTCCGGGTGATGCTGGCTTTAAATATTTGCAAATTGCAGTACGAAAAAAGTATCGGGGTAAAAAACGTCATTGGATGGTATAGCGGAGTTGGAATGCGACCTTTAAAGAATTTCATATTTTTGGTTCATTACGATTTTCAAACATTTAAAACTAAAATATGCAACAGGATCTCTTCCTCTTTTGTACCTAATATTACTAATATTACTAATATTTAATATTACTAATATTTCAGATACATAATCTATATAAGGTCACCTGAGTGGTTGTAGTAAAAACTTTTGCGTTATGTTGGGCAAAGCCCGTAGTTTTCCATTTCATTTGAAATAACTCATGATTTTTTTTTTTGTAATATCTTAGACAAGGGATTTGAAAAACGATAGAACTTTTGACAAGGATAAAACCCGCGTTCTATTAGCTAAACTTTAGTCTGAGCAAACTTTTCGTCGAACCATCGATAAATTAACATTCACGTAGACTCTGTTGAATAATACCAATACAGTACGGCCTCATACTGTGATTACCGAACAAAATATAGCCGCTTCAAACGAAAGTGTTGTAATAGGAGATCCCTATAAATGGAGCCATGTTCAACAAATATTGTTTTCTAAATATGAATCCATTAATCCGGATTTTGCGAAATAGACCTGCCAATTGGCCTCTGCGACCATGCAATTCGACACCTCATCGGGGCCACCTAAAGGCATTGCTTTATGTAGATGAACCAACCATTCCCGACCTGGGAGCCAATATTGTGACTTCTATTTGCGATTGTAAAAAATTGTACTGAGGATGTCCTTGTAAAACGTAGTCGAGGTGGTCATATGACAATCAAACAAAAGCATCATGATCATTTAATCGATTTTTGATTGATTCAAAGTTCTTACGCACATAAAAAGAGCCATTAAAGAGATTAGCAGCTTGTCGCGCTTGTGGCATTCGTATGTACTCGTACATCCTTAGAATTTTGATATTTTCTATTCGCAATATTTCCTCCTCATGCATAAACATTTGCATTATAAAGGGTCTTTCAAAAGTCGCGCCTAGTTGTTAGTAGTGAATAATTTCTGAACGCTACCTTTTCTTTATGTCATCTTTGACATTTGGGAAGTTGACACATGTGCAATTCTAACCATGGATAGTTACACGCTATAGCAACGAATTAATATTATTCAATTAATGGATACAGATGATCTTTACTCATATATTCAACAGAATGGAGCTACGAGTCACACAGCACGTACAAACATTGAGCTATTGTGGTTTAAGTTTCCAGGTCGATTGATTTCACGTAATGGTGACATAAACTGGCCACCTAGATCATGTGATTTAACACCATTAGATTACTTTCTTTGGTGTTTTTTGAACAGTAAAATCTATGTGGATAAGCCAACAACAATTGCATAATATTGAAAAACAATATTCGGACCGAAATTAATGAACTTAATGCAGTAATGTGTGAGCGGGTCCTTGTAAATGATGTTCGTATGAGAGCCTGTATATCCTGTTGGACATTTTAATGATGTTATTTATTTAATAGAATGAATCTAGTCACGACTTTTGTAAGACCCTTTAGTTATTTGCTTTGGGAACTGCAGTTTTCTTTGCATTGCAGTTAGAAGCGGCATATACACTTGTCAAAAATTCATCAATTTTAACGTTGCATATATACACATATATACATCATGCGTGAGTCTTCGACCATTTCAATTGAAATCGGTTTAAAAAAAATAGTAACACGGACGATTGCTACATCGCTGTGGGACTAGCGCTAGCGTTGTAGAAGAAAAGTAAAAAGATTAGGAAGAAACGGGGGTGTGGATGAAAGAATGGCTGATGGCTGAAAAAACGTAAAGATTTTTCACACGAAGATCTCCTGAATGAGCTGAAATTAAGTTCGAATGATCTTCGAAAAAATTTCCGCTGTCTGTTTGCGGTGTTGCCTCGTCGCTGTTCAGGCGAAAATGAGCAAAATCCTGTCTATCTGATTGAGCGAAAATCCAAACATTTTGATTTTGCTTCAAGCAGATACACAACGTATAAGTGTCTCATTATCACTAATGCATGCACTCTTACATGCTTGATGAGTTTTTGACCGAAAATCCAAACATTTTGATTTTGCTTCAAGCAGATACACAACGTATACGTGTCTCATTATCACTAATGCACTCTTACATGCTTGATGAGTTTTTGACCAGTGTATATGCCGCTTAATATAACTCCAACAGTGTATTTGGTTGTACTTTTTTTAGAGGATACAAATTCAATAACGACGTGGAAGTAGAAATAGAAATGGGAATAGGATAGGCTCGATAGTGGTAATTGCTTTCTTATTGTGAATAATCTTAGGACTGAATCAATATACACTTAAATGAGAAGGTTGCCATGGTATTGTATAATCTCAGAATATTAGCAAATCCATGGCGGGATACAGAAATCGTAATGGCCGCCAAAAACATTTTTGAAATGGAGAAAGATGTGTTTCATACTTCCGAGGAGATTTTCTAATCTGAATACACTTTTAAGATGTGGTACCATCACCGGTATCAGGAGTAAAAATTTACTATTCTCAATTTGTATATTGGTCTTCTGGAGTTTTGTTTTTATTAGACGACTCCGTTGAAAACGTAAATTTCTTGTTATTATTTAACTGAAACTATTTTGTTGGCCAGTGTAATCCTGTAATCAATTTCTACTTACTCGTAAGGTGTGTGAATACTTAAAGCGGTAATCCGGCTTCTGTTATGTTTAAAAATGCAGCTAAAATTGTTACCCACATACCATTGAAACAATATCCCCGTACTCTTCAGTAATTTATAAACAAACCAATCTCACTCAAAACCTGTTAAATTCTTACGTGTTCAGATTTTGTTTTAGCTTTTTAAATTACATATTCGTTTCTTATTTTAATTTTCATTTATTGTACAAGCGTACTTACTATTACATGCTTTGTTATTTGTTTAATTGCTTCCGAATGTGTACATTAATTTGCAGCTCATGTTATAACTTCTCCCATTCTCATTATTCCCTTTTTAAACATATTTTATTGTATTATTTTCTCTTTCTAAAACATTTCACACTCTCGGTGAGTTTGTTTTTTAATGGAATTTTTGATTTGGTTTTAGGTTCCCCATATCCAGGCCAACCAGGCTACAGCCAGTACGGGTCCAGCGATCAATATAATTCATCAGGACCGCCTGGTCAGTTTACTCAAAGTCAGGGCCAGTTTCCACCGCAAAATCGTACTATGTATCCTCCCTATGGACCGGAGGGAGAAGCGTGAGTCATTTTTTTACGATTTTCATTTGTCAATGTCGTTGTTAATTTGATCTCTCTTTGTGGTCTCTGCTCAGTTATAATTGTTTGTTGTCAATTATTTTATTTACAATGCAATTTTGAATGCCTCTCAGGATGACAAGTTTTCATAAATTATTTGAAATATTTTTTTTTAAATTGATAGTCCTCCGCCGGCATCGAATACTTATGGTCCGTATGGTAGTCGACCTTATACTCAACCACCACCTGGTGCTGGACAAACAGCGGCACCACCTGGTGGTAGTGCGACTACACCAGCTGGTCCACCAGCGGGAGCTGGAGCGACACCAAGTACATATCCTCCAGCCGCTCCACAACAACCCGATTATTATCGGCCACCTGAACAGGTAAGCCTTGATCAATGTTTCCAATTTGGAGGTGAATTGTGATGATGGTTTTTAATTTGCAGAGTCCGCAGCCAAGGAGGCATCCAGATTTTGTAAAAGATTCTCAAGGCTATGCTGGCTACAATCAGAGACCGCAGATGTATGGTATGTAACTTTGTCGTAACAATTCAAAATCTGACAGATAATTAATGTAAATAATTTTTGCTTTTTTTTAGGAGGTTGGCAAGGCGGTGCTGGTCAATATCGTGGCCAATACCCCGCCTCACCGACGCCGCAAGGTTGGTGCAATCCTCCGAGAACAACAGGACCACCGCCACCACCAAATCAACAAGCAGCGGCACAGTGGGATCAACATCGTTACCCTCCACAGTCTCAGCCTCCGTATCCAGCTAATCAGCAACAACCATGGGCAAATATGAGTTCGCCACAACAAAATCCAGGTTCACCACTACGTCCACCACCGCAACGAATGCCAGGCGGCACAGTTGTCGGACCATCCGGTGTTGCAGGCAGTGGTCCAGCGAAGCCACCATTTAGTATGCCACCACCACAGGCTAGTGCTAGTAGTGGTGTACCACCGCCTGGTCCACCTGGTACAGTTGGTGCTCCACCAGGTGCACCGCCCAGCGTTCCATCAGTTCTACCAGGAGCAAATGTGATGGTAGTCGGTAATAAAGCGACACCACCGCCACCACAACCGGGTCCATTCCCGCCTGCAGCTCAAATGCAAAAGAAAGACATTGTGTTCCCTCCGGATAGTGTAGAATCAACCACACCCGTTCTGTATAGAAGAAAACGTTTGGCCAAAAGTGATGTCTGTCCCATTGATCCATGGCGAATATTTATGTCTTTACGCTCTGGCTTACTATCCGAAAGTACGTGGGCCCTCGATATACTCAACGTACTGCTGTACGATGATACCACTGTACAGTATTTTGGTTTGGCTCATCTACCTGGTTTGCTTAGTTTACTCTTGGAGCATTTCCAGAAGAACCTTGCCGAAATGTTTGACAACGAGAATACCGCCTGCGTCACAAGCATAAGCAGTCATAGTAAATCACGGCACTATGAGAATAACGCCGACGAAGATTGCAATTACACTGTGGACTTGGGTCAACTAATGGCACCCACGAATCCCGAAGAAAAGGTTCTACTTCTATCGAACACACCAAACTACACAATGGTCTCGCGGAAGAATATGCCGGTGCGAATACAAAATGCCGAAGATGATATTTTTGTGTCAGATCACATAAAACCGTGGGACTACGACTCAAACAGAAACTACCAACTAACAGTTCCAATTGGTAGTGATGCCTGGACATATGATCACATCGAACGTGATCCATATGACGGTGTTATCGATGTATTTAAGTCTGAGATCATTGACATTCCATTTGCACGGTACATTGGTGGAAGAAGAGGCATTGGGGGTAATGGTGGTAATAGTAGTTCCGCCAGTAGAAAAGACAAAAGTGGCCGGCTAGTAGACGACCATTCAGAACACGACGAAGATGATGTAGCAGATGATGAAGAAGATAGCAAAGTGTTAGCATTCAATAAAAAACGAAGACACATAAGTATGTCCAGCACTACAAGTAGTAATAATAATAAAAATGGACTCAGCAGTCTAGTCGGGGGTAAGAAATCGAAATTGAGTTTCCTCGAAGGAAATAGCAGTGGATTAATAACAATGCCAACAACCACTTCTCTTGCCATCAAAACGGAAGTGAAAAAAGAAGAGCCCGACGAATTGATCTCCGAACAAAGCAGTGATAGTCTAACCAAACCGAAGGATAACCTTCTGCTGGACAGTGATTGTCGTGAAGTTGACATGGATATTGAACATCCACGAGTGTTACCAAACGGCGGCTCTCCATCCGCAGTAAAAGGAACGAATTTCGATCCAAAATCAAGTGTACGTGATCCAGCACTGGTGCTGCAGCGTCGACGAATGAGCGGCTTCGAAGATGAATGTTATACACGTGATGAAGCCAGTCTTTATTTGGTGAATGAGAGTCAGGATTCGTTGGCTCGTCGTTGCATATGCCTCTCGAACATATTCCGCAATTTAACCTTTGTTCCTGGCAATGAAACAATTCTTGCGAAATCTTCTAAATTCCTTGCTTTACTGGGTAAATTACTTCTGCTCAACCATGAACATCTATTGAGGACACCAAAAACTCGTAACTACGATCGGGAAGAGGATTTAGATTTCTCAGATTCGTGTAGTTCTCTACATGGAGAAAAGGAATGGTGGTGGGATTATTTGATTACAATACGCGAGAATATGCTGGTAGCTGTGGCTAATATTGCTGGACATCTAGAATTGTCACGTTACGAAGAGATTATCACGAGGCCAGTACTCGATGGTTTATTACATTGGGCCGTTTGCCCATCAGCTCATGGTCAGGATCCATTCCCATCGTGTGGTCCAAATTCAGCTCTATCTCCTCAGCGCTTAGCATTGGAGGCTCTATGTAAACTTTGTGTAACTGATGCAAATGTTGATTTAGTTATTGCTACTCCACCTCATTCAAGACTGGAGAAATTATGTGCGGTACTAACGCGTCATCTGTGTCGTAATGAAGATCAAGTGTTACGCGAATTTTCCGTGAATTTATTGCATTATCTTGCTGCTGCCGATAGTGCTATGGCCCGTACAGTTGCCCTACAATCGCCATGTATTTCCTATTTGGTAGCATTTATCGAGCAAGCCGAACAAACAGCCCTTGGAGTTGCCAATCAACATGGCATTAATTATCTCCGTGAAAATCCTGACTCAATGGGAACAAGTTTGGATATGTTGCGTCGTGCAGCTGGTACTTTATTACATTTATCACGTCATCCTGATAACCGGTCGTTATTTATGCAACAAGAACAACGACTTCTTGGTCTAGTCATGAGTCATATATTAGACCAACAAGTGGCTTTAATCATTTCACGAGTATTATTTCAAGTTTCTCGTGGTCCCGGTCCAATGCCTTCAATGGAATATCGACTGCAACAGCGTCAACAGCATCAACAGCAGCTGGATACCAATAATAAGACAACTGAGGCAAGAAAGTTGATTCAAGCACAACAGCAACAACAACAACAATTGCAACAACATCAGCAACATCAACATCATCATCAACCACCTGCGATAGTTGTCGACGATGCAGGCACCAATGTCACAGGTATTGGTGATTCAAGTACAAATCCAACAACAGCAGCAGCAACAAATTTCTCATCATCCAATGTTCATAGTAGTAATAGCAACAGCAGCAGTAGTAGCAGTAGTAATAGTAGTCTAACATGTAATAAATCCGAAGAAATACTAGTACCACCATCGGCAACTCTTAACGATATTAGCAACAGTAGCAACAGCAGTTGTGGCAGTAGCAATAGTAGTAATATCACTGCCCCAATTGGTGTTACAGTTGCATCATCAATAGCATCGCCATCATCATCGTCAACAGCATCCTCTTCAGCTGGAGCAACAGCAGCAACAACACCATCAACAACAGCGCCAAATAGTATTGAGAATCTAACTGGCGGTGTTGGTGGTGGAGGTAGTAGTGTCGTTGTTGGCGGCGGCGGCAGCGGCAGCGGCGCCAGTAGTGGCAATGTCGGGAACGTTGGTGTCGGTGTTGGTGTTGGAGTTGGCGTTGGCGTTGGCGTTGCCGGCGCCCCTAAGAACAGTAATTTAAGTACAACAACAGCAACAATAACAGGAAATAGCAGTAGTAGTAATAATAATAATAACAGTAGCAACAATAGTAGTAATAGTAATAATAGTAACATAACGGCGACAACTACAACAACAGCCGCTGTTGCGTAGTAGACAAGATTTAGAGGAAGACGAAGAGGACGCGCTAGAGGCCGTAGGTAGTTGGGGTAAACCTGGTGCAAAACAACAATTGTTGCTGAGTTGAAATCGTGTTAGCTGTTTTATTTTTTTCGTATACGTTGTAAATTCAATTGGAAAACAAAGTGAAAGAGAGGATAGAGAGAGGGACAAAAGAGTTAAACAAGAGAAAGATCCAAACAATAAAAGTAAAAGAATAACAAAAATATATGTATAAAGATAAAATTAGGAAAACCTTCTAAAAAAAACACACACACAAGAAAAACAAAATACATTTAGTGCTAGTAGAGGAGTAGTTTTAATAGAAATAACTGTATTTTTTTTTTCTTTATTTATCTTTCCTTTTTTATATGTTTTACATTTTATATTTCTAAAATGCAATAGGGTAAAATAAAGAGAAAGTGTAGATCTGGAGAGCAGTAAGACGAATGAAAGTCAGCAGCAGAAGTAATTTTTATTTAGTCCATTAATTAATTGTTTTCAGTTTGTATTTTGTTTTGTTTTCTTCTTTCTCCTAACCGCGATTACTTCATATTCATTTTCTTAGTTAACGATGCTGTGATTGATATTGATGTTGAGATGATGATGAGTATGATTTATTGATGATTATTGCTGAATGGATAAATAGAAATGAAAACGACTTAAGCCGAAGAATGGGGGGCATATTGTTTTCTTTTCTTCTATACATTTTTTTTTTCTACAAACACCATACACACTACACACACATGTACACACAATTTCATATAAGAAATTAAAAAAAAAAGAAAAAAAAAAATTAAAATTAAAACCATTTGAGACTGCGCCAGCGATGTATACGTGACGCAACAATAAGAAATTAACACTTAATTTGCACTCTATATACATATTTAAAAAAATAAAAATAAAACTATATATAGTATATATAATAAACACACAAACAGTGTATGTAAATGAAAAATAAGTATTTTTCTATTTGTTATTAAAAAAAAAAAAATACAAAAAAACCCATGATGATGATGCAAAATCAGCCAAAAAAAATCTAAGAAACAAAACAAAACACAAGTGATGACTGATAAATAAAAAACAAAAACAAAATGAATAAATAAAATTAAAAATGAATGTAAAATTGTAAAAAATCAAACACCCACAAAATGAAAGAACAAAGCGAGTATAAAGAAGAAACGATTAAAAGTAACAGCGGGAATGAAAAAAAGGAAATATAAAATGAAAATAGAAGAAAAAAAAAGCATGCGAAGTAAATTTAGAAGTAAAGAAAGAAATAAATAAATTTAAAAAGCAGCAGAGTAACTTAATTAGATGTTTAAGATGATAAATAAAATAAAAACACACCACACACACAACACCCTTCTTATATATATTAACAAATAAAATATTTACCATTTAATATTTCCTTAAATTAAATTAAAAACAAAAAACAAATGAAACAATCTATCATATAAGCAAGTAATTAAAAAATCAATTGTTTATAAGTAATAAAAAGAAAGAAAACTAACAAATAAAACGATAACAAATAATTACGCTGATGGTGGTTGCGAATGCATGTCTGAATGTCTGTTTAAAATATAAAAAAAAAAACACAAAAATATTCTTCGTCTTTATTTTTTTTGTAATGTAATTTAATTTTGTTTAATAGTTTTATATATATATAAACATAAATATATATGATTGTTCTCTTAGCATGTAGAAAATAAAATACAAGAAACAAACTTTAAATCTTAAATAAAAAAAAAAAAAAAAAATCAATGTAAAACAATTTTCTCTTCTGATGTATGTCGATTTATTTAATTAAAGTAAACCACCCAACACTATAAACAACAGAACCTAAAAAAAAGTAAAATGAAAAATCTAAAAGGAAAACCCCAACCCCAACCCCAATTTAAGTCGTAAGAACTTTTAACATAAAGAAACAAAATGAAATTTAAATTAACATGATGGTGATGACACATTAAACAATTAATGTTATTTCTTATATTCTTAAAAAAATAAAAAAATAAAATAAAAAAAGAAAAGAAGAAATAAATATTTCGTTTTACATTTTTATAAATAATTTTAAAACTAATGAAAAAAATGCAAAAAAAAAAAAAACAAATATTAAAACATATAATGATCACGATTAAATGATAATGAATATATTTTAAATATATAAATGTATAATGTATGTCGATAGATATTTTTTTAATTTGCGTAATTAAGTAAAATGATAAACTCCCCCCCCCCCCCCCTCCTTTACCCTCAAACACAAACACAACAAACTATTATATAAATATTTCAAAATAAAAAAATAAAACACAAAACACATTTTCTTTTTTCTAGTTGTTAGGTGTAAATCTTTTTTTTTTATTATTATTATTTTCTTTTTTAAACAAACAAATCAGTGTCCTTTGAACGGCGCCCCTCAGAAGCCACACAAAGTAACACTAAGCTAAAGAAGTTTTAGTTGAAAAAAAAAACAACAAAAATATAAAACCCGAGATCATTTCGGTCCCCTAAAAGAAATTTAAAAAAAAAAAAACAAAAATTATAACGAATCAGAATGGAATGTTATTGACTTGACTATAAAGATATACAACAAACACACGAAGGAGTTGTTTTGAATAATTTTCGTTTTGTTTTGAAATGCATCTCCTCTTTTTGTTTTAAATAAATGTATTTCTATTTACAATATTTTTTTCTTTTTCTTAACAACTTCATTAAAACGAAAAACAAAGTATTCACTTAAAGAGAAGACAAATTAAAACAAAACGACAAACCGACGATAAATATTATTTAAATGGAGACAAACAAAACAAAAAAAAACAAGATTTTACTCCAATTAAAAAAAGTTGAGAATTTCATTGCAAGAAAGTTTTAAAAAGAAAAAAATTCAAACAATTTACATTGTTTACATGTTTTAAAGTAAGAATAAAATAATAAAAAACAAAAAACAAAAACCATGATGTGTAATTTATTTAAGAATAAGAAAATAAAATCTAAACTTAAGAGATACAAGTTTAAACATAAAGAAAAAAACAAACTGCGTAAATTAATTAAAGAAAAAACCACACACAGCAACTGAGAAAGAGAAACACAACCCCTTGAAAAATGAAAAATATTCTAGCAAATAAATGGTGGATACTATTATTATTATATATATATAAACAAAACAAAAAAAATTATATATATAATTAAGAACAAAAAAAAATAATATTTAAAAAAAAAAAAAAAAAACTGAACAGATGCACGAAAAAAATAAAAGCAAAAAAAAAAGAAATTAAACTTATTAAGATAAAAAAAAAACATGAATGATTGTAGTAATATATATATTATACATATAAATAAATTATGTAAAAAAAGGAATGAAAAACCATATTTAAGAATAAATATAAAAATAAAAATTACAAAAAATATATATAAAAAAAAAAAATTATTTGTTTTATTATTTTTTAGCTGTCATCCAGATTCCGAATGTCCGAATGCCAGCTCATATTACTGGGTTGTACCAGCGCACAGTGGTTCAGCCGTAGGTCATAGGGCCGTAATACCGATGTTGCAAATATGATATTATTTTACCGTTAAGGGAAACATAAAAAAACCCTTCTATTCACAGGTATAAAAAGCATTGCAATTAAAGGGTTTTCCAATAGGGACTTGACAACTTTGAATTTAATTTGTGAACGCACTCTTTCACTAATCATCAAACTGTCACTGTCAATTTATTCAGTAAACTCAACATTTTCATCATGGTAAAGTACAGGAACGAGCAACGTCTGCAAATTATAAAAATTTTCTACCGAAATTCGGAGTCGGTGACTGCAATTTTCGGTCGTAATTCTCGCCCTAGTAGACATGCAATAACAAGTTTCGTGCAAAAATTTGAGTCTAAATATTCGTTGTGTGATGTTGCCGTGTCAGTGAGACAACGGGTTGATGGAAAATATCGCTGCCGTTCAGGCGTCCGTAGCAAACAATCCAAATCAGTCAATTCCACGACGTTCTCAAGAATTGGGCATCGCTCAGACCACATTATGGCGTATTTTGTGTAAGGATCTTGGTTTACACCGAATTGCCAATTAAAGAATTGCAGCCGATGGACCATTTGAAGCGACGTACGTTCTCCGATTTGGTTCTGGGGAAGATGCGCCAAGTTGATGAATTTCATCGCAAAATCATCTTCAGTGACGAAGCTCATTTTTGGGTCAATGGGTTCGTCAATAAGAAAAATATGCGTTATTGGTCGGGTGAAAATCCACATGTGCTTCATCCACCACTTCATCCACAAAAAATAACTGCTTGGTGCGGTTTGCATGCCGGCGGCGTTATTGGGTCATATTTTTTCGTCGATGATAACGAATGTCACGTTACTGTGAATGTTATCGCGTTATCGCGCCATGATCACCGATTAGTTTTGGCCCGAATTCGGAAGATATGGACTTGGACGACATGTGGTTTCAACAGGATGGTGCCACGCTACAATCGATTTATTGAAGAATAAGTACGGTGAGCGTGTTATCTCAAGACATGGACCAGTCGATTGACCGCCTCGTTCGTGCGATTCAACGCGGCTTGACTATTTTCTGTGGGGCTACATTAAGTCATTGGTTTATGCCAACACGCCGACGACATTGGTAGAGCTCAGAGCCAACATACATTGAACGCGAAATAGCGGAAGTTTCGGCCGAAATGTGTGGCCGAGTCGTTGAAAATTGGGTCCAACGAATCGACCGCTGCAAACGTGCCCGCGGTGGCCATATGAACGAAGTCGAGTTCCATTCATAAATGTTTTGATTGTACTTCAAGCCGATAATAAAGTTTTTGAAATATCTTAAATGGTTTGCGTTTTATTTAAAAAAAAAAAAGTTGTCAAGTCCTATTTTATGGCTTAATTTACTCGATAAAAAAACCCGCTCTGGGGAAAAAAATATATGTCGAACTTTACGAGTATATGTTGATTTTGTATTGACTTCCCCATAATAGTGCTGCTGCAGAGCGAAAGTTTTCAATTGTAAGCCTAGTAAAAAAATAAACTACGAAAGTGCCTGTTCACATTGGCGCGGGCAGGAAGATTGTCCGAAAGAGAGGGAACGTTTTTTATTGAAGTGGGAAGAAGAAGGGTTACTTCCACCGAGAATCCAATTCTAAAGTAGATTCCACATTTCGATCGTTTTGGATTGTTTCGAACTTTCCGAATTTATGTTTGAATTAGTTGCTATAGTTACAACAAGAACAATATATACCACAAAATTGGAAGCCATGTTGGCACTCGCAATAATGCGTCAAAAGTAACAGACCTAGTAGGCCATACGTTAAAGCCACTTGTTATCTAATAAGCAAAACATCGTATTAATTAAAAATGTAATAGTTATAAATAAGTCTCAATAAATATACATACATACATACATTTATTTCGTGGAGTGAAAATTATTTCTTTAAAATTAAAAACTATTAACAATTCGTAATGGATGGAATATTTTTTTCTATCTTAAATGAAATAAGATTCAAACATACTCGTAAAAGAAAAAAAAAATAGAATGAGAATGCTACGTGAAAATGTTACGAGTAATATCTTGGATCTTCCTAAGACTATGTGGTTTTTTTGCGATTATAGGTATTTTTTAAAGGAACAAAGACGAATTTTTAAATGTTTTGATAGAAATAGTCAGTCGGTAATTAAGCCTTCATCAATTCCCTGCACACATAAACTTGCAGCAACGCTTCGCCTTTTGGCTGAGGGAAATTTTCAAAGATCGGTTTAGCCAGACCGACAGTCTGCAAAGTGATAAATGAGCTATTAAAAGCTTTGGAATCTCAACTATGTCGAAAGTGGATCAATCTACACATGACGGAAAACGAAAAACTGGAAACAAGACAGTTTCTTGGAAAATATCGGTTGTGTAGATGAGATCCATATACAAATGCGCAAACCTCACCAAGGCAGCAATCTATAGTTTAATAGAAAAGGGTTCTTTATTATTACTAACGCCCATTTATTACGCCCTTATAACTAAAAAAAAGGAATTCAAAAATATTTTAAGTAACGACAACAAAAATTTTCTAAAATAAAAAAAAATTATGGACTATCATTATTTCTCAATTTTAATTTTATTTCCTCTATTTCCAGTCACTTTCTTTTTATTTATTTTTTTTTCCAAGATTAATTTTTCCATTTGAAGATGATGTCGTTTTTTTCCCGCGGTTTGCTACTTCAACACATCGCACAATCCCTCTATCGATCGGTAAACTCTTTTTAAACTCCTTCCATTTTCCTTTACTATTTCGCTCTATTTTAACCTCTGTGCTAACGTGTGTTTTCCTCATTTGTTGGCTTGTCGAGGGTACGGGAACATGAGCTTCGTTATTTGAAATTTCTTCCATTAATTTTGGATTTCTGTTAGTATCGGAAGATGCTACCAATCCGGTATTAACTCAGAAAGAAATGCATCCCTTTATACCATCAACAATTCTATAAATTCCACATAGTTTTGCGATTGCATCTTCAACTGCACAAATCGGGAGGTTATTACTTGACCCACCACCTGTTGCCTTTGATTCCCTTTTGTTATGTGCAAATTTTTTCCAATGTTACATTTCCAATCAAACCAAACCTTCAAACATAATTCAAAATTAGTTATTAAAAAAACAACTATAACTTTAGAAAGAACCTTTTTTCATTCAGAAGCGCCTTTTACGGGTGGACTATTGCTATTTAAATTCGAAGCTAATTTGCTCCACAGAGAACCTAAGTTCGCTTTATCTCCCTTAACAAAACCCCTAGCCAAATCGGGATTGTCTTCCACATATTCTAAAAATATTTTCTCCTGCCTAAATTTTTATGTTTTCCCTTATAAATTAATATTATATGTATTAATAATAAATAAATAAAATTATCAAAATTTTTCGTCTACTTACATTTCTTCAACTGATATTCTCATCCGCACAATTTCACTGCACAAAGCAAAGTGAATTCATTTCGATCAAAAACCGTAGTTAATCGAAATGCAGAACACCGATTTTCATTTTCGAAAAACCAATTCACAATTTACATTTCGATCGAAATACGGAACACGAAAATTCACTTTCATCCCCCAAATTCACAAAAAATTAAATGCAGAACATGGGCCGATGAGTCGGTTCCAACTAGATCACCGAAATCAAGCAGCGTTGGTTGCGGTAAGTACCTAGATAGTGGACCACATGGGAACTCGGTACACCGCTTGCTGTAGACAAACGCCACATGGGCATAGTACCCGGCGTAAAATCCCGGGCTTTACAAATTCATTCGTATCGATCCTTTGAAAAAATAAAATAAAATAAAAGTAAATAAGAAAATAATAATATTATCAAAAATTATAGAAAACAAACACATTTTGTTTGGTGCTTTCTTTGATTTATTAACAAAATCAAATAAAGCTCATAAATGGCGGGAGATACATATATTAGCACAAAGTTTGAAAATAGTTCCTGTGTGAAAAGACTGTGCGTATATCAGAGATGTGTTTTGACGGCGATGGGAATAAAATTTACACTTCAGCGCTTGTTTCCTCTTGCTGTTCTGTATTGTCTTCCTCTAAGGTATAGGATGCAAAACTGGGAGACATGTTGCATAGAGTAACACAGCATTTGCGGATGAGGTTGAAGGTGGCATTAGCTACGTTTTCAATGGGTAAGCGCTGTCACTTAATATTATCGCATTGGGAAAAGGCCTACATCCATTTTCCATTTTTTTAAATATCGTACTATTTCCCAGCACTCGCTCATCATGCACACTTACCGGCCAGTTAGCACTGACTTAATAGAATCTAAGGTCGGGTTCACATACTGCCATATACAATTATACATGTCGGTCAACGCAAACTGATTCATTATTTGATGGTACGTCAATGTTAATGAAAATACCACACATTTCCGGCCAACCTGAATGGTAAGGTGTAAAGTTTCGGGCCAACACACTTGCTTTTGAAATTCAACTTCATTTATTGGAGAAGTGACTTCTTTTATACACCGGCACACAGTCATTTTATTAACACCATGAACGTCACTTATAATATGATACTGACATCCTGTCCCAAACCAATGCAAGGCTATTAGCATTTTCTGCCTAACACTTTGCATTTATTAGTTGGCGAACGCAATTTAGGGGAAAGTCTCTCCGTAAGGCACACGAAATTTTTCCTTGAAATAACCATCCCACTATTATCACTTCGTAAACGCTATTGCAAATATTTAATTCAAACTTATTAACTTAGAAGTTAGAATTTATTAATCTTCCTCCAACACTTGTTATTTCCAGTTACAGAAAAAGCAGATTTATCAAATTTCCCACAAGTGTCGCAGCGCTCTCAGACTTGTTGTTACGTGTTACACGAATTTTCAACAATTGTTAAATTTTACCTGTTTAACAAGCACTTGTTGTATTGTGTTACAGGCCCTTGGGCTTTTAGAGTATTTTCAAAATGTTAAATTTATTGATGGAAAGTTTATAAAAAAACCATTAAAGTGATTAATTAAAGACTTTTAAGATTAAGTTTAATCTTTGTCTTTTGTATAATAAAAAATCTACTGCGGAAAGATGCAATCTACTGCATTTTTTAATGATCTACTGCGCTCCTCTTTTTTTTGAAGCGCTTACGTTGTTGTTGCTTTGGCCCCTGTAGAACTTCTCGTCTAATGTTGTCTTTGTTGGGACTGCTAGTGCTGGATAGATACAAGATGTTTGTTCCTAACGAGCAATGGAGCATTCTTGTGTTTACTAGGAAGCCCCTGTTGATGCACTACGGCAAAATGGTTTTCATCTTCAGTCGGCCTGTGTATGAACAAACTTGTTCTTCGATTAGGCTTTCATACTCGTGGAAGCGAATGGACTTCGTCCGTGCTGTGTACACGTGGCTATTATAAGAAAATACATTTTTTTGGGGGGGGGGGGGGGGGGGTTACAGAAATATACAGTGTTGTGCATATCAATAGCAACTAATGTTACTTATTTGAATCCTTTAGCTTTTAACATACTTTTACTGCTCAATTAGAATGATTGTTTTTCAGTTGTTCATAACAAAAGCAACTTTAGCGATTGTGATTTTGCTCAGCTGATTAACAGTCAAATTACTGTCACATTTCATGTTTTGTGAGTTACTGGTGGTTTTTCAAACATTAGGAGCATTTGCAATTATAGCTTGGAACATAGAAGTGTGTTTATTTTTAAGTGTATCATGGCTCGCGATAAATATCAAGAAAGCTTAAAACAAAAAATAATTGATGAGTTTGATGAGTGGATTTTCTCAAATTTCTTTGGCAAAAAAGTATAATATCAATAAGTTGCTCATATCGCTCTTAATTAAAAAGTATAAGGTCACAAAATCTATTAAAACCATTCATTTGGGCGGACCGAAACGAAAGACGACAAAACGAATGGACAGAAAAATAATTTTGGCTATAAAAAAAGATCCATTTTTATCATCGCAATCGGTAGTTAAACATCTAAATTTAGATGTAGACTCAAGTACCGTTCGTCGACGTGCTCTAGAAGCAGGTTTTAAAAGTTATAGGCCGGCTAGAAAACCATTGCTGACCAGGAAGCATTTAGAGAAAAGGCATGATATTTGCGTTAAAATATTGCTGATTGAATTTATAAATTTATTCATATTTTAGGTTGAGTTTTGCAAAAGCACACTTTCATTGGACTACTGACCAATGGAAATCAGTGCTATTTAGCGATGAATCGAAGTTTAACCTTTTTGCAAGCGATGGTATGACAACTGTTCGTCGGCGAAAGGGGGAACGACTAAAACCACAAAACTGCAAAGCCACTGTAAAACACGGAGGAGGTTCGGCAATGGTTTGGGCCTGCTTTTCTGGTTTTGGGCAAGGACCCTTACATGAGATTGAAGGGATAATGGATCGGTTTGCTTACAAGCAGATTTTAGAGTCAGTCATGTTGCCTTTTGCTCAGCGGAAAATGCCACCAGACTGGGTATTCCAACATGACAATGACCCTAAATACACGGTAAAGGTTGTAAAAGAGTGGCTGTCAGCAAATAGGGTTCAGGTATTGGATTGGCCTGCCCAATCACCTGACTTGAACTCAATCGAAAATCTGTTTGGCATACTCAAGCGGCGAGTTGGTGGGCAGCGCTTTCCGAACAAAGCCGTCCTAGTTCAAGCACTAAAAGAAAACTGAAGAAGCATTCCACAAAGTACTATTGATAATTTAATAGCTTCAATACCAAAAAGATGTGCCTTTGTTATACAAAACAAAGGCTATTTTACAAAATACTAATAAAAAAAACCATTTATCTACTTTCAATTTTGTAGTTGCTTTAGTTATGCACAGTGCAATTTTTTCATTATTATTTTTTCTACTTATTGAGTTGAAACACTTGAATTAAAAAGTTATTTTTCGTTATTTTTCATTAATTTGCATATTAATTTGTATAAAAAAAAATTTAAATGAAACTTCTAGTAAATAAAAAAAAGTTATAGTTAAAAAATGTTAAAGGGTGAAATGGTTGCTATTGATATGCACAACACTGTACGTTGTCCCCTTTTTGTAAGCCAAAGCTTTGAAGTTACCTTGAAAGTTATAGAACTTGTTAGAGGCAAACAAAATCGCGGGATTCCTATATTGTTGGTCCCGTTTTTAAAATGAGTTGGCATGCAGCATGTGAAGATTGAGCATTAAGTCGATATTATCTGGGATGCTTGAGTTGCCGAATGGAATTCCGGTGTGACTGATCTTCTCCAAGGTCAGCTATGACAAGTAACGGATTTGAAATTCTTCCACATCCGACGTACTCTGCTGGTATTTCCCCAATGGATCACCATCTTTTCCGCAATCTGGATTCATTTTGCCGGCAGACGGTCTTCCCTAACCGAGCAGAGGTCATAAATAATAATAATAATACATATACTGGCTTTTAAATTTTTACTATAAAACCGGACATTCCATGTGGTACAACCCGATAGTAATCGTACCAATGATTTGCATACGAGTGTCACTTTCAACGCGTATAATCGCGTATAGAAATGTCAAATGATGATTGTGACAAAGAAAACATTCAAATTTTGTTTGCGGTAATTAAATTAAATTCATTTATTTTTGAAATTTTTGTGTAGTTTCGGAAATAAAAAAGAAAAATCATTGTTTTTTTGATGAAGAAGAAGAAGAAAGTTCAACTAAGGATGTTGCATAAAAGTGCAGGTTAATTCGTGATTGTTGGAATCCAACCGGATACCTACATGGTACGAGTACAATAAATAAGTTAACGTTGTTTTAATTAAAGTTTCAAGATGTGATTTCAATCAAAGGATGGCTTCCAGTGCGTCTTGGTTGAAATAACACCTTTTCTACAAAATAGGAAACGTTCTACTTCAGTGCCTTCAATTTTGAAGTTACCATATATGTATATACAGCTTTTTGTTTACTTTGTTTTGCTGAGGGAAGATATCAAACGAGCGTTGGGAATGATTTCAATTGTGGAGTGTCGCAGCCAACATTTTCTGAAATTCTGGATGAAGTTTTAAATATTTTCAATGAACATGTCAAGAAAAATGGATAGCATGACTAGAGAAGAAAAGGAAGAAGCAAAACTTTGTTTTTTCAAAAAAAAAAAAAAAAAAAAAAAAAAACGGGTGGTGAAATAATATTATGCGGTCGATAATAATAAAGTGAACATGAAAGTAAAAACACGCATTCATTTTGCAAATTCATTTTTATTGAGAGATTTATATTTAATTTTCTTAATAAAATTTTCTAATTTTTGACCTATTGTATGCAATATTCGATTTCTATACCTCAGTTTTTTTTTCAGTTTTTATGCATTTTTATTTTTTAACTTAAGTTACTCTTATATGCTAAACAAAAAACGCTTAAAAATTAGCTTAAATTACTTACAAATAATCTTATTCTAACTTAATGGCCCCATGCGGGCACTCTAAGTTAAACCTAACACTTAAACTATGTCTTTCGACGAATCTTACAGTCTACTTTTATTTCTATTTTAACATTAATTAATACTAAAACTAAGAAAATAAATTTTAATCGAAAACTTAGTATATGGACATTTTTCAATTTTGTATAAAACTTAAAACTAAAGCCTACAAACTACCTAAAAATAAATCTTAATCTACTTAACCTACTTACATCTAACACAAACACATAAATATATATATATATATATATATATATACATAATATGTATATACACAATATATAAATACATGCATATATATATATTTTTTTTTTGGATTTTATATATTTTTTTTCTTAAAACTAACTTAATCCTACCTAAAACTATGTAAGCCGACCATGGCTAAAAAAGAAAAAAAATTAGGCTGGCCCACTTTGCTTCACATGAAGCTACATATGACTGAAGGAGTTTGACGATGAAGCATCCTTCCCTTCAACAAGCCACAAAAAGTTTTGGTGCTGCTGAGCATCATCCCTCATGTCGCGACTCCCTACCGCCCTACTGAACCGGAGACGCTCCGCACTGCCATGTGCGACGTCTCCGTCGTAGTTGAGTCGCCTGTCCGCAGCTGTTCGAGCGACGTGGAAGATTAGCGGCACCGCCAATCTGTCCTGGATCAGACCTTTGCTATCTAGATAGAGGAACGCTTCTGGAGGAATAAAGCCGTCAAAGCGAACTCTCTCGTGATACATATAATTGGGGTAGTAAGCCCCGGAGATCAGGTTGTTCGATGAGGTCATTGCTCTTGCAACGTGCCTACGAGTCAACTTAATGACGAAATTGTCCACTCTTATTAGGTTCGCCCTATTGTATAAGACCTCATTAGGATAGAATTTTATGTACTGAGACTTTGGTGTTCTGTATAGGCGAAGACAAGTCCTAAGACAAGCCCTCTCAAACACCCGAATCTTTTCCAATAAACTTGCTCTCACGTTGAACCACACGGGACATCCAAATACAAGAATGGGCCTGATAAGGGCCATGTAGCAGATTACCTTCAACCTCTCATCGAGTTGACTGTTATAGAACAGTCTCTTTGTAAGGGCAAAAGCACCTCTGGCTCTGGCCAGAGCAACATCTATATGTTTGTTAAAATACAGATATTGATCTAGCCAGATCCCAAGGTATCTGACTACATTTCGACAAGCGAGTGGCTGTCCGTGTTGTCCGAGGATAGAAAACTTTCGCCCATTCTTTCTGGTATCCCTAGAGGCCCCAGACAAAGGCGTCCTAAACAGAATGGATTCCGACTTCTGAAAGTTGATTTTCAACTTCCAGTCATCGCAATATCGCTTAATTTTGTCGAAGTCACGCTGCAAAAGTGTATTAATGACCTCAATCTTTGGACCCGATCTGTACGCGATTATGTCGTCTGCGTACGCCATGGCATGGTGAGGTGAACCTATGAGATCACTTGTGTAAATGTTGAATAGGATCGGCGAATTTACCGCACCTTGTTGCAGACCGTTTTTAATGTCAAATGTTCCAGCAGAAGTCACATCGCCATTCTTCACGATGAACTGTCTGGAGAGCATATCAAAAAGAATATACAGCAGTGGTTTACTAATGCCCAACCTGTCCAGCTTGAAAAAGAGTCCTTCTAACCATACGGTATCGAAGGCCTTCTCCAAGTCAATCAGGCAGGCACCAGTGCACTGTTTCTTGCCTTTGTTCCATTGGATATCAGAAACCAGTTTCGACGCAGCATGAATGATATCATGCCCGCCTTGAAACCGAACTGGTTATCCGGAACTATATGTTTGTCCTCAACCCCCTTAGTCAGGACTCTGTTGATCACCTTCTCGAAAACTTTACTGATGTTTGGAAGGAGACTGATCGACCGGAGATTCGCCGGATTGGAAGTATCTTTATCCCTTTTGGGGATGGGATGTACGAGTACCACCGCAGTTTTCCAATGCGCTGGATAATGTGCATTATTCATTGCATTATTAAACAGGGTGGTACTCGTATAAATGTTCACCGCTTCTAGAGGGAGATGTCGAAGCACAATGTTCGGTATTTCAGCGGTTCCCGCTGATTTCTTACTTCTAAGTGAATCGAAGATCGCTTGGAGCTCTTCTTACGAAATGAACGGGTGATGACATTATTTGCCATATTTTCGTCACTGAACTGGGTGAAACCCGAGCTCTCGAATCGCCAATTCACAATTTCATTTCGAAGGTAGAAATTGTGCACAAGGACTCGATTCTCTAGATCGTGGTTTGGGCCAATGATAACATTCGCCTTGTACACTTCCTGGAAAGTCGCTTCTATAGCCTCTTCCTGTTCCTGCGGATCCTCGATCACAAAGAAGCTGTCATCATCAACAGCCTCATTTGGATCTATGCCCGCTGTTACCAGTATTTGTTCGTTGTTCGTCGTGTGGGCGATTTTAAGACACTGAAGGTCGTTTTGATTTTTTCTCCGAAATATTTTATTTATTTGCGAGAACATATTCGGGTTGCTGGTGTTTACAGCCCGAATTTTGTAGTTCCAATACAAACTTACAGATGCTCTGTAATTTTCTTTTATTAATACTTGAAGGTTTTTGATCGACGACTTAAGCGTCATAATCTCCGAGTTATGTCTGTCAGTGAACTGTCTGTACAAGGTTTTTAGTCTTGACAGCAGTCCACTTTTATGTCGGTGCAGTGCGTCAATAGTTGCGTTGCGGAATAAGTCTTCTTCGTTAGTGTGTTGGTACCGAGGTATCGTTTTGTCCATTGTTTGTTTGATTGTCTTGTCCATTCGTCTTAGATACCTGTCAATCTCCTCGTTTGACAGATTTCTGTTGGACGGTGGGTAGAGCGAATTCGAGGAGAGTGCTCTAGTCAGTGTTCTGGTGAAGTGTGTCCAACGCACCCTACTATAATTGTAGGAATGCATTTGGACAAACTCATCTAATTCCGCTATTTCATTGGGAAGAGTTATTTCGGTGCTGAGACCGCAATGGTCACTGTCATACACGAAAGTGCATAGACAGTTTGTAGTTTGTTGGTTAGTGCATGTCAGTTGTATTCGTGAGTCGAACAGCAGAAGATCCAAATAGGACCCGTGTCTGGGAAACGACGGACTATCCGTCGCCTTAAGCCCGAGTCGATACATTACACTGTGCTGACCCCACCAATTGAATAGTATGTTCCCTCTAGTATTTGGTGTATTATTTCCCCAATCACTATGTTTGGCGTTGAAATCTCCGCCGATAATAAAATAGTTGTCTTCCAATTCCAGCCTCAGAAATCGAAAAAGTGTCTCGAGCTCTGAGATAAATAAGGTGGATTGAGTAGCCTTAGGTGCATAGACAGACACCATGTACAACCGCTTTCCACTACGGAGAGGGATATACACGATGCATACTTCCAGCACCTGGAACCTACGTACTACACTACTGTATACTCTTTTAAAACGTATACCTTTTCGTACGAAAATTGCAACGCCACCTCCCTGAATGGAGTTGGGTCGGTTTCTCCGTACTATTTTGTATCTTCTGTGCCTCATTTTGTGTCTCTTGGTAAGCTTAGTTTCGCTAACCAAAAGCACATCAGGGGCTTGGTCTTTAAGCAACTTAAATAGTGCGGCTCGTCGTTCGAGCCTAATCAGTGAATTCACATTCACAGCAAGGACCTTCAGGGTTTGCTCCGTCACGCACGTACCCATTACGGCAAAAGGTGCGTTAGGCCAGGCAGCAGTGCGTATACTTGATCCACCCGCGCGGTCTGTTCAGTCAAATGACGTTGTAGCTGAGCCATCTGCCCTTGGATAGAGAGCAAGATAGCTAGCATGTCAGGTACTGGTTCCGGTGCTCTGGGCGCTGGGGCCTGAGAAGCAACCTTCGTTTGCTGTACCGTATTTCCCCCACCTGCCGCCATTTGGGCGTAGGTAACGTGGGGAGTAACGGCTGGAGTTTGCAAATGCACGGGTGGACGTTTAACTTCCACTTTCTGCTGCCGGGCCAGATTTATTCTTTTGATGTACTGGAATTTGGGACAACCCCGATAATTTGCGGTGTGTCTCGTGTTTCTACATAAAGCACAAGAGAGTTGGCTCTTTTCAGACGCTCCGTCCTTACCCAGAGCGCATTCCTCGGACTTGTGGTTCTTTCCGCACTTCACGCATCGAGGCTGCATTTCGCAGTTCGACGCGGCGTGCCCGAACCTTTGGCAGCGAACACATTGCAAAATGTTTTCGCTCCTCTTTAATTTTTCCCAATGGACTACCTGGTAGTCTAGGACTTTAATACTCCTTAGACCATCCAGATTGCTGGTGGGACTTAGTTGGACCAGGAAAATCGGCAGTTGCCGCTTCTCCCTTTTGGCTCTGGCTGTGGTGAAAGGCTTGACCCCCACGAATTGGAGCCCTTCGCACTTCTTCTCTTTCAGCAGTGCAAGGAGCTCCTCCGGATCAGTCGACGGTTCCAATCCCCTCAGCAGCATTGTTTGCAGCTTGTCCCCCTTCGGGGTGTAGGAGAAGAACTCCGTCGTCGAATCCTTCAGTAAATTTTTGATTTTACGAGTATAATAGCGCTCCACTGAATTGCAGTGGATCGCGTGTCTATCTAAAGATAACCTTTTTACAAAAAAATTGTTGCCTATGGCCGACTTACATAATTCGATAGTTTCTTTGAGTTCCATCTTGTAGGTATTTATGGGTGGAACTCTTTCCTTTACCATCTTGTCTTCTTTCTGCTGCTGTTGTTGCTACGGTTGTGATTTTTGTTGTTGTTGTTGCTCCTTTTGCTTCTGTTGTGTCTGTACTTGTTTTCTCGTTTGCACATGTGTGGTTTTTTGTTGTGGTAGCGGCTGCTCCTTGTGTTTAGCCTCGCTATTTGTGAGCTGTTGCTTAGAGCTCTGGAGTTGTTGCTCCTTTTGCCTTCTCGCCACTTGTTTCTTTTTAATAGCCAGTACTTTTTGTTCCAGCTCTTTAATGCAGCTCTTAAGTGCATGCACTTCTTCCTCTTCATCCTCTGACTCAGTAGCCATTAGAGATTGGAAGGTATTCTCACCATCAGACACGTATGGGTCTTCGTTTTGGTCAGCTGCTCCCTTTGTTGACGTTGTTGGCGCCCCTTCCCTTGCTCTACCTGTCAGCTTTTCAGTAGAAGTTGTTAGGGAGGGGCGCTTTACAAGAATTGGAGTTAGATTGAGCCTCCTCTTCCTTTTCTTCGTAATATTTTCCGATGACATTATGTCATCTGCTGGGCCCGCTATTGGAGTAGCGGACCGCTTGCTATCACTCATCGTATGATCGCTCTTCCGTTTTTTTTTTCCACTATATTTTAAACTAAAAAAAAAAAAGTCAACGTAATTTGGGGCGGACACCACTACCACTAGATCACCGATGAACTTGGGCAAAACGTTTCTAATTACTTTTATATATATATATTTTCTCTTACTTTTTCCACTTTGAAAGCCGAAACACGTTTATTCCTCACGGAGGTCTATGAACGACCGATTTCTATACCTGTAGTTATACATATGTTCTTTTTTGTAAGGCTTAATTTTTCCTCCTTACGTTTTAAATTTTTTTTGAGCATCCTATTTGTATATTTTTGCCCTTCCAAAAAGGCACTGCTCAAATAAGCGAATTTATTCGGTGTCCCGAATAAATTCTTAAGCTTATAACTTAACTAGATACTTTTGGTCATTCCAAACCTAAGAAATACAAAATTTAAACAAATTTCGGCGTAACGGAAATAAAAAATCACTTACCTTAAGCCATCCAGCTCCATCTCTGATAGGTGGTCACAAACTATTCAGTTGTTCTGCCAAGTTTTTCCAGAAAAGTTTTCAATCTATTTGTGAAAGTCAATTTTTGCCGTGGCCCTGTTCAATCTCAATGTTTCAATTTGATTGGGATTTGTAATTTTTCTTTTAATAATTAAACTATTACTTATAGTTATAAATACATAGATGCATATTATATACTACTTACATTTGTTTCTTTTCCATATTATTTGATAAATTTGTTGTTTTTCCCCTCCGGTCGTATGTCTACTCCATCCCGACAAAAAATACGAGTAACATTCGAGTAAAATACGACTATATCCGACATCCGGAATAACCCATAAAATGCGAGAGTCGAATGCGATGTCAATTGTCGAGTTGACAATAATTAGTAATGCGAGTTATGTTTGCAAAATACGACTTCTGGAATAAAAAAAATCGACTACAGTTGAATACGAGTAGAAACTGCGAGATACGGAAGTAGGGTGAGTGTTTAATAGGTCAGTAAGCCACCTTAACGCGGGTAGACAGATGGCTTTACCTTCTCTTTATATATATTTATTGTACCTTACCGCCGGTGAAGAGTACTGGAGCATAAAAAAATAGTCGAATTCGTCCTGAATCACGGGAATTTAGAATTACTTCGAGTTATACGAGAAATTTTATTTTAATAAAAACAAGCTTTCTTGCATTGGGAAGACATTCATTACATATAATTTTAACTTCCTAACAGGGAAGTTCTTGCATTCACCTCGAAAATGAAAATTTGGTGATACCTCTACGTTTTAAGGTGTCGAATATTTTTAGACAGTTAAAAAAATGTCTGTTTGTTTGGGTGTGTAGCTTGCATAGCTACCGGGGGTGTTACAGGTGGCAATCACCGGAGCCCCCAATTTCAGGGGGCCCCAAATCGACAATAAATCAATCCTCTTTTAAAATTAATTCAAAATTCAAGTCAAGTGTTGATTCTTGTCACAGCATGTTTTCGCACAACGGCACTTCCTTTCAAGGATCTCGGTCGCAGGTCCCGTTATAACAGTCCGATGTGCATTATGGACCACGGAAGAATAATCGATCTTTAAGTATTTATAAATAAAATGTAACTGCAGTCGAAAGACATAGATATAAGTATTCAGAGTAGCTTAGAGTGCCTGTGTGGGGCCAGTAAGTTAGTATAAGATTGTTAAGTAATTGTAAGCTAGCATTTAAGCATTTTTTGTTAGAATGTAAGAGTTAGTGTTAAGAAAATAAAATGCATAAAAACATTTTAAAAGAATAATCGATGATATCGGCTCCTTCTCTTTGTGCATTCTTTCTTTGCACCGTGTGAAGCGGTTTTTCTTTGTTCCAGTCGCTACGAAGGATATTTTTCCTCCAACAAGCCATAGGGTTGCTCTGATGTATGACTTGTGCCAACCTGGATATTGTTTGTTTGCTGGGGATATGCGCGAGTAACTGTTACTATATCTTATTTAAATAAAAAAACGAAAGTTTGATTTAACAAAAGACAATTTCATTTCAACGTGTATCACCTCGAAGTGAACTTCAATTATTCTCAGAATATACGAGGGGCGTTCAATATATTCTCGGTATCGATATGAAGAAAAATGCGAATTCAATTTAAATTGTTTTTATTTTTCAATATAATCTCCCCTAACATCAATGCATTTGTTACATCTTGAGATAAGCTTTTTTAAACCTTCAAAAAATTAAATTTCCTCTTTCTCTGCAAAATACCCATTTATTGCCAACTTGAGTTCTTCATCATCCGAAAATCTTTTTCCACGAAGACATTTTTTCAAATCCGGAAACAGGAAATAATCACTAGGGGCAAGGTCTGGACTATAGGGTGGGTGTTGGATTTCTTCGAAACCACAATCTCGCGCAGCAGCCTTGGAAACTCGCGCCGTGTGAATAGGAGCGTTGTCATGAAGAAGCAACACACCCGCTGCGAGTTTACCCCGTCTTTTCTTTTTAATTTCCTCCCGCAAATTATGCAAAGTAGAAGCGTAGGATGTGGCGTTGATGGTTTCACCTTTTTTTTTGTACTCAATGAGCAAGATTCCCTTTGAGTCCCAAAAAACAGTGGCCATGAGCTTCCCTGCAGACGGAGTGACTTTGAACTTCTTCGGGGGTCTGTTCCTTTTTTATGCCACTGCATGGACTCTTGTTTGCTTTCAGGGTCATAGTGGTGGACCCATGTTTCGTCCCCAGTAACAATTCGATCCATAACACCGTCCGCGTTCTCACTACACATCTCCAAAAGCTCTCTACAGCATGCGATTCTCACTTTTTTCTGAGGCGCTGTGAGCATTCGTGGCACCCACCTTGCATTGACCTTTGAAAGGTTAAGATGGTCATGAAGAATGGTGTGAATGGTACCAATTGAAAGCTTGGTGATCTCTGCCATCATTTTCACCTTTATTCGGGCATCCTCAAGAACAAGTTTTTCGACTTCTTTGATGCTTTCTCCCGTACAAGCAGTAGCCGGGGCGCCGGAGCGGGGGTCGTCTTCAATGCTCTCTCTGCCTCTCTTGAATTCACTTGACCACTTTTGCACAGTTGATAATGAAGGTGCGGAACCCTGGTAAACAGCCACCATCTCTTCATGAATAGTTTTTTGACTTTTTCCTTGCTTAGTGAGAAATTTAATTACAGCGCGATGCTCAATTTTCACCATCATCGTCTCAGTTGCCATTATGATTCTGTTTAACTGGAGATAAAACGCGAATTAATAATCACATTTATATGAAATTTTACATGAGTGCACTAAAATAATAGTATTACTTGATAAATAAGTCAATTTATATATACAACCACAGCTTCACGCCGATACCGAGAATATGTTGAACGCCCCTCGTATATACGCACATATATAGGAATTACTCGTAGCAAACTTATAGATTGGCGAAGGTGATCCTGGGAGCGGATGTACAACGGTCTCTAATTGTTTAGTTTGCTCGAAATTGATATTTGAAACTTAGGCTATTATTTCATGTCATGTGCAGTGTGTGGTGAGATTTGTAAATTTGGCATTTTGATGAGCTTCTATTTCAAAATCGTTATCACCCTTTCGGCGGGCAACGGTAAAATCCTGAAAGTAATTCTGACTATGAGAGAGTTTCTCAGGAGAGCCGTTCGCATTCGGCAAAATGCAGTAGGCACTTCGCTCAGAAGTGTAAAAATTGAAACGTGAGCAACACAAATGAGTTCGAGAAGCTGGGCACTGGCCCACACCTGACTGTAGCGCTATGTGCATATTTAGTTTTATTTATTTTTATATTTTATTTCCGAAAATATCCTAAAATTAATTAACTTGAAGTACATTTAAAAGATCACTTTACAACATTTTCTAACTTCTTATCACTTATCCCTGACATACGACACATATTGATAATAATTATACAGGATATGTATATGCAATATATTCTGGGTAAGGGGGACCCGCAAGGTGAAGCTCGCTACTGGGTGTGCACAAAATAAATCGCGACAGGAAAATCAATGTTTTTTTTGCTGTTACCTTCCAAAAAATTAAAGACATGGACCGGGGTATAATGTGTTATTGAGTTTCATGGGGCCACTCCTGGTTAAATATTTCATGAAGGAGCCAATCAATCCGGAATGCTCTCACTCTTCGATCGCTCCTAAGCCTTACTAGGAGAAGAGTCTGCGAATATTGCGTATCATCATCGTCGTCAGTCGCTTTGAAATTCGGCACCGGTGGTACCATTTTCTCTTGCAACTTTTGGATGACAATGCCAAACTGGTCCATCAATTTATTCAGTCCAATTTTCCGTCTTTTCGCGGGAGTTGACGATGCAGGGAAATCTTCAGCTGTATCCTCCGCTGCATTCGTTACATCGAGTTCTAAAATAAAAAAAAAACGGACAAAACAACTCAAAAAAAAATATATATATCCCGTTATATTGTTGCAGGTGTATAATATATTATTTCGCGTTTCTCCCATTATCTCCAAACTTAACCAGTGAAAAACAAAGTACTTTGGATGGCCCATCAAACATCTCTTGTTCAAAGCAAAAATGCAAACGATCGCTACCAATTTACTTTAAAACCCCTACAGAACCATATTATTCTGCAATGATAGCCCTCTCTAAGAAATATTCAGAAAACCAAAATCAATTAGAATGAAAAAATCACCAATCCTGAACAACTAAATATTATCTAACCCCAACGAATAAAACATGAAATACAATAAATAAATGAATAACATAAACCATTAAAGTTGCTTACCGACGAGGCTTCATCGAATCCCTTAGGAAGCTCAACTCATCGAACAACTCCCAGTCAATTTTCGCTTGTGCTCCGCTACTGGAAGGCATGTTCTGCTTCCTCATCTCCCGTAAAAATCTTTCCCTGAGCGCCTTTCACTTATTTCTAATTAAAGCAGGATATCTGAAACCCAATTTTGAAAATGTACTTACATGATTTGCCCGTTTCTTTGAAACAACCTCAAATGCCTTTTCTGTTTGTATCCTTTTAAAATAAAATACATCTCCCTTATCGAAAATGCACCTATTTCTCCTTAAACTTTCGATAAGGAGATGAAAAAATTGATATTACGACATTTTTTCAAAAAATTATATTTTTACAAAAAATATCTCATCTGTCAAATTTGCATATGCAATGAGGGACTGAGTTCGCTCTCACTTATGTTTGCTTATGTTCTTCGCGGGGCTTATTCTTTCCATCCTTCGCAGCTCGTTTTGTACATTTTTAGTGTACAAATCTCCATCCAATTTTCTTCTGACGGCAACATTTGGTCAATTATTGACTGTCGGTTTGGTATGTCAGTTCTCCATCCCAGAAAGCATATGCAATAGAACATTGCATGGTTTGTACCCTCCTCCTGATTTGGACAGTCTGGGCAAAAAGGTTAGCTATCTTGTCCGAATCGGTGTAGATATTTCCGATAGCCACCGTGATCAGATAGGAACTGCAAAGATGGTAGTTTGACTTCGGTGTATCCAAACATCTGTGGATGGGATCAGTCTGTAGGTTCATCTGGCTTAAGTAGTGGTGTTCCACCAAACTTGCCACCTGATCATTGAAGTCGCTCTTTCTTCTTCCTTGATCCTTTTGATGACTGTCGCCTCTTGGTTACTAGAAGTTCTCCTATTATAGACTCTCTGCATCTCGTCCGCAAGAAAATCAATGGGAATCATCCCGGCTATAACAAAAGGTGCTTCTTCCGAAAGCCACTGATGACTAATGCTTTCTCCTGCTTCATTTGTCGCTAGGACCCCCACCCAAACTGGGGCAGCGTATAACAGACTGAGGTTACTAACTTGGATATTAATATTCTCTGATGTATTCCAGAAAGCTCAAAGCCCCGTTTTGCCCGAATAGTCAATGTGAGGCATAAAACTTGACAATAGATGTCAAGTATCACTCTTAGGCATTTTACGTAATCTTTTGATTTAATGATTTGACTTCCTACACTTATGTCACTTATGTCGTATTACACATTTTTCCAGCTGGTTATTAGAACAGCTTCCATTTTCTGATCTGCTAGTTCTAGGTCGGCGGATATAAGCCGGTATTTGATAAAGTTGATTGCATTGTTCGTAGCTGACTCTATCTCGCAAATATTCTTCGCAACAGTTATAACGGCGATGTCGTCAGCGAATCTGATTATTTTTATATCTATCGGAAGTATTAATTGCAGATATACCTGAGTAGGGGACCCAGTACCGAACCTTGTGGGACCCCCGCAAAGATTTTTCCCTACGTCGATTTCGTATATCAAACTTCTATTGGTGAAGTAGTTGGTATGGTGTATCCATTCTGGCTAGTGACCTTCTTAAATACCAATTTGCTGACCAAAGAACTGCATAACTTGCGTTGATTCTCTGCAGAGCTAACTTAGTTAAACTGTATTAATTTTGTGTTCATAAACTTCAACATATCGCCATACTTGCGCAGATTAGTTATTCATTTTAATTGTGGCTGCAGAAAAAGTTAAAAGACTTTCCTAGCTTTGTGTTTTTTGAAGAGGAAAGATGTAGGAACTATTGAATTAAAATATGTAATAAAAATAATAACTTCTAATTTTGAAAAGCAAATCTCGATATTATGACATATATGTCTGAGCAGTGAATGCGTTCAAAAATACACGAGGAAAGATTTGTGACTGTACTAAGTTAGAAATGCTGACGTTTATGAGCTCACCCTATTCTTTTGTTCCTCACCGCCATCTTTCTCCATACTATGTTTCCCCCCGCTTTAATGGCATCAATTGTGCAGCGCGATTTTCTGAATCCGAACTTTTGATCTGATAACGCTTCCTTTTCTTCTGCCTCAGTGAGCAATCTGTCATATAGGGTTTTCCAATAAGGACCATTTGCGATATTTCAAAAACTTTATTATCGGCTTGAAGTACAATCAAAACATTTATGAATGGAACTCGACTTCGTTCATATGGCCACCGCGGGCACGTTTGCAGCGGTCGATTCGTTGGACGCAATTTTCAACGACTCGGCCGCACATTTCGGCCGAAAAGGCTTATTGACGAACCCATCCTTACGCAAAATACGCCATAATGTAGTCTGAGCGATGCCCAATTCTTGAGAACGCCGTGGAATTGACTGTTTTGTATCGTTTGCTACGCTAAACTTGTTATTGCCTGTCTACTAGGGCGAGAATTACGACCGAAAATTGGAGTTAACGCTCTTAAAGTTGCAGTCACTGACTACGAATTTCGGTAGAAAATTTTTATAATTTTCAGACGTTGCTCGTTCGTGTATGATGAAAATGTTGAGTTTACTGAATAAATTGACAGTGACAGTTTGATGATTAGTGAAAAAGTGCGTTCACAAATTAAATTCAAAGTTGTCAAGTCCCTATTGGAAAACCCTTTATGATTAGTTTCAGTATTTTGCCCAGCTTGTCCAAGTGGTTTGTTTCACTTTGGTAAGAGTCGGTACCAAATGTCGCAGCATCTTCTGTTCTGGGAAATCCCCTCTTTTGGATACTTTTGCATTGTTAATTGAGATATCATCAGGTTCAGGCGCTTTGTTGATGCCTAACTTCTTGCATGCATTGAGAAGTTCGTCTGGTGTCTTTTTGTGTCCCACTATAGCTAGTGGACGGAAATGTTGTCTATCATCGCCTAGGTAGAGTGGCTCATTCTATCTGACGTTGTGATGTTCATCATCACTATTTAACAGTCTGCTGAAATAATTTTCCCAGATTCTCAGCATCGATTGCTGCTGTACCAAGAGATTTCCTTCCTTTTCGCTCTCTCGAACGTTTCTCAAGGTCCTTCTTTTTTCTTCTAAGAGAGCCTATGTCCTGTTTCCCTTTTTTGCATGTCCCTCGTGTTCTTTTCTGCAGGGCTGCTCTGTACATCCGTTGATTTTCTAAACCAGAGGCGGTCTCCCTGATAGCTTCTTGGTAAATATGCCATTGGTATTCTACGTCTGATGCTGGCGGCATTCGAATGTTCGATAGGTTAAGGTAGACTCGATGGGAAAAGGCCCTAGCAGTGCTGCCGTTCGACATTGAATTTCTTCACAATGGTTCGCTGGTCTTGGGATGTTACCGATATTCGCATTCGTATCTTGGCTATAACAAGATCATGGTCCCACGTTAGCTGCTCGGAACATTCTAACATTAAACACACTGGGGAAGTGCCTAGCGTCGACCCTATATAATCGATTTGGTTGGTAGTTTGTTGATTAGGAGTTGGCCAGGCCCCCTTATGAACATCAAAGTGTGGAAACCGTACGCAGCTACAGTTACATTAATTCCCACCGCATATTCAATAAACCTATGTCCGTTCCCGGAGGATATGGATGCCAATAAGTCGATAGTGGGCAAACTTCAGCCAGAGAAAATCCGCTCTGTACAATGTGCGTACTTTCCAAGTGTATTGCCATGTAAGTGGGAAGCCTAGTGGCTCCCTTATTTATTATTGTCAGCTGAATGCTGAATGTAGACAATATTGACAACAGTAGGAGCAATAATTTGTGCTTGAGCAAATGAACAATGCCGATTTCATAGAAAAATACTGTGTGTTACTTTATTGTTTAAAATGTCATACAAGTGTCTTGTATTGAGATTATTGGAATCATTGTTTCGCACAAATCTGCGAAAACTGTTTACTTATTTTTGCGGCCACCAGCTTTGCGGATTGGAACTTGTTCCACTGTTACAGATCCGGTATTGTGGAATTTCTGTGAGATTTTGTTTAAGAAAAACAATCCAACGACAGAAAATAGAATACTAAAAGTAAATTCAAATTTAAGGCAGTCCATTAGTAATTTTTCAAAGCCTAAACTTACCAAGAAGTTGCACATACTCGATGTACAACACCACACGCTATTATCGAAGTAACCAGGCAAAATGCAATCTCTGGAAGGAATTTCGCTTGGAAACTGCTACCGAAAACAATCATTTCCACGTTGGACACAGATGTGAGGGTGAAGATGAAAAGCCAGGATCCCAAGAATCCACCTAGCACAGTGTTTTGCGGTGCCGAACTGAACCAGGAATTGTAGAAGCGTAATGTGCCAAGTAGGACAACAACGATTATAGATGAAACAACGAACGAAACAACAGATCCTTGGGCGGCTAAAGGAAAAGTAAAATATCTGTTAGTGCGACATATAGAATATATAGATAAAAGTTTCGTGAATAGATATTGAATTTTGGAATAGACCTATATGAATTGATAGTTGAATCGTGCTGCAGAGGGTGTGGTTTTCTACTTCCTACGCCGTGGGCGTATCATATTTTAGTAGACGTAAGCCTGTAATTCCTACTCAAAGAAAAATTATTATTTTTTGTTTGTTGAGAAGCCGGTTGATAGTGAGTTTCAGTTGGAAACACCATGGCCAAGCATCCGTTCTTCAATGGTTTATGAGGGTACGGGTGCCATTTTACGAAATCTCAAAATACTAGTTACGCTGATGGTTTAATTCTTTGCTTAACTTACCCATTTTCTTGTTAATTCTTAGACAAAATACTGGATTAATTTATTAAATATATTAAATACTTGTCGATACAACAAAAATTCGATGCAAACGTCAACAAAAATTTGACAATTCAATCGTGCAGGGTTGTTATGTGGTTTGCAGGATTATTATTTCACTTTTTACAGTCACGTTACGTTATGATGGCGGTAGTTTAAACTTTCAAATGTGGTTTTAAGATATGTGGATTCCAATGAGAAAGATCACGCCCAATATTAAATACGCTTATTTATTAAGGGTGGTACTTGATTACATACTGCATCAGTGCACCAAACTCAAATAGATTACTATCTACGTATGTTGCGCTTCGAAACAGCGAATAAAAGATTCTAAAGTTATCTTTAAGTCAGCATCAACTTTTTTTGACATAACTTTTTATGAAGTATTAGATAATGTTCAATGAAAATTAAAAAAAAAAAAAAAAACATAACACATGCTGAGGCATTATAAGCGTATTCATACCCGCTTGAAGGTTAAGTTTTTAAAAAAATAAAACAAACTGGCTTAATGTAAAAAAGGGTAGAGGCCAGTTCTGTGGGTTAAAAGTTGCGACACTGGCTCGAAAATGTCATAAACCAAGAGGAAACAAGCCAAACAATTTAGAAGAAATATGTAAGAGTAATGAAGAAACTCTGCTCGGTATTTCGAAAGGCCGGTATGATATAAATAAAGAAACATAGTGGTGGAACAATGAGATGAAAATGGCGGTAAAGAACAAAAGGAAAGTTTTACAAATGTGGACTATAGGGGAATTAACGACACCAACAGAGATTGTCTTGAGTTTGACTATGAACGTTACAAAAATAAGGTAAACGAAGCGGTTGCTGAGAACGTGCCTCAGTAATAAAAGCTTTTGTTTCTGGAATTAGAATAAACAGGCCACAAGCAATAGAAGAAGGTATTTGATAAAGTTGATTGCATTGTTCGTAGCTGACTCTATCTCGCAAATATTCTTCGCAACAGTTATAACGGCGATGTCGTCAGCGAATCTGATTATTTTTATATCTGACGGAAGTATTAATTGCAGATATACCTGAGTAGGGGACCCAGTACCGAACCTTGTGGGACCCCCGCAAAGATTTTTCCCTACGTCGATTTCGTATATCAAACTTCTATTGGTGAAGTAGTTGGTATGGTGTATCCATTCTGGCTAGTGACCTTCTTAAATACCAATTTGCTGACCAAAGAACTGCATAACTTGCGTTGATTCTCTGCAGAGCTAACTTAGTTAAACTGTATTAATTTTGTGTTCATAAACTTCAACATATCGCCATACTTGCGCAGATTAGTTATTCATTTTAATTGTGGCTGCAGAAAAAGTTAAAAGACTTTCCTAGCTTTGTGTTTTTTGAAGAGGAAAGATGTAGGAACTATTGAATTAAAATATGTAATAAAAATAATAACTTCTAATTTTGAAAAGCAAATCTCGATATTATGACATATATGTCTGAGCAGTGAATGCGTTCAAAAATACACGAGGAAAGATTTGTGACTGTACTAAGTTAGAAATGCTGACGTTTATGAGCTCACCCTATTCTTTTGTTCCTCACCGCCATCTTTCTCCATACTATGTTTCCCCCCGCTTTAATGGCATCAATTGTGCAGCGCGATTTTCTGAATCCGAACTTTTGATCTGATAACGCTTCCTTTTCTTCTGCCTCAGTGAGCAATCTGTCATATAGGGTTTTCCAATAAGGACCATTTGCGATATTTCAAAAACTTTATTATCGGCTTGAAGTACAATCAAAACATTTATGAATGGAACTCGACTTCGTTCATATGGCCACCGCGGGCACGTTTGCAGCGGTCGATTCGTTGGACGCAATTTTCAACGACTCGGCCGCACATTTCGGCCGAAAAGGCTTATTGACGAACCCATCCTTACGCAAAATACGCCATAATGTAGTCTGAGCGATGCCCAATTCTTGAGAACGCCGTGGAATTGACTGTTTTGTATCGTTTGCTACGCTAAACTTGTTATTGCCTGTCTACTAGGGCGAGAATTACGACCGAAAATTGGAGTTAACGCTCTTAAAGTTGCAGTCACTGACTACGAATTTCGGTAGAAAATTTTTATAATTTTCAGACGTTGCTCGTTCGTGTATGATGAAAATGTTGAGTTTACTGAATAAATTGACAGTGACAGTTTGATGATTAGTGAAAAAGTGCGTTCACAAATTAAATTCAAAGTTGTCAAGTCCCTATTGGAAAACCCTTTATGATTAGTTTCAGTATTTTGCCCAGCTTGTCCAAGTGGTTTGTTTCACTTTGGTAAGAGTCGGTACCAAATGTCGCAGCATCTTCTGTTCTGGGAAATCCCCTCTTTTGGATACTTTTGCATTGTTAATTGAGATATCATCAGGTTCAGGCGCTTTGTTGATGCCTAACTTCTTGCATGCATTGAGAAGTTCGTCTGGTGTCTTTTTGTGTCCCACTATAGCTAGTGGACGGAAATGTTGTCTATCATCGCCTAGGTAGAGTGGCTCATTCTATCTGACGTTGTGATGTTCATCATCACTATTTAACAGTCTGCTGAAATAATTTTCCCAGATTCTCAGCATCGATTGCTGCTGTACCAAGAGATTTCCTTCCTTTTCGCTCTCTCGAACGTTTCTCAAGGTCCTTCTTTTTTCTTCTAAGAGAGCCTATGTCCTGTTTCCCTTTTTTGCATGTCCCTCGTGTTCTTTTCTGCAGGGCTGCTCTGTACATCCGTTGATTTTCTAAACCAGAGGCGGTCTCCCTGATAGCTTCTTGGTAAATATGCCATTGGTATTCTACGTCTGATGCTGGCGGCATTCGAATGTTCGATAGGTTAAGGTAGACTCGATGGGAAAAGGCCCTAGCAGTGCTGCCGTTCGACATTGAATTTCTTCACAATGGTTCGCTGGTCTTGGGATGTTACCGATATTCGCATTCGTATCTTGGCTATAACAAGATCATGGTCCCACGTTAGCTGCTCGGAACATTCTAACATTAAACACACTGGGGAAGTGCCTAGCGTCGACCCTATATAATCGATTTGGTTGGTAGTTTGTTGATTAGGAGTTGGCCAGGCCCCCTTATGAACATCAAAGTGTGGAAACCGTACGCAGCTACAGTTACATTAATTCCCACCGCATATTCAATAAACCTATGTCCGTTCCCGGAGGATATGGATGCCAATAAGTCGATAGTGGGCAAACTTCAGCCAGAGAAAATCCGCTCTGTACAATGTGCGTACTTTCCAAGTGTATTGCCATGTAAGTCGGAAGCCTAGTGGCTCCCTTATTTATTATTGTCAGCTGAATGCTGAATGTAGACAATATTGACAACAGTAGGAGCAATAATTTGTGCTTGAGCAAATGAACAATGCCGATTTCATAGAAAAATACTGTGTGTTACTTTATTGTTTAAAATGTCATACAAGTGTCTTGTATTGAGATTATTGGAATCATTGTTTCGCACAAATCTGCGAAAACTGTTTACTTATTTTTGCGGCCACCAGCTTTGCGGATTGGAACTTGTTCCACTGTTACAGATCCGGTATTGTGGAATTTCTGTGAGATTTTGTTTAAGAAAAACAATCCAACGACAGAAAATAGAATACTAAAAGTAAATTCAAATTTAAGGCAGTCCATTAGTAATTTTTCAAAGCCTAAACTTACCAAGAAGTTGCACATACTCGATGTACAACACCACACGCTATTATCGAAGTAACCAGGCAAAATGCAATCTCTGGAAGGAATTTCGCTTGGAAACTGCTACCGAAAACAATCATTTCCACGTTGGACACAGATGTGAGGGTGAAGATGAAAAGCCAGGATCCCAAGAATCCACCTAGCACAGTGTTTTGCGGTGCCGAACTGAACCAGGAATTGTAGAAGCGTAATGTGCCAAGTAGGACAACAACGATTATAGATGAAACAACGAACGAAACAACAGATCCTTGGGCGGCTAAAGGAAAAGTAAAATATCTGTTAGTGCGACATATAGAATATATAGATAAAAGTTTCGTGAATAGATATTGAATTTTGGAATAGACCTATATGAATTGATAGTTGAATCGTGCTGCAGAGGGTGTGGTTTTCTACTTCCTACGCCGTGGGCGTATCATATTTTAGTAGACGTAAGCCTGTAATTCCTACTCAAAGAAAAATTATTATTTTTTGTTTGTTGAGAAGCCGGTTGATAGTGAGTTTCAGTTGGAAACACCATGGCCAAGCATCCGTTCTTCAATGGTTTATGAGGGTACGGGTGCCATTTTACGAAATCTCAAAATACTAGTTACGCTGATGGTTTAATTCTTTGCTTAACTTACCCATTTTCTTGTTAATTCTTAGACAAAATACTGGATTAATTTATTAAATATATTAAATACTTGTCGATACAACAAAAATTCGATGCAAACGTCAACAAAAATTTGACAATTCAATCGTGCAGGGTTGTTATGTGGTTTGCAGGATTATTATTTCACTTTTTACAGTCACGTTACGTTATGATGGCGGTAGTTTAAACTTTCAAATGTGGTTTTAAGATATGTGGATTCCAATGAGAAAGATCACGCCCAATATTAAATACGCTTATTTATTAAGGGTGGTACTTGATTACATACTGCATCAGTGCACCAAACTCAAATAGATTACTATCTACGTATGTTGCGCTTCGAAACAGCGAATAAAAGATTCTAAAGTTATCTTTAAGTCAGCATCAACTTTTTTTGACATAACTTTTTATGAAGTATTAGATAATGTTCAATGAAAATTAAAAAAAAAAAAAAAAACATAACACATGCTGAGGCATTATAAGCGTATTCATACCCGCTTGAAGGTTAAGTTTTTAAAAAAATAAAACAAACTGGCTTAATGTAAAAAAGGGTAGAGGCCAGTTCTGTGGGTTAAAAGTTGCGACACTGGCTCGAAAATGTCATAAACCAAGAGGAAACAAGCCAAACAATTTAGAAGAAATATGTAAGAGTAATGAAGAAACTCTGCTCGGTATTTCGAAAGGCCGGTATGATATAAATAAAGAAACATAGTGGTGGAACAATGAGATGAAAATGGCGGTAAAGAACAAAAGGAAAGTTTTACAAATGTGGACTATAGGGGAATTAACGACACCAACAGAGATTGTCTTGAGTTTGACTATGAACGTTACAAAAATAAGGTAAACGAAGCGGTTGCTGAGAACGTGCCTCAGTAATAAAAGCTTTTGTTTCTGGAATTAGAATAAACAGGCCACAAGCAATAGAAGAAGTTGCAACTTCGAAGTACAATGAGTACGAGTAAGTCATAGTTGCGTCTGGGCATCGCCAAATTGACGCTGATCGAACAAAATGACGAGATATGCTTCAATCACCGAAATATATTAGAGACTAGCAGGTATACCTGCTAACAGAAAACAACGAAAATCACAAGAGATAGCAAAAGATGGCAATCGGCTATCGCGCACGACGTGAAAACGGATGATTTTACAGAAGCAGTAAAAAAATTTAATTGGATCAAATAACCTCCCACAGTCGGAAGTTTTGGACTTAAATGGCTCGTAATCACCCGTTTCACTTATTAAGGAAAGACCCAAACAAACAAATATTTGATCAGATCGACATAATGATTTCAGGCATTCTCGTAATACGCAAAAAAGATATTTTAAAGAGACTGATGCCTCTTTATAGGTTCTTGGGCCAGTTAAGAGGATACCGTTTTTTGTGGTTCGGACTTTACTTTTCTACGACCAAATATTGTAAATGAGTCGGTATATGTCTTGTCTCCTGCTGCCAGAAAGAGTTTGGAAGGTAGGCGGCTCACTTCGGCAGCCTTGTTAGGCTTAAATTTAAATATTGCTATTTTTACTTCATTTTGATTAAAGTGGGCGAAATACTTGACTGTCAACGCCCATGTTGAATGTTTAACTGCCTGCAGGTTTTCTTACTTTTCCCCATCTCTGCAGGTATCTGTTTTGGTCTTATTGTCCGAAATGTTCTTTATAGCTTTTGATAAAACGTCTGAACATAGTTCCTCAAGTAGCAACTCTCCATTACCATAATCGCTCGCTTTTCATCCTATTATTTCTACGAAGAAGTAAATGTTCTCAGACGACCTTGCTGCTTTCGGTAACTATGTGTACCCAAAAAGGATCTCACACCTTCAACGGACCAGAGCTGACAACGACAGATTTTTTCGTCCTTAACGTGCTACCATTGCCAGTGTTTCAACCATCCACTCCAACGCCCTCTCGAAATAACATTTCTCTTACCTTCTACTATCAAAACGTAATGGGACTGTGAACTAAAACCTGTGCTGTCCGGCGCCAATCTCACGCTCTCCCATTTGAGCTCTACGCTCCGACTGAAACTAATCTAATTCCCGATATAAAGAATCAGGAATTATTTACCCTAGTTTCAATGTTTTTCGAGACGACGATCTTACCCGTCCAAATGATGATTCTCCTTGTCGATGTGTCCTACTGGCCGTTCACAATGACCTAAACTCTTCTCCAATCGCTGTTTCTACTTCTTCTAAGCTTGACTACGTTTCAATAAAGATAACACTCCCCTGCAGGTCCCTGTACGTAATGTGTTTTTACATCCTACCGGCGCAACCTATCGAATGCTACCAACTCACTATCGATCCAATTGATCTAATAATTAACTTATCTGATTCTCTTGATGATATCATTGTATTCGGCGATTTCAATCTACCTCAACTGCACTGGACTCAATCAGATGATGAATCTTTTTTAGCGCAAATTCTAACTTAATTAGTTAGTGGGGTCCCCAATTATATGGGTAGACAATTAGACCTCATTTTCACCACTGAATATATAAACTCCTCTATCTCGTTCTGTTCCCTTTTACTATCAACCATTGTTAACTTTCACCCACCACTTTTTATTTCTCTTTTCCACCACTCTCCTATCCAGCCTACCCCATCTCCAGCTGCCTCTTCTTTTGACTTTCATAAAGCGAATGTCAGCAAAATTAACGCTTATCTTAGTAAGTGTTGTTTTAATTTCGCCAATATGACCCTTAATAGTGTTCTCTTTATTTTCTACAAAGAATTATTCAATTCTATTTTTCTCTATGTCCCCTTTCGCGCAATGAAACCTCTTTTACGAGGTTTTCTTTCAATCCAATTCTTATGCTGACTATTCCAATTATCTCGGTTCATACCTACAATGCGCCCATTTGATAGTGCGCAATCAAGGCTTATAAATGATCCTAAGTCTTTCTACGAATTCGTTAACTGCACAAAAAAATCTAACCTCCTCCATCCCTTTCAAACGAAAACATATCTTCAGCCGGTCCGCATACCATAGCCAACTTTTACCGATAATTCCTTCATACCGGATCCTTCTTATTGCAAATACCTACTTAACTTCCCCATTGGCCCCTCTATTTCTCAAAGTTTTCATCATACAGTAATAGAAAATAGATTACAACAACTTAAAGATGAATACTTACCCGGTCCAGATGGCCTTCCATCCATATTTCTTAAAAAAGTGTTCCTCAACACTTTCCCACCCTCTTTCGGTTATCGTTCTCTCAACGTTAATTTCCACAGATATGGAAGTCTTCTTTCATAACACCGATACACAAAGAGGGATTAAAGTGCGAAATCACTAATTACCGCCCTATAGCTAAACTTTCACATATATCCAAAATCCTGGAAAGCATTTTGTAAGAAGCCTTAAGCTTCCAGTGCAAATCTCTTATTTCTCCTAATCAACACGGCTTTCTGAAAGGTAGATCAACTACCACTAACCTCGTCGAATTCATGTCCTCTTTACTCTCAGCCTTAGAAAGTGGTAAAGAAGGTGACGTTATAACAACTGATTTCAGTAAGGCTTTTGACAAGATATCTCATAAACTAATCCTGTTCAAATTGACCATTCGTTTATAGAGTTCGCTTCAGGTCTGTCCTATCGGCACGTTTCTTGGCCACTTCAGGTGTTCCTCAAGGTAGTCACCTAGGTCCACTTCTCTTCATCCTAACCATTAACGATCTTGAAAGGGTCATTCAACACTCAGCACTTTCTCTCTATGCTGACGATACCAAATTGCTTAAACCCATTTCCTCACAATACGAATCCCACCTCTTTCAAATAGATCTAAATAGTTTTTCCACCTGGTGCATCAAGAAGTGCTTAGAACTCAATGTCACCAAATGCTATTCCATTACCCTCTCACGAAAGTGCAACACCCCCGAATTTACGTTCTACACGGCCAACCTATATCCCTTGTTCAGACTATCCCCGACCTTCGCATATTATGCGACAGCTTAATTCCCGCTCGCATATTGATGAGATAATTACTAACGAAAACTCATTACTTTGCTTCATTAAAAGATGGTCCAAAGAATTCTGCAACACTTACGTTCACAACGTTCTAGAGTACACTAGTCAAGCGTGGTGCCCCTTTCAACGAGTTCGTGTATCCTTGTAACGATCCTTTAATCTTACCTCCCTCTCGAGATCGTCTGAAGCGCATTAACCTGAATACCCTTGTGGGCCACCACATATGGCTCTAACGAACCAATCTCCCTTATGCTGCGTAATGGTAAACTCCAACCTCTTCGTTTCCGATTTTAATCTCAGCACTCTCTCCCTCAAATTCGAAATCTCCTTCACCATTCCTAGCTTTAAGTCCTAGATTTATTCCCTTAGTTACTAAACCTTAATTTTTATTCGTTTTTAAGTTCTAGTTTTTAAGCTTGTATTAAGCTAAATAAATGGGGGCATTAGCCAAAACTAGTTGATTTGCTTAGGACTTTAATATAGAGACTTTCGCGGATATGCGCACTTCTTATTAGATCAAGTTACACCCGTGGTTTCGTAAGGAGAAGTCACAAATCGACAAGTGTAAATGTTATCTCATTTTCAAAATATCCATTAGATACATATTACCCGGATAATGATTAGAAAAACTTCCAACTGTACGTTTAGCCACTCAAGTTATTGTACTTTAGAAATATTCTCAAATTGCAACTGGCCACTTGCACGTATGGCTGCAGTATAATGAAAAACCTTTTAGTAAAAACTTTCTAATCCTATGATACTTTTCGAATTTAAAATTCAACGGCTGCTCCAAAACGAGTCTCGTAGCGGAGGTTCTTCTCGCATAAAACAATTTTGTTTTTTCTCGTTGGGTTGGTGCAATTTCGCACTCTCCACGAAATGCGGTGTCTGTCCGTCCATCCCATTCCCTCTCATGCGTATATTATTAACCAAATTATATTTCTATCGCTCTCTGCGTTAACACTTTAACGAACAGAGCGCGCATTTTACCTCATTTCTCAGTTCTCACTTCTCACCATACAAAACAGAAATCGAATCAATTTCGTTGCGCTTTCATGAGAGTCGAATTTACGAAATTGAAAATTCAACGCTCAGTTTCAGTTAAAAAAAGGTAGTGCGCAACGCAGGAAAGGAAATCCGATTTTGGGTGGCAATAGTTTGTACGATTTTTCTTCTCTACGCTGTTGTCGGTCGCGTTTCGTCATCACGTTTCGTTTTGTCGGGGTGCATTTCTTTTATTCCATCTTTCAGTGGAGTTTCTCAACGTTAACGGGCCTAAAGTGCGGAACAAAAAACTCTTCCCCAGTGTGTGTGTGCTTTTTGTTTTTTGGAAAAATCATTAAATCCAAAAAAATATTTCGAAATCAATCAAAAAGAAATTAAATTATTTATTACAACTTTCTAAGTGTCTTAGAGGAGTTTTTTTTTACTAAAAAAAAAAACACCTATCCACCTTTCAAGTGCAATATTAGTAAAAATTAATTAGAAAAAAAAAACAAACAAATATACAGCTCATCTCACTTGGCTAAGTGAATGAAAAATTCGTTAATTTGGTAGGTAAGTAAAGAAAATGGAAAACTTTGACAAATAAGCATAACGAACACACCCCTTTTACGGTGTAGTGTTGGGGAAAAAAGTTGTTAACACGAAGTGGCAATTGAAGTTGCTTTTTAACGACCGAACCGTGACGGATGTCGTTTAGCCTTTTAAGGATCAAAATGCAGTCTTACTGCGTCAGAAAATGGTCAGGGCAGGGTTTTCTCTGTGAATGCAAATGCAACGGTATTTAGTCAAATCTGTCAAGTTCGCTAGTTTGTACGCATCTTCAGATTTATTTCTGTTGGCTTTTACCGCCCGCTTACAGATGGCATGTTTATATTTAGTCCCACACGGTGAAAAGTCATAAAATCAGAACTGAAATTTTAGAAAAACATTTTTTTTTTCTAAAATTAGATCATTCGGCGCAAAGAGCTGACATTGCCAAGTGCCGTAGTAGAAGAAGAACTGTTGGAAGAAATCAATAAATTTGATTATCAGGGTGGAGATACCGATAAAAATGAACTGCAACTGATAAAAAGACCGAAAAACCTGCTTTTACGTTCGAACTACGTACATGTTCAACGTCGAAAATACTTCCAAATTCGAGGGCAACATTTTGAAAAAAAATTAAAAAAAAGACTACTCTCATGCGAATTCAATTCAATTCAATTCGTTGAAAAGGGGGGTTCCCGGTCAGCAATTGATTAATTTTGTTGTTCGCTCTGACCACTGACAAAAAAAGAGGGTGAAAGGCATATGGGGGATTTTTAAGAATTGGGGCAACCACCAGTCCGTTGGATATGCGCTGCACAGCTCTCATCATTGTGGCGGCCGGTCTTGTTTTTATCGATTTATTGCGGGATTATGCCGGCGTCGACAATATATTAGAAAATAGCACTGGAGTTATGTATCTACTCGTATATACAATTGGAAAACTTAAAAAAATATCTACATCTACTGAGAATTGAGAGGCTTTAAGCAGCTTTAAGTGAGCATCTCTAGGGGTGAGATATGATACTTTATTCTATGCGACTATGATGATGATGACTGCGTTATGCAGGTTATGCAAGGGTTAGATAAGGTTATGTGTGCGGGAAGGGTGGTGGTTTAGTGATTAATGGAACGTGACTCCTGGTTGTTACTGGTATTTTATTATTAATCCCTCTTTTCGCTTTTCTGTTATACATGCTAGTTGTTTTTCTTAACTCCCTTTTGAGGTTTTTTTTTAAAGGTTTTCTCTTTGGGGTTGACTAGTGGTTTTGTTCTTACTCTGACTTTTTCCTGGGTGCTGGAAGGGTTATGATTGACATTTTTTACAGCTGGTGGACACTTGTCGGATGGCGATTGGAATTCAAGCTGTTGCCGGAGTAAATGCACGTTTTAAACAAGAGTGCTTAAAGGTTTGAGGCACCCCTATGACTATGACTGTTTGTTATAGTAGTGCGAGCTAAAAGTGTTTGATGGTAGGTTAATGGTGATCATTGCTGAGACGTGAATATGACAAACACATATGTCTCTATCAATTAAGCAACATCGCGGGATCACATTGCGTTTTATTGCAGTTTAACTTGTATAAAAAGTTCAGTCTTGTGCTTTTTGTTCCTATCATTTGTTCCTACAGCCTTCATATTACAAATCTCACATTGTAATACCTATTTTTGCTGAAACCCGATATACGAGTATGTTATACCGATGAGTAGCTTTGATATTCCATTACACCAAACAAGTACATCACGTGTCTTCCAACATTCCTTGACACAGATCATTCTTCTTTGAATTCTGCCGCCGTCCTGGAGGCCGCAGGTGATGAGCTGTATTATATGCAGCTTTGAAATTGATGATTAAGGGTACAACAGGGACTTGAGATTAGTGCCATGCTGTTAAAGCATGAATTCAGAAAAATTTGAATTGCGAATGCATAATGATTCAAGCTTAACAGAACCGTTTTTGAGCTTTTTAATTCAATTTGTAGTTCTTTATTCCGAACTTGCTTTTGAGCTCTCGCTGAGGTTGAATTGTTCACTTGATTAAAGACTTTCCTCTTTAGAATAGGCTTCACATGGTCAGTTTAGTTTTTGTTCTTTCTTTACACTGAGTCAGTGTTTCTAATTGCTTTGGTTACGTTTTGGGGATTGACATCTACAGCCCTTGCAACAAATCCTCCAAAATAGGATCCGACGTATACCGTTCGCGGTACATTAAATATTTCTTACGCCGAAATAGCTGAAATTTTTTATGTCCTGCATGGTTAAGGCACATCAACTAGCCAACGATGAACGTTATGGCACGTCTCTTAGGTTACCATCGGTGACCACATTGAACAATTTAAACAAAGAAACCTGTCTGCAAGTGAACCGTACCTCTAATAACGTTGCCGAGATCCAGTCGATCTTACCCGATGTAAAGAGTTTTACTTTAATTGGAAATGAAACCTTTCTCGGAACGTTTTGTGACAACTTCTGTTTGGAAGAAGTCATTGTCATGAAAAAGAACATCAATCCTCTGTGGGTTCGATCTCAGAAATATCCATCCTCTCGTCAACCTATTCAAGATGAAAGGATACGAACACTATTATCTTAACTATGATAGCTACTCTCATGATGATATTCCAAATGAGATCGATCCAATCCAATCACCATGTTGAAATGGAACTCATGAGATTCAAGGGAAAACCTGAAGTTGAATACAAGAACGAAACTGAGCATAAGTACCGTAAAACATATGCGGTCAAAAACTCCGTCACATTCATTTAAAGAACTGTGCCAAGTTACGTTATTCTTTGGCAATAAACCATTTAGCTGGTAAAACGGAGAACGAACTAAGGGCTAGACGTGGCTTCAATTCATCTACATCTACAACCAAGGAATTAAAAGACAATCTTCCAGACCAATTTGTTTGCCGTCTACGTAGTGCTGTCACCCGGTGCCGTGAAATAGGACCAACTTTTTACATTTGACTTTATTTCACTTGGCCTTAGTTTACGCAACCCTGTTACCCCTATCGCAGATCAATCGTCGTGATTGAATTTTACGTTGAAAATGAGGATCAAGCTGAATAATGTTTTCGGCCCATTCACCGAACCTACGACGCGTAAAATCTTCCACAAAGTGGATGGGCATAGCTCCAATTGCTGTGCACGATGGCGAATCGACTCATTCGGATTCTACTCAACACTGCGCTCCACAACGGCAATAACTTTTCAGTTCGCCCTGTTTCTCGTCTTTGGCGATGCGTACTATCCACTAGAGTGTACGTGGTGCGAAAACGAATCATCGTGTTCCGAATAACTTGCTCAGATGGACGATTATATTAACCGTAAAATGGACGTAGCGCGCAATAAGTTTGGCGAAACGAACCATGGTTTTCAAATTAATTTTGCACAATTTGAACGCGTTTTTCTGACGTTGATCTATTCATTGTAAAATGGCAAAACGTACTAACCACAAATCAACTTTCAACTGTAAACTGGACAATCTGTAGAAACAGTGCTGCCAGTTTAAAAACCAAACTTTTCCGAAAATAACGAAACTGTTGATGGAACCATTAGTCCTCAAAAGTGATAAATCAACTTGGCTGGAACTACTAAGAAAATCTGATGGCACCTACACTGAGTCAAAAGCAGAGACTATCCTGATCAGAACTAGCTTATAACCGGCTCCTTTCAACGAAGCTGTTAGTGAGCTGGATAACACAACACTTCGTAGCTGGTATATCTCATTGGTTGTGGTGACGAATGAGCCCAATAAACATGCCTTTGCTACCTTTGATGGCTTCAAGTCGTGACAGCGATGGCGTATACAGACAGAGGTGCTGGTAACTCTAAAAAGAATCTTCACTGGCAACCTGGTACTGGCATACATACCGAAACCCTGGCGAATAGTAAGAGTAGCCATTCTACCGAAAATCGGAAAGAAGGAACACACGCTCGTCAAGATCTTCAGATCTATAAGTCTGACTTGCTTCATGTTGAAAACCATGGATAGAATGATCGAGATCCATGTGCACAAAACTACCTTACGAATGCATCCTCTGTCTGCGATGCAACACGCTTACCGACGCGGAAGGTCTTGCGAGAGCGCGCTTCAAAATCTGGTAGACAGAATTGAAGTTGCACTCGACAAGAAGGAATACGCGCTGGGCATTTTCATCGATATTGAGGGTGCTTTCGACAACGCAACTTTTGATGGCATGTGTAACTCAACCAGACAACACGGCGTAGGCGAATCACTACATAGTTTTGTGGATAAAGGCAATGCTGGTGAATAGGTCACAGATTGCGGATGCTGACTGTAGCTAATATTTGATGGTGGGGGTAAATAGGCGTTTTGTCTCCACTGCTGTGGTGCATGTAGGTCGTCAGCGTTCAACGTTCTGACGTCTTTGTACAAGTAAACGCGGATGATGTAGCTTTTGCATCGTGTCTAGCGACTGTCTGCTCTAAAGCGCGTCGGTAAGACATGGGGCCTGTCAGCGAGAAGGGTCCTTTGGATTTACACGGCTATGATAAGGTCAAAGTTGTCTGGTTGAATAAGCTCTCACGAAAATGATGTAAGTATCGCTACTTTTACCAGACTCCAAAGAACGGTCTGTCTGCGTTCTCGGTTAGGGCTTCTATTAACAATTGGGTTTCATATGAATACAACTGCAGATGGCATCATTCTCCAGGTTGCCAGCAGACCAAAACAATGCTGTCCAACGTCTCTAAGAGGACAGCGGCTGTCCTGCTGTTGCTCAGTAGGAAAGAAGGGTGTTTACTTTCATCGTGACGGGACATTTTGTATTATCTTTTCTATTCGGTGTTGGTGCTGCATTTGTACTGTGAAAGTGTTCTCTTTCATCTTCTTGAACATATATAGAAGGCAGTTTGGATGCTGAATGGAACAATGCAACTAGTATCCCAAAGGCTACATTTTTAAGTTATAATCTAACATTGGAATCTGGCCTTTAAAATGTGTCTCATTCTCTCCTCCCGTGGTTGTTAGGTCTTCCATAAAACGTAGTAGATACACCAGAAATACGTCACTATTTGCCATAAACGTTGTGAGTTTTTCATACAAAAATTTAAATCTAAGATTTGGATAGATATGGTAATCCAACTAGATAAGTAAGCTCCGCCAAGCACAGACATACATATTATGTGCCTTACGCCACTAAATGCTCGTAGGTAAAATAAGAGGCCTTCAGTAGTTAAAGTATGACGTATCAATTACCCACTTGGAGTATTTTATTGCTTGTCACACTAAACACTACGAGTACATACGAGTAGAAGAAGATTAATATTCAAAAAAGTTTCGCGTATCTTTCACTGCTTTTTATTCACATCTGTCCTTTTGATGGCTCTATCAATTTTCGGCAGCTTATGACTACATAAACCATGAAGAGTTCTAAAAGCAATTCAATTGAAGTTTTTGCAAGGTTATGCAAAGGAAAAAACAATTTCTTACCAAAACTATCTTTCACATTGCAAAGACGAATGAATAATTCATGATTTTTCAAAAAAAATCTCTTTGCTGACATTATACAAAGGTTTGCTTTTGGCAATCAATTCTCAATTCGGAAGACGCTTCCGCACCATCATCTGTCTCTAGTTTTCGTCAATCGATCGACACATTCTAACATCTTTATCAATTAGCGCGAATTAAAAAATTCAAAGAATAAAACCGCCAATTCGAAGTATAATTTGTGAAGTTTTTTTTTTTTGTTTTGTTTTATGATCCTCTCGCATTTACGTACGAATGTATGTATCTGTATCTGGGTTAATTGGCGCTCTCATAATTAGTCTTAAATACGTTTGAAGATAATCTCTAGTGTTTAAGTGTTTGCCCTCTTAGGGCGTCCCGGTGACTGCTAGTTGCTACTTAATTAACGCGCAACGCTCTCTCCAATTTAAATGATCTGTGAGATGGATCTATTTGTGCAGAGCCGTGGATATATCGTACATTAGTGTCATAGTAAGTGTAAACAAATTGAGGCTGAGAATTACGAGAATAAGGTTCAGTCAATAGTGGATAAGTGGTGAGAAAAAAGTCTGTTCAGATTCGAATCGGCAATCAAAAGTCAACCAAACGTTCTATTTCCAGATCTAAGGTTGATTTAATACATGTTGCGTACAAAGAACCTGTTTGATTGTCGCATTTAGTTGGATTCATGGCACGAATCCAAACATTTATTGAAGCACCCAAACCGGTACATTACTCGTTGAGTAAATATCGATTTTCCTTTTTTGGTTATTTTCAGGACTTAAGTTGGTTGCTATCGGAATATCTTGAGCCTCTGGAAAGATGCAGATATATGATAGAGTATTTCCTGAATTCACAGGTTGTATTATATTTTCGAATGTCAAAGAGAAGTAGTACTTATATACGAGTATGATCCACGTTGTCCAACAATTATTCAAATCTTCTGGAAAAATATCAAATTTGGTCGAACTAATTTTCACTCTTAAAGAATAAAAAAATGAGATTTCGGCTCTAAAAACATCGGTAGACAAAAGCAGTGTTGTTGTCTTAAAGCCCCATTTACAATGCTCTGAGATCTCAAAAGTTCCATAATTGGGAGATGTTTTTATTGAAATTTAGGTAATGGGGACGTGATATCTAAGACACCATAACAACGTAGACAACAGAACTTTTGCCGGTCACGTTTTCCTGTATTTTTGAGCCCGACTGAGTTTCACTATCAGGCAAAAAAATAAAACACCAAAAAAACCAAGTCCTACTATTACCTGATCAAACTTAACTGCCGAAGTTCTTAACACAGAAGGAGGAGCACTTGAGACATCAATTTAACTGATTCATTCATTCGGACTTTATTTAATGAAAGTGTTGGCTATTTATACCATTTATTGATTGCTTATTCTAAGTTTAAAGTACTTTAACTTACTTACTTACTTAAGGCGCGGAGTGTACCGGGTTAGATCTGAACTCAACAAACAAGCGTCATCAGCCAGCACGATCTTCAGCTAGCTGACTCCGGTTTCGCACGCCAAGTTGGCTGAGGTCTCCTTCTACTTCTGTGCGACACCTGAATGTCCTCCGGACCGGAGTATTGGTGTCCACCCGCTCTAGATGACCCAATCATCTCAGTCATTGGACCTTCAGTCGATGTCGGTGTACAGCCCGTACAATTCGTTATTGTATCTCCTCTTGCAGACGGGACCGAAAATCGCCCTAAGAATTTTCCTCTCAAAACAGCCAAGAGCACTCTCATACGTGTTTGATAAAGTCCATGCCTGTGCGCCATAGAGCAGGACTGGGATTACTAAGGTCATATATAGAGTCACTTTTCTTGTTCGAGAGAGGGCTTTGCTAGTCTTCTTAGCCCAAAGAAGCAGCGATTGGTAAGAGTTATTCTTCGTTCGATCTTAGCGATGGTGTCGTTGTCTGAATTGATAATGGAGCCTAGGTAGACTACCCTAAAGTTATATCTGACGAGGACATCGGTGTTAGGTGTCCTTTCTGGTTGACTGCATATACTTGGTTTTACCTTCATTCGCCGCTTCCGTCTCAATACTCGCGAAAGCGCCACTGATGTCACGCTGCTTTCTTCCAATTATGTCAATATGATCGGCGTATGTAAGTAATTAAATGGACTTTTGACAGATTGTGAGTCTTGCACTATTGCACTATTCTTTCAAGAATGATGTTAAAGAAATCGCATGACCTCGCATCGCCTTGGCTAAGTCCTTTTTTACATCAAAGGTCTCGGTTAGATCTTTACCGACCAGCATGCATGCTCCATCGTCGTCGTGCACAAATGGACGAGTTTAGGAGGGATGCCAACACTAGACATTGTTCTGTATAGCTCATCTCTATAGATGCTGTCATACGCGGCCTTATCGTTGAATAGATGGTGGATGGAGCTCATGGGTTTTTTCCAAGATCTTCCGTAGTGTGAATATTTGGTCGATGGTGGAGTTTCCTGGCCTAAAGCCACACTGATATAGATCAATCAGGTTGTTGGCGAACGGCTTCAGTGTAGTTCAGGGTCTCCTTTCTTGCGGATCCTGCAAACAGTGTTGAGGTTGAATTCATCGGGCACACTTTCGTCCGACCATATTTTACTGATGAATTGGGGTATGCTCTTTGGCAGGTCATCGCCTGCCGCTTTGAAGGGCTTGGCAGCCAGGCTTTGTTGAACTTAGGCTTATATATGACTATCTTTACTTCATCCAGGTCGGGTGGACGAAAATGTTGACCTACATCGTCCAGATTGAAAGGTTCATTCTGCCTGGCAGTGGTATTTGGTTTGTCATCGATGTTATATAGTCTACAGGAATGCTTTTTCCAAATCCTCAGTATCGGGTGCGACTCTACTACTATGTTCTCTTGTTCGTCTCTATAGGCTTCGGTTCGGGGTTTGTGTCCGTGGCATGTTTTTTTTTTACCTTCCGAATCTCATTCCTTGAGTAGCACTCACGCGCGCTTCTCTGCTCTCTCTTTTTCCTCCTGAGAAGCTGGTGTTCGGATCTCCTCTTCTGCTCATAGAACTCGTGAGCAGCTCTAGTTCTTCAGTGTAGCGCCGCTTTGTATGAGTCTTGCTTAGCTGCATGTGCTTGCTGGCACTCGTCGTCAAACCAGAGGTTTCGTTGTGGTGACCGAGTGAAACGCAGCACATTAGAAACGACATCTCTGATGACTTTTTGGCAATGCTGGCACTGGTCTTCAATACAAGATGGTGGGGAAATGGGCCAGGGAGACTCGATCTTAAAACGACTTGGCGATCTCTTGCGATTGTAGCCATCCGACGTTGAACTTCCTCACAGTATTAGTTAGCCTTTGCGATGTTCCTGATATCCGCAACCGTACCTTGATTACAACAAAGTAATGGTCCGAGTATAATACTGGAGGAGTGCCTTGTATTGATCGCAATCTGGTTGACGGTTGATTGATCAGGAGTTCTCCAAGCCCCCTTGTAAATATCTAGACATGGGAACCGCATGCTAGCTACGACAATGTATCGTGCTGCGGAGGTGTTGTTGTGCAGGCTATACCTTCCGAAAGTATTGCCAAAGATGCCTTCTCTTCCTAGCAATGCATTAAAATCGCCGAGGACAAGGGCTTGGGCACTGCTCGTAGATCTTGTGCAGAAGCTCTGACATTTTTCATCTTTCATCAACTTTCTCCTCGGTTGGGGTGTGTGCACATCTAAGGCCAATGTTGACAAATTTAGTCTTAATACGGATTGTTACGAGGCTTCTTGCCTAAGTCTGCCTCTAACAAAAAATCCGCATCCAAATAGACGCTGCTTTTGCCGTCGATTACAATCGTCGTAGTGGAAGTGGCAGTTTTTCATCATCTTTTTGTCCGACCCATCCCATCGCATTTCTTGGATGGCGATAATATCTGCTTAAAACATTCCAGGGCCTCCGCTAGTTGTTTGGCTGCACGTGGCCTATTAAGGGACTTAATATTCCACGTGCAGATCAGAAGGTCGTTGTCCTTGTTTCTTTTGTAGAACAGTAGAATCGGGCGTATCCGAGGTTTGTTGCTTTCTTTCTTTTTCATGGCCGGGCAATTACTCCAGCGGCACAACACCTAAGCTAGTTCCATTATGGATACCCCTAGGGCCAGTAACCCGTACGTGAATGTAAGCTCTGCCGTTGCTCCATTAAGGGCTCATCCGCCACCATCTCTTAGTCTGACACTGACTTAGTCTCGGAAATCCTTACCGGCCTGAGCTCCAAGTACGTCGGGGTAGCCCGGATAAGGTCCCATTTGGTTTCTTCCGGGATTTTACTTCACCGTTGATTCCATCTGGGGAATTCATCAGTACTTTAACTCAGTCATCAATTCCAGCCGATGCGACAGTTTGACCTGATTGCTTATTTAGAGGGTCGTGCTGATTGCAGCTCAGCTGCTGAGTCGTCCTTTTGGTGGAATTTGTTTACTTCAGAAGCAATTCATAAACAATCTTCCGCCAAAAAAGATGTTGTACTGAAGAGGCGATGGTTAATCTCCTCGATTGGAGAAATTACTTGAAACAATTTACTGGACATTTTTGAGCGTGGGAAACATACCAGATTTACCTTTGCATCAGTGGGGTTAAGGAGTCGTTACACACCAAAATAACTTCATTGGACTGTGATCTATAGATGACTGCAAGATCACTTTGTACATGATCAAAAGTGACTCGGACGTAGAAATTTTGAGCACATCCTTCCAACATTCATTTAAATGTTTTTCTTCAACTTTATCGTAGATACGTAGATACTTATCGTTACTCAGGTCTATGGTTTGTTCGCAATTTGTTGTACAAAGTCTCCATTGTCAAGCAGAAGAGCGTGGAAATCAATTGTTGAAACGCAACTGATTTTTGTCTAGATATTTCTTCTCCAGCGGTTTGAGGGCCAGTTTGACATGCTTCCTTTTTTTCTAGCCCAGTGGAGAAAATGGGCGATGAAATTGTCTTCCTCTAACTTAGTTCTTATACCATGGTTAATAGTGAACTCAAAGTCCATGAAACCGGGGTGAGCGGTAACTAATCGTTTATTAACCAAGTTGGGCCAGTGAACCAAAGTTTGCAGTTGGCTAAGTGAACTGGTATTAGCCGCTTGTAGTTGGATTTGCCGGATTTCCAAATTTGACGTAGTGGCGCTCCTTGAGACTGATAACTTTCAGAATTCGATTAATCCTTGTTTGTTGTCAATCTCTCAGCCAGGCGAGGCAACCTCGTCTGTAAACGCAGTTATAGTGAGATTATATATAAGAGTGAAGCTTGGGCCTAACTTGAGTGAAAAGTTCTGTGAAGAGTACGATTCCTTCAACCTCCATCTTAGGTATCATGCATAGTTAGCTTTCTTTATTTTGCTCTTGTCTTAAGTGGAGTGACACGACCTCTGGTTCTGGCCCCTTTTTTGTGCCCAATTCCTGAGGTATCACAAAATCCAACAAGCTGAATAGTATGTTTTTATTTCCCCCAAATTCAGCGTGGAATTTTAGTGGTATTGAGTTGCGAAATTGTTCCCAATACCACGCTGTTGTAAGTACTTTTACATCTATCAGACCATCTCAGTCGTACTTAAGCACCCACAACTCTTGAATTCATATTCGGAGAAGCATAATTACTGGAAGAATTCAACCCATGGGATTGTAAAGCGATGGTGCTCCAGATAATAAATCTCTTTTTGTGTATTTAATTTTCTGTTGACTGGAGTTTTGGGAGGAAAATACAGATCTACTGGATTGTAGTTAATCCTCAAAGATTTTCTTAGCTGGATGCGCTCAGTCTCTTTTCATCCTCTGGCCTATTCGATGTCCATTTTGTCGTTTTGTCGAAGACAGCTTTCCGGCTTCTAAGGTAGCAGTTTTGCGGACCGCCCGCGCCCGTGGCCACGGAGCACAAACAACCCCGTATGTTATGGTGTTCAAGAAGTATTCACCCAGGGCATTAACATTTATTTAGATGCCGGAAGATTCTGAATTTCTCACGGTCTGACTCAGGTATCATGACACCGGCCTTGTCTTGTTGTTGCATAACAGAATATGGGGACATATAATGAGACGGTACTATAAATCGGTGGGGTTTCATGTGGGTTTCTTCTCGCTCAATAAGGATAAAGAAACTTACAGCCATCCTAAAGGAGTTTCCTAGTGCTGGGGCGTTATTTTTCCAAGGAATGCATATTATGTAAGGACTCTCATTGGTTCGGGAGTGATTTTCGACGAACAGCTTTCCGCAGCGTAAACTACCGTCCTCGCCAATGTTTTCTTTGCTGGCTGGCATATCCCAGAAATTTATTTGACTCGAATTGTGAGAAGTTTTATTTCCAACAATGCTTCCCAGGTCTCCAGATACAATTCATCCACCAATATAAGAAACATTAGTTCGAGAACTAGCATATAGAGCCGAGTAGCTTTTTGTAAGAGTCCACCCTTCGTTTTTAGTTCCGGTCATAACACTGTCGAGTATACAGGTCCTCCTAATAACAAGGGTATACGAGTATGTGCATATTTATTAAAATGCGGATCTGTAAGTAGCTTGTTGTATGAGGACTGGGAAGGTTTTTTATATTTACAAATGGTAGTTCCGGATGATGAAGCTTGAGTTTGATGCTAGTAATAGAACGGATTGTTCCAATCTCTCCCCCTACCCGATAACTTTGACCTGGTTACGGTTTTTTGGCAGTCGTAATTTTTGTACTAGGTTCTCGGATATGCAATTCTCTTAGCTGCTTTAATATAGTAAGCTGCGAATGGCGACGTCTTCATTGTTGATCAACAGCGTTGCGATAGCTGGAGGTAGAAACACATTATAGGACGATTCTAGCTCATTTTGACACATACAAGTGTTGCTTGTTGCTAGCGTTTCAGTCTGGATCTGGTTGTAGATCTCAAAAATTGTGGACAATCTGTCATTTGATGTTACCCCGTGTAAATGAAACACTTTCTCATTGGTCACGGTTGGACGGTGGCATGGACACGGAACACAGGATTCTTTCTTTGGTGTGGTTGCATAATTTTACAGCTTGAGTTAAATCAATATGAAATTTTCTATTTCTTCCTAGGTGGGAAATCTGGTTTTAGAATTAACAACATCTTCTAGCCTCCCGCGTGTGATAAGGTCTAATCGTCGAAGGATGAGGGAAGCTTTATTTTTTTTCCAAATTGGAGACTCGCCCCTTAGTGTAGTGCATGTAGGTTATGACTAATGCGACATCCCCCGTGATCGTTGGATTAGTAAACGTTCTATCTAAAAGAGACCAGGCTATAGAATAATTGTCTTCAGCAAGGTGCATGACGTATTTGTTAAATGAAACGCTTTCGGTTAAGGTTGAATGTCGAATGATAGGCAAATATTTATTCAAGTAGTTTCATAGTTCAGTTAGAGTACAGCTTCAGTATGAGTAAAAAGTGCAGTAAAAGTACAAAGTGCAGTGACTGACAGCTTTAATCATGCTGTTGAACATAACTTGACAATATTGGCTCTAATGCTTTTCCAGTCAGCTTGGATTTGAGTAAAGTGAAACGATCGATGATTCATGAATTCAGCTCCTTGAATTCATGATATTTCGTCATGTCTCCACAATACTCACCTAAACCAACTTCTGGGATTTTGATACCATGTTCAGTACACGATCTTGTGTCTTATAGCGTCGACTCGTGTGCAACAGAGCTTCGGTTGCCTGGGATGGCTGTGACTGTGGTGGTGTATTGATGGTCAACCCTTACTCGGGATTATCAGTACGAGGAACTGACCCAATAGAAGAAAAATGTCTTTTCTTTCTCGCATATTGCACACTCCACTGTAAAGGGGTAAATCCGGTCTATGAGGTACATAAATTAAGGGCAATAATTCTCCTCTCGCTCGGAAGATGGTTGAAATCATTTTGGAGGAATAATTCGCATGAAAGTAGTTTACTGCACCTAAATTGGGGTTCTCAGCCTGATGCACTATTGCCTATGCTGTGAAGACCTTGCCAAAGTAACACATGATATTTTGCACGCGATTTTTCATCTACGGAGGACATCAGTTTACACAGCTGTGTTCGCAATTCAACTAGTGGAACACCGTGGGACTCTGAGAGTAGTATCCATTCCTATATAAAATTGTGTTTCTTCGTTATCAAGAATTTTACAAATCTATTAGCGAGTCTGGAATAGTCCATTTGAAGAACCTTGAAAATATTGTCGAAATGCAACTTGAGTGCGCCTAAAAACATGTTGGGCAGTCCGGTCTCAATGACAAACATATAGTTTGGGGTTGTAAACGGCAGTTTGAAGATACGTTGTAAGAGGAAACGAAGCAATTTTTCCACTGCCTCGTGTTGTTTGTAACCCCCTACTTGAGCAGCATACATCATTATAGATTTAGAGACGGCTTTAAACAGCTTGCATTTTTCTGCATAACCACTAAACCTGTTTGACATACAATTTTCCGTGATGCACAAATCGTAGGTTTGGCTTCAGAGAGCTTAGACTTGAGATGTTTTTCAAAGCTTATATTACGCCAAGGTATATGAATTCCTTTACGAAGTCCACCTCCTGTCCTTTATAGCAACATTATTCGTTTGCTGAATATCTTGCGAGTCCTTTTTTGAAAATCATGATTTTGGACTTACTTGAATTGACGGATAGATTCCAAGTGTAGCAATATCTTTCTAACTTTCTAACTAACATTTACTCCTCCTCTAAGGAACTCTACGATGTCGTCAATGAAGGTAGAGAAGAGAAGTGTGCTCAGCACGCATCCTTGTTTAAGGCTCATCGACGAACTAAATTGCTCGGAAAGCGATTCACGATCCCATACAGATATCTTGTCAGTCGCATACAAAGCTCTTAGTGTTTACCTAAGTTCCAGAGTTTGTAAAAGAGACTGTCTCGATCTATTGAGTCGAACGCTGCTTTGAAATCAACAAAGAAGTCAAATGATTTTTCCTTGCGCTGCAAGTAAGCCTGGGCAAGATTCGAGAGTAAGAAAACTTGATCTGCTGTAGAGTATTTAGTTCGGAAGCCTGCCTGAAACTCGCTGAGTGGCCTATTATTGTTAACCCAGGTAGTTAATCTACAAAATAAGATCAGTCCATAAAGCTTCATTGAAGTATTTTCAGAAGGATATACCTCGGTAGTTTTCAGAATGTCTCGCTTCTTAAAAATTAGAAAGATAATTGAAGGCCGAAAGCTCAGTGGAATCTCGCAATTCTGGAAGATCTTGTTGTAGCAGTCAATTATCTTCGAGATAAACTTCGGTGTGGCATTTTTAAAGAACTTGTATGCGATTCTGTCCATACCCGCTGCCTTGTTTAACTTTGTGGTACCTAGTGTTGAAAGGAGCTCTTGTACGGTGAAATTTGAATCGATAAATTGGTTTGCTATCAACGGCTCGGCGAACTGAAAGCGGGTAGCATTGCGCTCAATGTTGAGCAGAGAAGCAAAATATGTTTTTAGGTCATTTGCTGTAAGTGAGCGACTTATTGGGTACTTTGATCCGTTTACCGCTTTCAAGACTTTCCAAAAATCACCTGCCGAACCTCCACTTGATAACGATGCCATGATCTTTTTTCCCGAGCATAGCCACTGGTACTGCGGTTGCTGCGTAACTAAGCCTCATGTAAGAGTTGTTATAAATGCAGTACAGGGATACTAGAAAGACTTCTTCCTGACAGCTTCGCAGTCATTGTCAAACCACTTTTCCTTAAATTCTTTTCTTAAGTTTTGTGCATTTGGCTGCCTAGGTGTTGATGATATTATAACTTCGAGCATGTCCTCTAAACGCGATGAATTATTCAGTTCGATCAGCTGATTGCTCTTAAGTTTCGATGGTATTCGTTAAGGAAGCTTATTCCATTTTAGTTTTGGGAGAAGTCTTAGACCTTAGTTGCCTCAACTCGGGACCATTATTGTTGTGCTCTCTCTGTACTTGCTGTACTTGAGGACATTAATTCTCCATATTTTGTGATGGATTCGGATTGGAATTTGCTGCTAAGTTAGCCTCGACGGAGGTTCTTTGCCTCTCCGTACTGCCTTACAAGCGTTTCCGGGGTACGCTTATCTAATCCTGGCTTAACCTCTATCAGCTGGATGATGACATCCTGAAGGTTATCTACCCACATATAAGTGACCCTCTTAAGATTATTCATTTTCATTTCAGGTCCACCTTACCTTTGGTAGGGGGACAGTCATATATATAAGAGGGACATCAATTTGACTGTGATTTTAATTCTGGCTTTATTTAGTTAAAGTTGTTATTTATACAATTTATTGATTAAGTTTAAAGTTCTTTAACTGGGTCATCGATTTTAGCCGATGCGACAGTTTGAGTTGATTGTTTATTTAGTGGGTCTCGTGCTAACTGCAGCTCAACTGCTGAGTCGTCTTTTTGGTTGAGTTGGTTTGCTTTGGAAACGATTCATAAGCATGCATATTAGTCAACAGACTTAGGCCACTGCCCCATGTTTGTGATCGTGTCATTACAGAATTGTATCACTATCTCTATGGATTTTCAAACTACTACTATCGCGATATTATTGGCGTATCCGATGGATGATATACACACCTCATAGCCTGCACATTCCCAGTTATCCATTGTACATAACATTTCACAAGACCGGATCAACGACTGACCTTTGTGTTACTTGCGGAAGATTAACACTGTCATTATGTCAATATAATCACAACGCCCTTGTCGCTAATTGGGGTGTTGTTTTTGGATTGTTCATTACAATTTTGGATATACTGCGTCGCGAACTATGCCGTAGATCTTTTTCCAATTCAGGGTTTTCCATTTATTTGTGTCTTGCACGCAGCTCGTACCTTCGTGTTCTTAGTTTAGTCATTCCATTCGTCATTTCGATAAGTAGTACACCCGTGTATGAAAATGTTTTGCGTGTTCTTTAGCAATGCTCCTGACCATCTCCGCACTGCTAATCCAGTAATCTGGCATCTCTTTATCTGGGCTACTGCTTGCCTAGTTTAGTTTGTGTAGCTTTTCTGGTTCGTTTCGGTATGGCACCGTGAGCACTACTCGCATTTGTATAGAGTTATTCATATTTTTATGTCAATTTCTACTCTGGATTTCTTGCAATAGTCGACTCTTTTTTTTTTTTTGTAATATTCCATGACTATTTCGCATGTATCTCGGCTATAACTCGATGAGTTTTGACTTTCAAGTAACATATTCCAATGTCTAAGGACAGGTGTAGACACGACTCTTCACGAAGCCTTTCAAAAACAGCATAGTGACGATAAAGAGCGTAGTTTTGGCGAACAATTAATGTCGTCAAAATGTGAGCTATGGCAGTCGTTAAGGTTATGTAGTGTCGGGCACTGTGTGGTATTCCGTTGAAGCCAAATGATTCTTAAATCAATATCATAGATTTCGTGACAAAAATAATCGATTAACATGTGCTTACAACGCAGTTCATTGACTGTAAATGTTTGACCTTCAAAAAGGTAAAGGCCGGACTATAATACAATAGATTCCAAATAGTGACCCCTTTGGCAGGTAATGACCCTTTTTAAGTAACTTGTGGATTCGTACCTCTCTTATAATTAGAAATTCTGCTTATTAATATTGTATTTTAATTCTGTATAAAGGGAGGTAAAAGTGTGCCCCTCGGTAAAGAAAATGTTCTTTAAAAGAATAAACATCAATTGTCAGTTGTTTCGGAAAACGATACAAGTATCTTCTGCGCTTTTCATTGTATCTAGACACAATTTATTGCTTTAATTGTATTTTGCAGGAGTGCACATGCCAAATTCGCCAAGGAGATCCGTACGAAATGTCTAATTGACTGCCTCTTGAGCCAAAATTTCACTTATGGCGGTGACATTGTCGGTCAAACAAACATTAAGATGATACTTGTGCATAGGTCTTACTCTATCTGCAGTAATTCTAATTTTTTCGAATTATCTACTACGTGTTGGTCGGTTATTTCGAACATAATCAACACACAGTTACTAAGGAATTGATATTTTCCTAGCACAGACGTAGGAGACACAGGCAAACAGAAATCGTTTGTAAAAGCCTTCTTGCGTGATTACCTATGAGGCAGTGTCAAGTGATGACACCTATGATGGCGCTGAGATGTTTCCTATTTAGAAGGATCAGACTCTTAGAGCGACTCCTATCCAGCTTTGGCCAGATCTGTTTGGTTGCTAGACATGTTGATCCAACAGTCCACCTAAGGTCTGTTCTTTTATTCGCATCCAGCTTTAATGTTAGTTTGCACGTAGCGATTGGTATACCTATGCTACCCTTTTCCGGTAGAATAGGTAGAGTGGTTCCAATATTGGCGACTTCATTGGTTACTTGGAATGTCTCTGTGGCCCGGTACCCAACAAAGGTGAAGATTGAACTGCTCTGCCATCTCCATTAGAGATGATCGGCATTCAAGGGCGGTTTTAGAATTTAATGGCACCGAGTCCAGGGACTTGATAGCGGCCTGACTATCCGAAAAGATGCGGATATCCTTTGCAGATAGCATGTTTTTCTTCTGCCAGGACAGAGCTTCTTTAATCGCCAAAATTTCCGTCTGGAACACGCTACAGTGATTTGGAAGACGGAAAAAGAGATTTAGATTTAGCTTATCTGAGAAAACACCGCCACCAACTCCGCTATCGGTTTTAGATCTATCTGTGTAGAGATAGATTGACTTGTCCTCCATAAAAGCATCTTCTTCCCAGAATGATTTAGAGGGGAAGTTTACATGGAAGTTTTTGTCAAACCAAAGTTCAGGTATGGTGTAATCGATGTTCTCTGTGAGGATTCCTAATGCATTAAGAATGTTGGCGTGGCCAAATGAATTATTTGTCCACTGTTTAGTCGCTTTAAGGCGAATAGCTGCAGTCGCAGGTATATGCCGGCTGAAAATATCGAGGGGCGTAAAATGAAATAGAATGTCTAATGCCGCAGAGGGAGTAGACCGTAAGGCTCCGCTTAAGCATAGACATGTGGTTCTTTGGAATCTGCTTAGTTTACTGCAGTTGACTGCATTTTCTAAGGCCGTACACCAGACGACAACCCCTTAAGTGAGAATCGGTCTAATGACCGAGATGTATAGCCAGTGGGTTATGCGAGGTTGAAGGCCCCATTTATTTCCAATGGCTTTTTTGCAAGAGAATAAAGCTACTGTAGCTTTCTTGACTGTTTCTTGAATGTTGGGTTTCCAGCTTAGTTTCCTGTCAAAAATGAGACCCAAATATTTTGCTGTATCGGAAAATACTAAACTGGTACCATTTATTGAGGGAGGGTCCATAATCGGAATTTTGTATTTCCTGGAAAAGAGGACAAAATCAGTTTTATGGGGGTTTATTCCCAATCCACAGCGATCTGTCCAACGGGTTAATCTATTGAGATTTAATTGAAGGAGTTCTTTAATGGTATTAAGATGCTTACCTGAGACGGCTATAGCAACGTAATCCGCAGAGGCAATCACCCTGCTACCACCCGCTCCTAGGCATATCAGCTGTTCATTAACCAAACCGCCTTGGGCATACCTCTGCTGACACATTTTTTAGCAGAAGTCTCACCCAGTTTGGAGTTGATTATCCTGCTGTTTAGCATAAGATTGATCAACTTCCCAAGTGAGTCGTCTACCTGCCGAGTTGACAGCGCAGTCGTGATTGCGGATGTGTTGACGTTGTTAAAGGCACCCTCTATGTCCAGGAAAGCAACCATTGTGTACTCTTTATATTGTAGGGATCGTTCGATGTGGCTAGTCAGTGAATGCAGAGTCTTTTCCACCGACTACAGCAGGCATGTTAAGCCTTTGACAGAAGTCTTGGATCAATTTTAGCTCGTATACGGATATCAATCAGTCGTTCTAGAGTTTTTAGAAGGAAAGATGATAGACTTATAGGTCTGAGGTCCTTTGGGAATGAAAACTACATTGACTCCTCTCTATGACAGTGGAATGTGGATAAGTTCTACACAGCTCCTCATAATATTTTCTCATGCAGGCAGAATAATATCTGAGGACCTTTGTAGCTCGGCAGGTACTATACCGTCCGGACCAGCAGACTTGTATGGTTTAAAGCTATGCAGCGCCCACAGCTTGTCTCTTGTGATTAGACCATCAATTTTGGTCCCGGTTGCAGTTAGCCTGTTTGGGTTGCTACTGGCCGCGAATTGGGAGCTAACTGAAAAGTTGGTGTCCAGTAGCAGGTTGAGTGATTCATCACTTGAGGTTGTCCAGGAGCTGTCGGTTTTTTTCAAACAGCTAGGCAGCATAGGATTTGTAGAGAGGATTTTTTTTAGCTGCGATGCCTCAGAAGTTTCCGTGATTTTGTCGCAAAATGTCCTCCAGGATTGTCGCTTTGCGTTCTCAGTTCTTTTTTGTACAATTTGAGGTATTCTTTGTATGAGTCCCAGTCAGTCACTTTTCTTGTGCTTTTTGCTACGTTGAAAAGTTTTCTACAAGTGTTTCTGAGCAGTTCCAGTGCTGATGTCCATCAGTGCGGCTTTCTCTTGCCTCTAGGTTGAATAAGAGGGCAGAAAGCGACCATAACCAGATTGAGAGCCAGAGTAAATTCCCTGACTTTCATGTCAAGCTCATTGGTGTCACGCGGGGGACGACTTAATATTTCAGAGGATAGCGTTTCTGACAGTATTGATCCGAAGGTTTTGATGATGTGTGAAACATTTCGGCGTCTTTGGGAGTACTATCACCCCTACTATGGTCCATCGTAGTTAATGAACTACTTATTATACTGGTCGGAATATACTTAATAGACAAATTTCTACCACGATATAACTTCCGGCATAACTTCAAGGTTACATTTCCAGATCGTCTTAACTGGGAACAGGAAAAACCATTATTTGCCAAGAACTCACATGTAGGGTACACAGATACAAGGATACAAGCAGCTCCGTATTTCAGTCTGAAATCCTGCAATAGAGCTATGCATTCGAGAGAATCTACACAGACATATAACAGGTAAAAACATTTATATTCTCTCCGACAGCAGAGCAGCCCTACTTGCAATTAACAACTTTGAAATAAACCCAGAACTGGTCTTTGACTGTCTTCAACTCCTACAACTACTGGCCACCACAAATAAAATTCATCTGATTTGGGTGCCAGGACACAGCCGACATGAAGGCAACGAAAAAGCAGACGAACTAGCCAGGAAATGATCCGCATCCTAATTCATGATGCCAAGACAATTCTGTGGGCTATCAATTAATACAGTAAAAGGAAGTATTAAAATCTGGCAAAAGGAAAAAAAGCTTCATTTCTGGAGAGAAACCGAAGGAAACAGACAAGCCAACAACTTTATGTCAAGCTGTTGTCACCAGAAAACAAAACAACTACTACAACTAAGTATAAGTCAGATCCGAGTGACCACAGGCTTTCTGACAGGACATAGGGTACATGCAGACTACTGCAACGAGGATGTGGAAACAGCAGAACATATACTATGTGACTGAAATGGTTTAACCAAAACATGTCAACGTTACCTAGGTAAATTCTAACTTGAAACGTCAGTTCACCTAAAGACGTAGCCGTCTTCCTAACTAATTGCGGCATCATGGATGAGCTTTGAATGGAGGATATCACGATAGGCCCATTTGTGTCTGCAGTGATCTAGGATTTCTCATTACAATCTAAATCTAAGCCGAAGAACATTAATTTAGTTTTAGAGCGTATCACTATATGATGTTCGGAAACCAATGTCTCAATAAGTTCAAGTCCCAATTGATATCGGAAACCAGGTCTAGACGACTATTTAAACCGTAAGTGAAACCTATATCATCTGAAAAAGCAGAAAGTGAACCTTTGTAATTTAGAGCAAACAGTGAATTTATATAGACTAAAACTAGTATCGGTCCTAAAACAGAGTTCTGTGGTATACCCAGATTAAGGAATTTAATTTCACTCCTTCTCTCATCTAACCTAACTCTTTGCTACCTATTTCGAAGATAAGAGCATAGAACCACGAAACCCTGCTTTTTACAGTTTTCTTAATAAACACTTGTGGTTGGCCGGCTGTACATTTTTGAAAATACAACACAACAAGAGTGTATCTTCCGTTGAATTTCCTTTTTGAAATCCAATTTGAACTGGATTGAAGAACTTTGTTTTAAGAAGCTCACAATCCTGCTCTGCAAGAGTTTTTTAAAAATCTTGCTGAAAGCAGGAAGAAGTGAGATGGGCCTATAATTATCGAATTCAGTAGGAGAACCTTTTTTTAGCAATGGGATAACATCTGCACATTTAAGGCCATCAGGAAAGACTCCTTCAAACACGAAACGATTTAAAATATCGGCTAGAACATCTATTACAAAATGTGAAATGTTTTTAATAAAATGGCTTGAAATATAATACCATCCACTCTACAAGATTTCGATGAAGTTAAGGAACCAATGGCTTTTAAGACACAAATAGAGGAACATAGGGAACAGATCCTTGAGACTGAGAACGGTTGCAACCTGTTACCTATGTTAGAAAAATAGCTATTAAATGCATTAGCAATATCAATTTTGTCAGACACCTTGCAGTCATTAACCTTTGAAGCCCGCGCTATGCGCAAACATCTTAAGGGTACACAAAATCCCTTGTGCGCGCGCCAATTATATATAAAAAAATAAGAGCGCTCTTTGGGCATTCATTTTTTATTTAATTTTGCAGAGTTAAATTTGAACATGTAATATCTATCGCGGCGAATCGGAATCTCCTTCTTAAGCTCCATACACAATTTCTTGTAATTTCTCTTTAATCCCAAACCACCAGGATACCATATATAGGGTTTTCCAATAAGGACTTGACAACTTTTTTTTAAATAAAACGCAAACCATTTGAGATATTTCAAAATAAATAAATAAATAAATCGGCTTGAAGTACATTCAAAACATTTATGAATGAAACTCGACTTCGTTCATATGGCCACCGCGGGCACGTTTGCTGCGGTCGATTCGTTGGACCCAATTTTCAACGACTCGGCCACACATTTCGGCCGAAACGGCCGCTATTTCGCGTTCAATGTTGGCTCTGAGCTCTTCCAACGTCGTCGGCGTGTTGGCATAAACCAACGACTTAACTTAGCCCCACAAAAAATAGTCAAGCGGCGTTAAATCGCACGAAGGAAGCGGGCAATCGACTGGCCCATGTCTTGAGATAACACGCTCACCGTACTTACTCTTCAATAAATCGATTGTAGCGTGGCACCATCCTGTTGAAACCACATGTCATCCAAGTCCATATCTTCCAATTCGGGCCAAAAATAATCGGTTATCGTGGCGCGATAACGCTAACCATTCACAGTAACGTGACGATCGTTATCGGCGACAAAAAAATACGGCCTAATAACGCCGCCGGCATGCAAACCGCACCAAACAGTTATTTTTTGTGGATGAAGTGGTGATTCACGAAGCACATGTGGATTTTCACCCGACCAATAACGCATATTTTGCTTATTGACGAACCCATTGAGCCAAAAATGAGCTTCGTCACTGAAGATGATTTTGCGATGAAATTTATCATCTTGGCGCATCTTCTCCAGAATCCAATCGGAGAACGTACGTCCCTTCAAATGGTCAATCGGCTTCAATTCTTGAGTCAGCTTGATCTTGTACGGGTGTAAATCAAAATCTTTACGCAAAATATGCCATAATGTGGTCTGAGCGATGCCCAAATCTTGAGAACGCCGTGGAATTGACTGATTTGGATCATTTGCTACGGACGCCTGAACGGCAGCGATATTTAAAACAATTTCACCAACCCGTTGTCTCACTGATACGGCAATATCACACAACGAATACGTGGACTCAAATGGGCGAGAATTACGACCGAAAATTGGAGTTAACGCTCTTAAAGTTGCAGTCACCGACTCCGAATTTCGGTAGAAAATTCTTATAATTTGCAGACGTTGCTCGTTCGTGTACTTTACCATGATGAAAATGTTGAGTTCACTGAATAAATTGACAATGAGAGTTTGATGATTAGTGAAAGAGTGCGTTCACAAATTAAATTCAAAGTTGTCAAGTCCCTATTGAAAAACCCTCTATTTTGCAATTTTTTCTAGATATCCAGGGTTTTATTCTTTTTACCAACTTTTTGGAGGGCAGAGATGAAGAACAGTTTCGCATATGAACCTTAGAGGAGTCTATTAATATGTTAAATGCAGTAGAAGTATTATTACAAGAATATACGTAGGACCACGACTCATGTAAAAGACAGTTTTTAAGCTCAATAAAGTTAATTGTAGTTCTTTGAGAAGGTAAGTTAAGGTACGTTATGCGCGATAGAAAATCGATCCCATTTGTTATAAATGCTCTACCCTCTTATATGTAGGTGATCACCGCTGAGTAAATTTAACCAAGTCATAATCTATAAAGCCAACTTTCAAGCCATCATCCATTATGCTTGTCCAGTATGGGGAACTTGTGCAAAGTCACACATTCGAAAACTTAAAATTTAAAAAAATAAAACTTAAAACCTGATGTTAGATCCTGGCTTTTTTCGACCCAACTTCTACATGAACAAACTGGGTACTACAAGTTGCAAAGAAAATTTAAATTCTCAATCATAGATCCAGATTCAAATATAAAGATCAAATTTAATAAGCCAATAAATTTTTTGGAGCGTTTATCTAAATGTTATTGTTCATTTTTAATTGTTCCTATATTTATTTTGTAGTTATTTATTGGCATTATGGACTTTATGTTATTTTCATTAATTTTATTTCTTCTCTCTTTGTTTTGATTGTTAATTAATTAATTTATTCATTTATTAACTTATTATGAACGTCTTTAATTATAATATGAACTTATTTATAAACTAATTTGCATTCCAACCTGGCGATTCCCTATTAAATTATAAATCAAATCAAATGAAGGTTTTAATCATAGATTTTCCTTCAAATGTTCTTCTTAATTAAAAATTTAAATATTTAAGTATAATTTAAATGTCAAATCGCTGAGCAAGCCACGTACATATATACTGTACTCTATTTTGTAAAGCCCTAAGCTATGAGAAAATAAACATAATTAAGTAAATTAAATAAAAAAAATCCATAAATAAACGTCACAAACTACGAGTATTATCTGAAGCATTTGTGAATACGGACAGTTGTCAGAGTGACAGCACTTTGAAATGTTTAAGCTAGAAGTGGATGCTTATTTTCACTGAAGTCCAAGAATGAGATGGCTGGGTTCAGGTTTGACATATATTTTTCTTGAGCCTTCTGATGATTCTTGCTGATGAGTTAAAGTCAGTCCTAGTGAACCAAAATTAATGAATGGTTTGGAATAAGGAAATGATTCCAGCCACATATGTACTTTCTCGTATATCTGTTTATTTGCTCGTCTTAATCTCAAAAATTATAGCTTCCACTGATTTTTAAAGTAGATCTATTTTCAAGACAAATAAGAACGATAAGAGATTTAAATTAAACAACAACGGTGTAAGATAGCAAATTGATTCTAGCTTTATTTTGAAGCTACGTGCATGCCATTATGTGTGGAATAGCACGTTATTCAAAGGGCCGCCTCGGCTTCGCTAACAGTGCTTCAAGTGGTCGGTCCAATTTTTGATGACTCGGTCCAATATGTGTCAACCCCGGACAGATTTATTAAGCTTATTGCAAGCATATACCTACTTAAAACTAACATTTTAACTTAAAAACTAAAGGGCGGGAGCGGTTAAAGAAAGTTAGGACGTGAGGCATAGGTGGAAATAAGAATATTCTTGAGTGCAAGTTTGCAGAATATCGTTAACTTCGCGAAGCATCCTAGACATTGGCTCCAGGTGTCCGTAATTCGTTCTGTGAAGATTGAGTCGGAAAAGTGGCACAGACCTAAGATTGCGGGGATTGGTGTTAAAAGAAATAAGTTGAGGTAAGGAAGGACAATCGATATTACCTACTAAAATTTGATGAATAAAGAGAATAAGTTTCAGCTGGTCAGTGTAAGGTGGTAAGTTTTGGTTATCATCCCAGGGTAGACCACGTAAAAACCTGTGTTGAAAAGCTTCTATCCGGAGGATGTGAGTTCTGTAGTAGGGTGACCAAACTTGGCTGGCATATTCAAGAAGAGGCCTAACAAAGGTTATGTAAAGAGATTTGGTAACATAAGGATTGGAAAACTCCTTAGACCAGCGCTTGATGGAGCCAAGGGCAGAGTTGGCTTTTTTTTATTATACTATCAATGTGAGAACGGAAATTGAGTTCCTTATCACAGATAACACCTAAATCACGCAACTCAACACTAAGGGAACGGGCAGATTAAAGATTAGATAGCAACGAGGTGATCTAGGGGGGCGTTTACGGGTATAAGTTATAGCCTGACACTTATTGACGTTAAGCTCAAGAAAATTCTTCTGATACCAAGTACAAAATCTGTCTAGATCTTGCTGCAGTAGTAGGCTATCTGAGGATGATGATATATATCTAAATATTTTCATATCATCTGCGTAAACAGATATGTATGAATTTTTAATGATGGTCATGATTAATGGTCAGAATAAATAATAAGGGACCAAGGTGGCTGCCTTGGGGGACACCAGAGGAGGCTTTGATTGGGTCAGAAACCATGGACCTTCGTTCATTTAAATAGGATTGAACCCAAGTTATAAAATTTATTTGGAAACCAAGAGCCTTTAATTTTAGAAGGATTATATCATGAGAAATTCTATCAAAGGCTTTGCTGAAATCGATGGCAATCACATCAACTTCATTTCCAGATTCCAGTGCACATAAAGTGCTTGATACGAATTCCGTTAAGATGGTGGTCGTAGATCTGCCTTTGAAAAATCCGTGCTGGTTTAGGGAAACAATAGATTTACAATGGAAAAGCATTATGTCATAGATAATGCTCTCAAAAAGCTTAGGCATGCAGGACAACTTAGCAATTAGTCGATAGTTGGAAATATCGTCTTTCCCATATCTTTCCCAGGTTGAGGGAAATAATCTCTGGGTGATAGAAAGCTGAAACAAGCGTGCCGAATGTTTGCCTCGAGCTCGTTCAAAGTGGTTGGCTTGTTAGCGTAGACTAAGGACTTGATGTAGCCCCAGAGAAAATAATCGAGTGGAGTCAAATCGCATGATTGTGGCGGCCAATTGATAAACGCTCACCGTGAGATGACCCAGTCGTCAAATTTCTGCTTCACATCTTCGAGCGTTGGTTCGCTTGTATGGCATGTAGGGCCGTCTTGTTGGCACCACAGTTCAGATATATCGATGTTGTCGACTACAGAAAGCTGGTTAACATCGCTCTATACCTGAGACCATTGACGGTAATGGTGTCTCCTTCCTTATTTTGAAAGAAATCAGCCCCGATGATACCACCATGCCAGAAACCGTAGCAAACAGTCAATCTTGATGCTTGACCGAACACTTGTGAATTGTGTTCGTTTCAATGACGGCAATTTTGCTTGTTGACATAGCCGCTGAGCCAAAAATAGGCCTCGTCGGAGAAGATGATTTTTTGGCCAAAATCCGAATCTCCGGCCAACATCTCCAGCGCCCAATTAGCGAACTCACAGCGTTGTCTATGGTCGTCCGGCCTCAATTCTTGACAGCTCAATGTTATACGGATGTAGGCGCAAATCCAACCATAAAATAAGCCGGGTTGGCTCTCTGGCGATGCCCAATTCAGGTGATCAGCGCCGGATCGACATTTCTGGGTCGTCTTCGTTACTGGCCGCTACGGCGCGGTTAAATTTTCTTCATTTCGCACCAATCTCTGTCTGGATGGTGGCTTGAGATCCACAAGAATGTACTTACGCTCAAACTTTTCCACTATGCCACGAATTTCCTGCACACTGATGACGACCGACCTTCGTTGAAATACGTTACGTATTTATAACTAACCCGCAATTTCGATAATACTTTTTAAAACCATGCGTGATGAAATGACAAATATTACTGAATATTTTGACAGTTGGACGTCATTGGTAACTTTGACAGCTGCTGAAGCATAAAAATTGGAAAAACTATCATTGCTATCTGGTCACCCGTTAATATACTCAAACTATAATCTCACAATTTCACTTTTCAGCTGTAAAAAAAATTGGATGTCTTCATTTGTTTGACCATTAAACTAATGAAAAAATGCCTTCACTTTTTTGTTTAAAAAAAAAAAGAATAAGATAGTGTAAACCGTTATCGCCATCCACATCTTATCTGAACGCATATCTTAATTGCCCCACTTAGTTCGGTGAACAAATGGCGCCTCTTCTGTTATGATAAAAAGACATCCAACGTTTTGTGTCATAATATAACAATAATTATTTAATCATATCAGTTTCCCGTCATTAAGGTTAGAATTTTCTTTAAATCCATATGCTGGCAGCGTCACACGTTAATTTCTTTTCTTTTGATTGGGGGTTTTCACGGAGCAATCGGTACTTCCTCTTTACTTACGTAGGTTTACGTCCATGCAATAACTTTTCCCCTGGGATTTCCCTTCACGTCTTCCCCATAAGAAAAACGTTCGCATGGCGAGTTCAGTGTACGTATAAACAAATTTAATTTCACTATATTTGAACGGCATACACGTTAGAATCAATGCCGCTATAGTCGTTGTGTCGAGGGCAATGCCACTTAAAACCAAAAGAACCTCTTACCCACCCACTAGATGCGCGTTTTCCGTAGAAAAAAGAAAAAAGAAAAGAATCGACAACAACTCAACTCACTCTCACTCTTACTCCATCTTCATGTACAATAGTTCCACTTTTTGCCAGACGTTTGGTTGATTTTTATTTTTTATGCCTGAGTCTGGGGCTTAAGGGAGACGCTTAAACATGTTCATGGAACTAGGAGCTGACACTTGTTTGTTGCTTGTTTATATAACTTGTAACTCTCTAAATGTTTTGTTGTCGAACATGATGCAATTTCAATAAATGAAGACCGTCCTGATTTTGATGGAGAAGTGCACCACTTTTCTTTTCGAGTATTTTCTTTTTGTATTTGCTTTCTACTCATCTACATTTGGAGCTATGAAATGAAAGTTCGACTATAAGACGTGATATTGGAATCTCTCGCAAAGATCCAGACTTGTAAGTTTTTCAAAGAAAACTTGTCGCAGACATGTTTGCATAAATACTTGTACTTTACCGGCATGGAATTGACGTGCTTGACAACTTGACGCAACATTTTATACAGCGAGAGTGTACTACTTTTTATCTTTTACCAATAGATCACACTTGCATAGTGTTATGTGTGTTATCTATCACAAAATTCAACTGCTATCATATGGCTATGATAGATAAATAACATTGGTAGTGAACAGTAACGGTGGCAGTATAATGAACTAGTTCTTTCTCTAAGTGCTCTGTTCCAACAGAAGAAAAAAACCGTGACAGAATAGAAACCCGCGGCATGCCATTTAGAGCAGCAAATTTGTAAACATTTTACAACTATGAAATACTTAAAATGTAAATGTATTGTATTGTATGGTATTCTTGATTTGCTTACTTACTTACTTCATTGACGAGGTCCTTAGCTAATTGCCTCCAGTTAAATTCTACAAGATAATTCGCTTTCAGTTGTGTGTACCATCTAAGGCGGGTTTTTCAACTAGTGCATCGTCCATCCAGGCAAGAATGTTTTTGCTTTGCATATCTCAACCATCTCAGGAAACTGATGCGCATTTTTCTCTCCAGATCAATCTCACTGTTCAACAATGCAAACGGGACGAAAAATCGTTCGAAGAACCTATCGGTCAAATCGGCTATCTTTATCGTTCCATACATTTGTGAAACAAATGGCCTCAGGTAGGGGAAATACGGTACAGCAAACGAATGTTGCTTCTCAGGCCCCAGCGCCCAGAGCACCGAAACCAGTACCTGACATGTTAGCTATCTTGCTCTCTATCCAAGGGCAGATGGCTCAGCTACAACGTCATTTGACTGAACAGACCGCGCGGATGGATCAAGTATACGCACTGCTGCCTGGCCTAACGCACCTTTTGCCGTAATGGGTACATACGTGGCGGAGCAAACCCTAAAGTTCCTTGCTGTGAATGTGAATTCACTGATTCGGTTCGAATGACGAGCCGCACTATTTAAGTTGCTTAAAGACCAAGCCCCTGATGTGCTTTTGGTTACCGAAACTAAGCTTACCAAAAGACACAAAATGAGGCACAGAAGATACGTTTTAAAAGAGTATACAGTCGTGTAGTACGTAGGTTCCAGGTGCTGGAAGCATGCATCGTGTATATACCCCTCCGTAGTGGAAAGCGGTTGTACATGGCGTCTGTCTATGCACCTAAGGCTACTCAATCCACCTTATTTATCTCAGAGATCGATTTCTGAGGCTGGAATTGGAAGACAACTATTTTGTTATCGGCGGAGATTTCAACGCCAAACATAGTGAATGGGGAAATAATACACCTACTATTCAATTGGTGGGGTCAGCACAGTGTAATGTATCGACTCGGGCTTAAGGCGACGGATAGTCCGTCGTTTCCCAGATACGGGTCCTATTTGGATCTTCTGCTGTTTGACTCACGAATACAACTGACATGCACTAACCAACAAACTACAAACTGTCTACGCACTTTCGTGTATGACAGTGACCATTGCGGTCTCAGCACCGAAATAACTGTTCCCAACGAAATTGCGGAATTGGATGAGTTTGTCCAAGGCATTTCTACAATTATAGTAGGGTGCGTTGGACACACTTCACCAGAACACTGACTAGAGCACTCTCCTCGAATTTGCTCTACCCACCGTCCAACAGAAATCTGTCAAACGAGGAGATTGACAAGTATCTAAGACTAATGGACGAGACAATCAAACAAACAATGGACAAAACGATACCTCGGTACCAACACACTGACGAAGAAGACTTATTTCGCAACGCAACTATATACGCATTGCACCGACATAAAAGTGGACTGCTGTCAAGACTAAAAACCTTGTAAAGACAGTTCACTGACAGATATAACCCGGAGATCATGACACTGAATTAGTCGATTGAAAACCTCTAAACAATAATAAAGGAAAATTACAGAACATCTGTAAGTTTGTATTGGAACAATAAAATTCGGGCTGTAAACACCACCAACCCGAATATGTTCCCGCAAATAAATAAAATATTTCGGAGAAAAGATCAAAACGACCTTCCGTGTCTTAAAATCGACCGAACGACGAACAACGAACAAATACTGGCAGCAGCGGGCATAGATCCAAATGAGGCTGTTGATGATGACAACTTCTTTGTGATCGAGGATCCGCAGGAGCAGGTAGAGGCTATAGGAGCGACTTTCCAGGAAGTGTACAAGAAGTGTGAATTGGCGATTCGAGAGCTCGGGTTTCACCCAGTTCAGTGACGAAAATATGGCAAATAATGTCATCACCAACGATAGGCTACTATCCCCGTTCATTTCGAAAGAAGAGCTCCAAACGATCTTCGATTCACTTACAAGCAAGAAATCCGCGGGAAGCGATGAAATACCGAACATTGTGCTTCGACATCTCCCTCTAGAAGCGGTGAACATTTATACCACCCTGTTTAATAATGCAATGAATAATGCACATTATCCAGCGCATTGGAAAACTGCGGTGCTACTCGTACATCCCATCCCCAAAAGGGATAAAGATACTTCCAATCCGACGAAACCCTGGTCGATCAGTCTCCTTCCAAACATCAGTAAAGTTTTCGAGAAGGTGATCAACAGAGTCCTGACTAAGTGGGTTGAGGACAAACATATACTCGTAGTTCCGGATAATCAGTTCGGTTTCTAGGCGGGGCATGATATCATTCATGCTGCGTCGAAACTGGTTTCTGATATCCAATGGAACAAAGGTAAGAAACAGTGCACTGGTGCCTGCCTGATTGACTTGGAAAGGGCCTTCGATACCGTATGGTTAGAAGGACTATTTTTCAAGCTGGATAGGGTGGGCATTAGTAAACCACTGCTGTATATTCTTTTTGATATGCTCTCCAGTAGACAGTTCATCGTGAAGAATGGCGATGTGACTTCTGCTGGAACATTTGACATTAAAAACGGTCTGCAACAAGGTGCGGTAAATTCGCCGATCCTATTCAACATTTACACGAGTGATCTCATAGGTTCACTTCACCATGCCATAGCGTTCGCAGACGACATAATCGCGCACAGATCGGGTCCAAAGATTGAGGTCATTAATACACTTTTGCAGCGTGACTTCGACAAAATTAAGTGCGATGACTGGAAGTTGAAAATCAACTTTCAGAAGTCGGAAACCATTCTGTTTAGGACGCCTTTGTCTGGGGCCTCTAGGGATACCAGAAAGAATTGGCGAAAGTTTTCTATCCTCGGACAACACGGACAGCCACTCGCTTGTCGAAATGTAGTCAGATACCTTGGGATCTGGCTAGATCAATTTCTGTATTTTAACAAACATATAGATGTTGCTCTGGCCAGAGCCAAAGGTGTTTTTGCCATTACAAAGAGACTGTTTTATAACAGCCAACTCGATGCGAGGGTGAAGGTGATCTGCTGCATGGCCCTTATTCAGCCTATGCTTGTATTTGGATGTCCCGTGTGGTTTAACGTGAGAGCAAGTTTATTGGAAAAGATTCGGGTGTTTGAGGGAGCTTGTCTTAGGACTTGTCTTCGCTTATACAGAACACCAGAGTCTCAGTACATAAAATTCTGTCCCAATGAGGTCCTGTACAATAGGGCGAGCCTAATAAGAGTGGACAATTTCGTCATTAAGTTGACTCGGAGGCACATTGCAAGAGCAATGACCTCATCGAACAACCTGATCTCCGGGGCTTTCTACCCCAATTATATGTATCACGAGAGAGTTCGCTTTGACGGCTTTATTCCTCCAGAAGCGTTCCTCTATCTAGATAGTAAAGGTCTGGTCCAGGACAGATTGGCGATTCCGCTAATCTTCCACGTCGCTCGAACTGCTGCGGATAGGCGACTCAACTACGACAGAGACGTCGCACACGGCAGTGCGTAGCGTCTCCGGTTCAGTAGGGCGGTAGGGAGTAGCGACATGAGGGATGTCGCTCGGCAGCACCAACAATTTTGGTGGCTAGTTGAGGGAGGGGAAGTTTCGTCGTCCAATTCCTCCAGTACTAGGTAGCTCCATAGGAATCAAAGTCGGTCGTCTGACTATTTTATTAGCCTTGGCCGGCTTACATAGTTTTAGGTAGCATTAAGTTAGTTTTAAGAAAAAAAAAAAATATATATATATGCATATACTTATATATTAAGTATATAGGTATTATGGATATATATGTATATGTATGTATGTGAATGTATTAGATGTAAGTAGGTTACGTAGATTAAGATTTATTTTTAGGTAGTCTATAAGTTTTTAGTTTTAAGTTTTTATAATATAAAAAAAAAACAGTCCATTTACTAAGTTTTTTGCTTAAAATTTAGTTTTAGTATTAATAAATGTAAAAATATAATTAGACTGTAAGATACGTCGAAAGACATAGTTTAAGTGTTAGGTTTAACTTAGAGTGCCCGTATGGGGCCAGTAAGTTAAAATAAGATAATTTTAAGTTAATTAAGCTAATTTTTAAGCGTTTTTTTGTATAGCTTGTAAGTGTTAAGTAATTCAACATAATAAAAATGCATATAAACTCAAACTGAACTGAATACATTTGTGAAATATAGCACGGGATGGTTAGGATCTAATGTAGTCTCCTCAATGTTTCTTGATAAGGGCTCATTACTGAATCGAAAGAAACGTCGATTCTCGTTTGACTTCTGATGAGGTGCAATTAACATTGTTAAAGACAGACTGTTCCGACGAAATTTCTAATTAACTCAACGATTCAAAGCAATGGGTCGTCTATAGTAATGTCTAGTCCGATCCAATAATGTTGTGCGTAATTTCTTTTTGACACCATATACATATACGACAGTAAAATACTCAGTTTTGCCTCCACTTACAGGTAAACCCAATACTCACAAACGCATGACAGCTCGTTGTGATCCGCAGCATGTAATTGGCAAAGGTTATGGCGATTTGTTGCGATTTCAGTAGTTACACTTTAAATCTTCTCAGAGTATTTCTCGGTTTTTGTGGCGTCTGAGATTTCCTTAAGCGTAGTCCGTAGTAGTCCGAGCCTACATTGGTCGCTTAGAATGTTCGGACAACTATAATACTGAAACAGTTCTTTGCATCGCTAGTCACTTAGTTGACTGTCATGTTCATTGGTGAATACTGAGGTGAGTAGATCGTAATAATAGTGATATTTCGCAAAGTTAATTTGGTGTCATGTCATACCACAAATATCCTCATTTCCTAATTTGACATTAAAATCTCCTTAAACGGTTTTAATGTCATACTTAGGGCATTGCTCGAGAATATCATAAGACCATTCTTTTGTAGTATGATCTATTTCTTCTGGAACAAAGGGCCAGATATTTCTGCTGATAATCGACTTCGGGGACATGAAATGTATCGCTGAGCTCATATGCTGCCATCTATATTTCAGCCCCTGGTGAGTACTGATTATACCTGAAAACCGATCTTAAGAGTCAGGAAACGTGGCGTTTTAGGAAAGTTAGGAACTAACCTGTGACTTCTCGGATTGCAGAGAGTTTCAATGACGCGTGCCCGGTATCTTGTTGGGTTTTCTGCAACGTGCTTCAGCTCCAACTCTTTCCAAATCTTGTCGATTCCTCCTCAGCTGGCCTGCGCCATGTCTGCCTCGGGTGGCCAGCTCTTCTTTCTGATCTTCTTCCAGCTGATCTTCTGACTGGGTAAGCGGACCTGCTTCGCAATGGAATTGTCTTCGCGCCTTAAAGTGTGACCAATCCACAACCATTTCTTTGTTCTTATAGTGATGTAAATTAGCTCCTGCCCTGATCGAATATGCAGCTCTGCGTTTGAGATTCGATTGGGCCAAAGTACTCTCAAAATGATATCTATACATCTGTATCCCGAGAGATTGCTGTTGCTACCTACCAAGTACTGTACCCGTACAGCAGTACTGACTCGAATTTGAAGCGAAACAGTCGCAGTTTGGGTCTAGTACCATAGACGAACTAACACAGATGGCAAACTTTCTAAATATTGGAAAATCACTTTCCACTGATCGCCTCTATCCCCGTGTGACTTTGTCTGTGAATACGTATGAATTATCGTCAACACAAACCCACCCATTTTACTCAAAAAACGTCGTCCACATTACACACACATAGTAATCTTTACATGCAAATCGCTCTCAGACTAGCAACTTTAAATGTAAATTGCTCTCATTCTAGCAAATTCTGGCAGGATATAGAGATGTACAATGTGGTAGTAATTCACTTACAGTGTGTCTGAGGGTTAAGGGTTTGCAAAAGTATTAGTAGAGTTTGCGATCTAAGTTAGTTCATCTATACTTAGTTCTGTAAACATTGCTTTTCCACACCTTAACATTCCGAAAGCAGATTTTGCTTTCCCGAATCTGCTAATAACGCTGTTCGGTGTCGCCACCAGTCGAAATGATGCTTCCCAAATAAGGAAATATCTGTACTTTCTCCAGTAATATTAAGTTGGGAGAACTTTGGTTTTAGCTGCATTTATTTTAAATCCCACTCTGCTGCCTTCAGCTCTCAGATTCTGACTCATCTGGTGTAGATCCAAAACCCTGTGCGTGAGCAAGCAGATATCATCAGCGTTATCAAGATGTTTTAAGTAAGATGTCATTGTCCATTGAACATTTCTGCTTTCCTCTGACAGTGTTGTGCGGATAACATCGCTTATTATCATCAGGAAAAGAAGCGGTGATAAAATAGAACCCTGCCGAACTTCGTTTTGGACTTCAAAAGCTTATAATAACTTATCGTTGTGTAGAACACGACATTTTGGACCTTTGTACGTAGCTTTTATAAGCACCGATTTTAGCAGGAATACCCTTCCTTCGCAAGGTTTCCCATATAAACTACCGGATCACGCTATCAAAAGCCTTCTCGAAATCGATAAAAAGCAGGTAGAGCGGAGACCTATCCACGACGCATTGCTCTAAGATGATCTGCAAGTGATCAGAAGGATCCAGAGCGCAAGCCTACTTGTTCAACATCGAGATTTGAGTCTAAACGTACTTTGATCCTGTCTAGAATTATCTTGCAATTCTTTTGGCCAGATTTCCCTTTTTCGGCTACTTGACCTTTAGTTTTTCGGGTTATTAGTGATGTCGTCTCTATGGTTAAATATCATCGCGAATTGCTCCTTCCATTTTTTGATCTGTTCCTCATCCACTATGAGAAGGGAACCGTCCACTTTTTTTTTACAGGATGCTGTTCGATGCTGCCCCCCTGTAAGTTCCTTAGTAACAGTATAAACGGTCCTCTGTCACACCGGCTTGCTGCCTCTTTGGCAGCGTTTATCGCGTCTTATACTGCGCTGTATTTTATTTTTTTCACACTATACTGCACTTCAAGTTCAGATTTCTTTGCTGCGGTGGCTGCGGTAATCTGAACTTTGATTGGAATACGCTCCTATATCCGTCTCCAGGAGTCTGTTGATAACCATGTATGTACTTTTGTTTATCTGCCTTTTATCGGTAAACGAAAAGTTTTTCACAGATGTCCAGTGTTCATTCACAGTTGTTCGCTCAGATCTATTGATTGTTATGGCTCCAGCGAATAGTTGGCGCACTGCCGGTTCCTAGAGTCTGTCGGTATTGTACCAGGGTGTAGTAAGCATGTTGGCACGGATACAGTAAGGCGTATTTTAGCTACCATAGGATGATGGTAGCGCTCCATTCCGACGTCGGCTCCACTCCTGTTACTGTCAATAGCAATTTGCTTTATCCTGTTTGAAACGGAACGTTTTTAACGACGACCAACTACACTTATGTATGATAACTTAACATCATAGATCTGAGCGCCCACATCTTACTAAATTAAAATACACTGCTAGAAAACTGAGAGCAATGTGCAGGCTTGCTATTCAGAATAGTTCAAGCTTACTACGCTTAGTCAGAGTCCGAAAACGGGTGGTAACGCCTTTTATCATTGGCTAAGTCAGACTAGTCATTTTCCCTCTTTTTATAAAGAATGAGAAGATTGACTAGAAAATTCATCGACTACTACTGTTTGTTCGATTCGCGGGCTTTACACCAAAAAACAATTGAGGGGTTGTAATAAAAAGGGTGTTTTTTTTAGAGGTTTGTTTTTAAACTGGCACCACTGTTTCTGCAGATTGTTAATTTGATAGTTTGAAGTTGATTTGTAGTTAATATGTTTTGCCATTTTACGGTGAATAGATTAACGCCAGAACAACGCGTGCAAATTGTGCAAACTTAGTTTGAAAACCATGGTTCAGTTCGCCAAACTTATCGTGCGCTACGTCCGTTTTACGCTCGACATAATCGTCCATCTGAGCAAGTTATTCGAAACACGATGAATCGTTCTCGCACCACGTACACTCTAGTGGATAATACGTATCCCCAAAGACGACACACAGTACAAACAGAATAAGTTATTGCCGTTGTGGAGCGCAGAGGGTTTTACGGAAAGATCTAGGCGTAAAAGCTTATAAGATCCAGCTTGCTTATACAAGAGTTCAATCCGCGCGATCATTATACGCGTCGTAGAGTCGATGAATGGGACGAAAACATGATTCAGCTTGATCCTCATTTTCAACGCAAAATTTTGTTCTCCGATGAGGCTCATTTTTGGTTAAACAAGCAAAATTGCCGAATTTGGAGTTTAGAAAACTCAGAAGCCTTTATCGAGACGCCCTTACAACCGGCCAGAATGTTACCGTCAATGGAGAGCGCTACAGAAACATGATTTCTGACTTCTTCATTCCACAGTTGAATGGCATTGACGTGACAGGGCTTTGGTTTCAACAAGATGGCGCAACATGATAAACGGCACGCGACACCATCAATTTATTGCCGAAAACATTTGCTGAGCGAATAATTTCCTGTAATGGACCAGTGAACTGAACTGGCTTCCACGATCCAGTGATCTCACTTCAGATTACTTTCTTTGGGGGTATATGAAGTCACTACTCTATGCCGATAAACCAGAGACCTTGAACGATTTGGAAGTCAACATTTGCCGTGTTATTGCCCGCTCGATTGACGGGCATTGGACTCTTGGACTTCACGATTGCGCTTCATTCGTGCTAGCTGTGGCACATTAACATTAACACATTAACATAAGCTTCAAGTGTTTTATTTCATATTGAATTTGCATACCTCTAAAAAAAACACCCTTTATCTACTATAATTTCTTTCTACTTCCCTTTCTTAAAATTCCCTTATTATCTCCTCAATCGGAGGCGGCAAAAAACCGTAGGTCCCTCTTTCTGCGCCCAAAACTAACAAGATGAACAAAGCAGTGAATAGAAAGACAGCGTTTTTTTTTTCAGCCAGAAACTTATTTCCGATCTCATTTTTGCCACAACTATAATATCTTTAGACACGCGATATCTATGAGGATCAAAGATGCATTTTTTTTTTTTAAGCTAAAAATCATGCCGACCTATAACATTAGAAAAGTTGGCAACACTAAAAGTAATTATCCTAATACAATAGCTTTGTTCGCTGTCATCCCTGGTCCATCGGGTGCGCTCTAAAAATGCACTTTTATGTGCATCTAATGCTACTTTAAAAGTGCTAAATGCTCTGCTCTGTGTTTTTTTTTCTGTTCATTGGCTGGTCACTGAACTCGCATTAGGTTTCGAGCAGAGGTAAGAAAACAGTGATGTGAGTTCAGGCAGGGATCAAGCTTAATGATACTTGATTGAAGCAAACAACTTTTCTTAATCCTATCAGATGCAGGTGATAATTTATCACAATTGGCCAACGTAAATCGTTCCAAACAATCCATTAAAAAACACACTATGACAACTGCAGTCATACCAACGTAACTGCATATAACTTGACGTCTTAATGACGTTGACAAATGATTGAATGATATTTTTTTGCGCGATATTTTGAACTAGTGAAAGAAAGAAATAACAGTTCTTTATAGAACCGAGTTGATGTGCAAGGGAAATTTTCCTCAGCCATTACATGTAAAAACTCATAATTACTGGGAAAATTCTGACTATATATGTATAACAGTGATTTATAACGTATCTACAAATTATATCTCATGAGAGAGATTGGGAGATTTAAAAGTTGTTGTAATTGTGGTTATGTTACAATAAATGAAATTTGATCTCCCCAGGTAAGATCGTAATATTAATCTAACTAAATGTTGTGGCTACGTGACATTTGTTTGATCTATAAAAGCAATTCGCTCGAATGAGTTATAATTGCTGGTATTAAATTTGCAAATTAAAACCATTAGGTACTCGAATCCATTAATGAATCTATTTGTATAATATTTTTTAAATGTGATGTTCAACAGGGTGTGCAAACTGCTAGTCACTTGTGTAAATTACATCTGCTGTTTTAAAAGTCACAGTGTCTATGTGCAGATAATGACATCGCGAGCAGATCCATTTTCTTATAATCTCTTTTATAACATAATTTATAAAAAGAATTGAAGATCTATGTTCATGTGCCTAACGAGTCTTACATTTACTAAGAACTAAGGTTTGCTATGTGAATGTGGTAGAGCAGCACAGAGCGGAGAGAACAAGCTAACGAGCTTATATTTGCCGCTACGATTGTTGCTACAAATGGTTCGGATTTTGAAACTACTATTCACGTGGGACTCAGCCAAGAGTACTCACCTGTAACTACATTATTTAGATAATTGAATCCACTTGCACAATCCAATTCCTCTCTTTTCATTTGAAGCACTGATGTCTAGTCATTTATGCACCGTTTTTTCGTTAACTCGATGTCTCAGAATGTTAATAAGTCTCCTCTTCCATGGCTCGTCAATCCAAAAAGGGTGGAATATGTTTTGGAAAACTCTTATTGTTGAAAGGTTGGGGATATCTTAATTGACGCTCGATGGAGTTCATACTTCAAGTATTGTTCAGTCTGAGTAGATAGGCAGATACCAAATCTAGATATAGCTTTGCATGACCTGTCTCTATAGTTGCTGGCATAGGCAGTTCACAGAAGAGAGGATATCATTCCTCCTTGAGGGGTGCCCTTTGAGGTAGTGAGCCTCAATACCGTTTTACCTAAGATCGACAAAGTTGTTGACGATCTCTTAAGGTGGCAGCTTTTCGATTCTATAATTTTTCATGGTATTTGGTCGAAAGTTTCGGATTGGAGGCATGCTTAGAACGGACATCATTATTGTGAATAAGAGTGATAGTGTACATCAGCTGATACAATCAAGATAAAGAAGTCATATGTTTGTTATGGTTACTTTTTGTGCCGTTGCAAATTAAATATGCAGCCGCATTGTAATGAATATGAATTTACATCATACTTGAGCCTACACTTCCTACGCGCCTTGGTATCTAGTTTTATTATCATCGGTTCCATTCTGTACGAGTATTGCCCACAATTTTTTCCCATCTTTGGAAAGGGTAGCAATTCTTTATGAAGAGCAAGTTGGAAGACGAATATACTTTTGTCTTGAGGTTGTTTTACCTACAGAGTTCTACGGGTATTTAGTATGAGCTTTAAAGGCAGAAAACCTGCGTTTTTGGCATTTAAGGAGGGCACCCTGCTTGTTGCATAATATACCAGGCGGCAAAAAATTTCCCTCATTGATCGCAGGGAGTTCGTTGCTTGTGCTATGGGAATACGATGTGATCATGATTGCTCGCAGAATTAACTAATCTAATTCGCTTGCTTTCATAACTATCGTTATTTTCTTCAGTGTTTGCAGAACCCTATGCATTCATATTTAAACTAAAGTTAATTTTTCCAACAACTCTTATATATGGACCTATCGTCTTGAGATTTCTTTAATCACCTAGACCGTTCGGACCGTTCTTTAATAGAACTCGCAAATTTTGGTTTACAACCACACCGAAGCTCTTTTGTTTTTTGGTACACAAATCGCATAGTTCTACAGCGGTCAAAACTTCTCCATTTTTAGTAAGGCTCAAAGCAAGTCCGCTCATTTCTAGTTTCTAACAGTGAGATTCTGATTTCAATTCTCATCATGACACCACTTCGTCATCGCCTAGCTACAATCCGATTTGAATATGGAACTTTGCTAACATATTTACTTAAGTGCCGCTACTGTTAGCAGATGACATGGGCCACAACCGATAACCTACCCAGTTAGCGGTGTGCTTTGTTAATTACTCCAGTTATGAAGCCCATCATGGTTGAAGTCTTCTTCCACCTGAGCATGTCATCTAAGATGAACTTTTCCTCAACTGCGTCATTCCTCCGGTCGCTCTCTATATCCTACTCAGTTCATGAACTAGTGCGCAGTTTTTTTTAACCAAGTCAATGTCGTTCCACAGCTCGTAGAGTTCGTAGAGTTCCTCCTCCAAAGCAAGTCGGCGAACTCAAATGGAAGTGAAAATCGTTCCAATAAACCTATATTGAGTCCAAGATCTTGGTGAGATTGCTTCCAATTTCTATCGAACGTTCTATCATCATTCTGCACAATATGACGAGTTAAGTAGGAATGCTAAGAATTAACAAGGATTTGAATAATTCTTATTTATAGATCCTGCTTCAGTATCAAAAATCAATCAAAGAGGTGGTGAGTATATGTTAAAGAGATTGATGCATCTATACAACCGCAAATGATGCATACCTTCTTGCTTGGAAAGTTTCTTGCTGCTCATTTTCCTGTTCTGCTGTTGTAGCGCCTGCCATATCTGCAGAGGTATCTATGTTGCCATTTGATAGTGGTCCAGGCCCATATTCACCGCTCGGACTTTTTTTACATCTACTATACTGGAATTGCTGGAGTGCTATCGTGGAAGCGTCTCTTTCCGACTGTACTACTAAAGATGATGTCCTTTTCTATTTTTAATAGTGGTTGAAATCACCTGAAATAAGTTTAAGGTCGCATCCACCACGTTGCACATTTGTTTCACCAATAAGCTCTTAGAAGTATTCTTTGGTAGAGAAGTCGTTTTCTTTTCTGGGGGCATGATGGCCAAATGTCAACAATGTCAATGCAAAAACGGATTGTTACAAGGAGATAGCTCAATTGCCGACAACTAGATATTTCTTGCCTTAGTCTACCACCTACAATAAATCCACATCCAAATAGAAGCTGCTGTTCCCTATAGCAATTACCTTGGTAAACGTCACAGTTCCTTTTCTAAGCGCGTAATTCCTCGATGTCGTTAATATTTGATTAATATCAGTTTCGGGCCTCCCTAAGTGAGCTTTTCCGAACATTTCATGTACAGATCCGTTGTTGCTTTTATCTTTTCGCTTTGCACATTCATTAACAGTGAATGTGTCTAAGAAAAAAGGCTTCTTGTTGTTGGCAACAGTTAGGTTTACATTTTTATTTTTTTTTTGTTGTAATCTGTGCGCGGAATTTTGAGAACCCTTAAAATGCTTGCACACAGCGCGGTACCAGTGTACGTTGGTTTTAAACGTTTGAAGGTTATAATGACTAGGAAATAAAGAGCTCGGCAGGGCTATCTATAAGCGAGTTGTGCGGGTTAGGAGAGAAGCACGATATTTCAGAGGAAATCTAAACATTTCGCAGCATTTCTGACGACATCGAATATGTGAATACTCCAACGTATGTGGTTACTGACACATATACCGAGAATGGAAAGTTTTTCAGTTTCTAGGATGCAAGTCCTATTCATGGATATTGTCTGGGTATTTAAATTTCACTTCAACGACAGCAGAAGTGTTGTGTTTTGGAAGTATTATATTCCACTCTGTTGATGGTTCCTCAATTAGGACCTTAACATACGCTGCCATGCAGCAGGGACGTTAGTCCAGGAACGAATATGAAAATAGAAAGTACTGTCTGCAGCAAAGAAATATATTGGATTGGAAGTAACCGATAGAAGATCATTGATAAAAATTAAAAAGAGTGTCGGGACAGAACGGAGGCCTGATAACATTAATATTTATTTTGTGAATATCAGACTTGAAACCATCCTAGGCAACTTGAATTGAACATTCCGAAAGGTAGTTTCTAATCCATTGAAGAAGAGAGTAGTCGATTCGAAAATGCATGCATTTTCGACAAAAGAGCCTGATGCCAAACTCTTTCAAATGCCTTAGAAATATCAAGTGCAGCAATCTTGCTCTCGCCAGATTGGTGTACGCTTTGGTTCCACTTTTCGGTGAGGCATGCTATCAAATCACCAGTAGACCTGTTGCTACGAAAACCGTACTATCGGTCATTGAGAAGGTTTCGTCTTTCGAGATATTTCATGAGCTGACTATTTATCAGCGTTTTCATGACTTTGGAAAGAAGGAACGTAAGTGCAATGATCCTGTAGAAGGAGAGAAAAGAAGATTCGCATTTTTTAGGGACGGGCTGGACAAATGCTGTTTTCCATCTGCTCGGAAATAGTCCTAAACAGTAGGATTGATGAAAAAGCTTACGCAGTCATTTTGATACCGTGGAACACATCTTCAGAAGAACGGGAGATATACTGTTATGACCCAGCGGATTTGTGTATGTCAAGATCTTTAAGTACTCTTGCCACTTGTGCAAAAGTGGATTAGTCCCATTCGATGCATTCAAGTGTAGGCGGGGACAAAGCACAGCCTGGAAGTGTTGAGCTGGCCACAAAATGGGTAACAAACAAATTGGCTTTGTTCAAAGAGCTTACAGCTGGAATGTCATTATAAATGTTCGTTGGGATGGAGGATGAGGCAGAGTTTCTAATGTTCTGAGTTTTTATTACCTTTAGGACATTGTAAAATTTTGGTCGTATTGAAATTTCACACCCTAAGAGAGACGTTACATTCATTCCTGGGTCATTTGAAATTCTTTCGGTTTTCCTCTGTCGGGTTGGTCTTGTAGGACTGAAAAAAAACTCTCTTTACAGCCCAAGTCGTACCCTGCCTTTTCTTGTGGAATGATAATTAACTCCATCCCTTGGCCAAAAGCGGTCGGATATTCTTGAGCTAGTGACCCTTTTCGGCGATATGAGAGGTAACATTGACCTAAACTACAAATGTTTTGAAGTAACCCATATAAGTTGTCTGCTGTCTGGCTGTGAATTAAGTGAATTCCGACAAAGTGTTAAAGTGCCGTTCGGATCTGCGAACGAGACTACCACGAAGGTGGGATTAAATGTGGCGTGCGATACGTTGGTCTATCAGATTCCGAAGAAAAGTGTTCAGCAGATGTCTACGCGGAGCGGTAAAGCAGTTGATGTTTACTGACTATGTTTGCTAAGCAAGACGTGCTTCTTTTTTAATTTAAGTTGTTGTCGAAGGTGTCCTGATAGAACTACTTGTATAGTCCGTCTCAAATCACCGTGCAATTTCTTGCGAATGTGCCCTCTTTTCCAGTAATCCTGTAATACTTTGATGTTGATTGCACTGAGTCTCAGCCATAGATAAACTAACCTAGATGTCAAACTCTACTAATACTTTTACAAACCCTTAACTTTCGCACAGACACATTGTAAGTGTATTCCAACACTTTTACATCTCTATAAAATTGTCAAAATTTGCTAGAAGGAGAGCGATTTGCACGAGTGTGTGTAATGTCGATGACGTTTTTTTTTAACCAAAATGGGCGTGTTTTGTGTAAAATGGGAAAGAAATTGCCATTGATGGCAATTCACTCGTATTCACAGACAGGGTCAGACGATAGAGGCGATCAGTAGAAAACCGGTTTTGATTTTCCAATATCTGGAAAGTTTGACATCTAGGTTAATTTATCTATGGTCTCAGTGCGTACTGATTATCTGCCCGAATGTCATTGGAAAATGTATTGTGGAAAGGATAAGAAGCCGGTATTGACAGATGCGAAACCAGAGTGTAGAGCGAATGCATGGACCTGGAAGGTGTGTCCATTGTATATTTTTTCAGTGAAGTTAGCAATGATGATTTTATGGAAAGCACTCTCTTCACAATTATTGCGTTGAAAAGTAGAAATAATGAAAAGAAGATATACCACCAAAAGTTCCCGGAATAACCACCGTGAGGCGCTTCCATTGTTCCGATTTGAGTTCTGTTTTTTTTTTTTATTAAGTTGTTAAATCTGTTATTGATATTCCCTCTAAATTTTACCGTCATAGCTTGACATTTGCAAAAGTTACGTAGCCAAGAGTACATCCATCTCTGTGTGTGTTGGCGATTTTTTACAATTTTAGAAATGGATTTAAATTTGCAACAACGAACTTGTATTAAATTTTGAGTAAAAAACCCATTTAATGATGCGCGAACGTTGTTGGAAATGTTGGAAAAGTGTTTCGGCAACGATTTTCTAAAGAAAACGGTCATTTACCAGTGGCATGAGCGGTTCAAAAGTGGTCGTGAGTCAATCGAAGATGATGAATGCAATGGTAGACCATCGACATCGAAAACCGACGAAAACATTGATGGAGTAAAAGAAATGTTGGTCAATAACCGAAAATTAACCATCAGAGAGATAGCGGAGGACTTGAACATTGCCTATGGATCCATCCAAGACATTTTAGTTAATGATTTGGGTTTCCGTCGTGTAGCAGCAAAGTTGGTGCCAAAAGACCTCAATTTCATGAAAAAGAGAGACCGTGTTGACGTCGCAAAAGAGATGATTTGCGAGGCTGAATCCGATCCCACATTCATCAAAAGGATCATTAATGGAGACGAGACGTGGGTTTATGAGTACGACACGCAATCCAGACATCAGGCAAGAGAATGGCGTTCACCAATTGAGCCGAGACCAAAAAAAAACACGTCGTTTTCAGTCAAAAAAGAAAGGCAATGCTCATGGTTTTCATGGATTACAACGGTGTAGTGCATCATGAATTTTTGACAGTGAATTTTGCACCATGATAACGCACCGTCGCACAGTGCGTAATTCGGAATTTTTTGACGAAAAATGCATCAAATACCATCCAACAGCCACCGAACTAACCTGATTTGGCTCCCTGTGACTTCTTTCTGTTCAATCGAGTTAAAAAACCACTACGGTGAACGCGTTTCAGCAGCCAAGAGGAAGTAATGGAAAAATCGCACGAAGCACTGAGGGACATACCGAAAACCGAATATAAAAAATGTTTCAAGGATTGGATCAAGTGCTGGCATAAGTGTGTTGCAGTCGATGGGGATTACTTTGAAGGGGACAATATAGATTTAGATGAATAAACTTGTATTTTTAATTTTCTGAATAAATTTCGGGAATTTTTCATCAAGGTGGTATGTGGTTATATGCAAATGGGTTAAATATGAAACGAAGTGTAGGAAGTTCAGCCGTTTCGTAAATATCATTTTCCAGTCTCTCTTTGCGCAGCTTTGAAATTGCACGGTGATTTGAAACGGACTATAGAAGCCTTAGTGTACTTTTTTGTTGACCTGTTCGCAACATCAACCTATAGACTGTTAAATTGCTTGTAAAACGGCTTGCCTTGCTCTCAAATACCGTTCACAACATTGTTATCTTTTTAGAACTGAAAACGCCACATTTTAATGAAACCCTCAGGTTTCCGTGAGGAGTTGCGTAGAACTCTCCACCACGATACGGCTTCCCGCATAAAAAGTGACATTACAAACAATTCAAATATCAAAATGACAAAAGTGGAAAATGACAAAATGATAGCTATTCCTAACTAAATACATTTGCATATTACATTATTCAGATTAAAACATACTGCTGCTCTGAGTGAATGAATGTGGGATGGAACATTCAGTTGTTACCTTCGAACACCAGTTATTATGCTGTCACTGCCCTTGTCATCATTTCAGAGCAGACCTTTAAACTATTCAGACGCTTCGTATCTTAAAGCATTTCCACCTCATAAGTGAACCGTGAAAAAGAAACTCGCTCATAACCGCATATCGCCTTCAACTCTGTACCTTCGTAAGTTCATTATCTTATGTGAAGCTCACACAAAAACCATAAATAACCGTGAAACGGGTGAACAAACTCCAACGCACGCACTTAAGCCCAACGCAACGTAATGGAACACGTTTCGGCCCACGTATTCGTATCCATATACCCATGAGTCCACGTATAGACCAGCAGAAATAAGTGGAAGTACTTGGTTTAGAAGTCCAAAGTAGTCATCATCATTTTTATCTTCTTTTAGAGAGAGGAAAAAATCTAAAAAGAAATTGTATTTGTTTTTACGGCAGTCAGTCCTAACTTTTTAATGGACGCCACGCAGACTACATCTAAAGACGATGTTTTGTACTCATACTTAATGTTGTAGTCGACGACTACGGCGACGGCGCTTCACAGTGGTTTCCTATGGCTTCAATCGATCTGCATACATAAAATCAGCAGGTGCGAGTACACGAATAATTTCCACCATTTACCTTTAGAAGCATTTTTCTTGTCGCTCCATAATCCATAGATACCTATGTTACGAGTATGCATGAGCACCTCTTACCCTTGAGAATCTACATTATTGCGATTAATACGATTCCCTCCTAGTTCTTCGCATCTGTGTTCCTAATGTTTCCTCCTCGTTGAATTTGGATCTAGTGAAAAACTATTTATTATACTCTGCTCTACGTTATGGTATGGTTACGCCACATGTAACTTCCCATTGAGATGCAAATAAAAAGTTTAAAAAAATAAAAAAAAATAAAAAAAATAAAAATCTAAAATGATGAGAAGAAGCGAGGAAGCTACGTGCGAGCACCGCAAGTGACCTACTCCCAGAGCAATTGTTTTCTGTTAATACTCGAGTGACTCGTGTGTCTCGAGAATTTGGAGCGATGGAGCTGCCATTGCCACTGCCACTACTATAGTCAGTCATTGTTATCGCTTCACTGCTGCTGGCAGATACTTAGTTTTCATTTCAAATGCGCACGCGGGAAAGTCATCGTGTATGTATTGTAGTACGTTTGCATAGATAAAATTAAAAAAAAAAACGAAAAATAGAAATTTTCGTGAAAATTTGTGAAATTTTGTACTTATCGTTGTATCTTGTGTGAATTTATCCCGTATCTATCTCTTGGCTGGCATATTGCATTTAATTAGTTGTGAACTCGAATCCTCCACTTTGAGTGACGCATTTAATGGGAACATCCGTGCTGCATGCGGGCTGGCAGACAAGTCAGGCTAGGTTGACAAGCAAAGCTCGCTGAACTCTTTTAATTACTATACGAGTACAGACCGGCCGGAATCGACTCATCTGGGAACGCGCGCATTTGATGAGATACTCAGAGCTACTCTGAGATACCCCGAGATATTTGTATGCTTGTACGTGCATTGGGTTTCTAAATTACACAACGAAACTTGTACTAAATAAATTAGATTCCATAGCGGTATGTGTATTGGTTAATTGCAAATTAGGTTTAAGTTTCTACTATAGTGGTGGTGGTGGTGTTGTGAACTCAATCGAGAAGAGGTTACGTCAGTGCAGTGTGGACAATTTTACTTTCAACCGAATGGGAACTGTGGGTGGGAGAATTCTAATGATTTCATCTCAAATAGATTCTCACACAGATGGGGGGTACCTATGTAGATTGTTTGGGTCTATTTTCTGCACCGTGCTATACCAGGAATCGATTAGCTAATGGGCTGTCGTCTCTATTGAAGTGCATCCATCATGCATTCCTTTCTATACACAAGCTGAACTTTGTGATCTCTGACTTTTTGGCCTATTGCATTTTTACTCAGCTTTATTGTGGAAAACTGGGTCAACAAGGTCAGCCTAGAATACGAGTACAAGTATTGAATTCTTAATTTCCAATTTTATGTTCCAGTTCCGATAAGGTCTATTTTAGAAATAGGAGGGACAGTAAAATCTCGTCAACTAACACAAATGAATACACACTAAAAGTATCGAAAGTATTAAATGACAAAAAGAAAACGCCAACCCGTCTAGTAGTTTGAGTTAAAAACTGTATTTATGTACGAGTACGCATCATCATATACAAATACTATTCTTGTTAAGCGATGACAACTTATGGAAAGCATGTAGTTAAATTAAACATTTTACAATGCAATTTTAAACATTCAACCTTCCTAAAAAGCTGCGAACTTTCAGTAAAAGTTAAGGGAATTAACTGCACTGTAGGTTGCACATAACACACACCGCGCGTCATCAGTTTAGCACACCCGCTGACGTAAGCGGTTTCGGCTCAATTCCAGCCAAACTAAAAGAGCTACAATTTAAAAATTGTTGTTATGTGGTCGATTCAACTCTCAGTTAAATAAAACAAATAGTATTGTTTCGTTACTTAATATTTTTTTTTGAGCAATAACACAAAAAATAACAATTCAACATTGGTCATCAGGTTAGCACGTAATACTTTCTTTCATTTTTGCTAAGCTTTTAAGCCATGAACTTATTTCTAAACTTATACATTTACTAATTTAAATATTTTTCAATAAATTTAATAAAGTGTTGAACCTCGTCGTTTTTTTAGAGTGACCTCATACTTTTGATTAAGAAGCAATTCATATAATTTTCCAAATTGCAAAGGGCGTTTTTTTTAGAGGTATACAAATTTAATATGAAATAAAGCACTTGAACTAATGTTAGTGTCTATGATATTAGCTTTATTTAATAGATAATTTTATGCCATTAGTGTTTAAATATGATATTGGTCATATGCGTGCCACGGCTAGCTCGAATGAAGCACAATCGTGAAGACCAATTTTCGAGCAACTGGGGCTGTATATCAGCAATAACACGGCGAATGTTGACTTCAAATCGTCCAACGTCTCTGGTTTATCGGCATAGAGTAGTGACTTCACATAACCTCAACGAAAGTAATCTGAAGTGAGTTTACAGGATCGTGGATGCCAGTTCACAGGTCCATTATGCGAAGTTATTCGCTCAGCAAATGTTTCCCGCAATAAATTGATGGTGTCGCGTGCCGTGTGGCATGTTGCGCCATCTTGTTGAAACCAAAGCTCTGTCACGTCAATACCATTCAACTGAGGAACGAAGAAGTCAGAAATCATGTTTCTATAGTGCTCTCCATTGACGGTAAGCTCATAAGCACACCAAACAGTGAGTTTTAATGGTTGTAAAGGCGTCTCGACAAAGGCTTCTGGGTTTTCTCCAGTCCAAATTCGGCAATTTTGCGTGTTTACATATCCATTTAGCCAAAAATTTTGCGTTGAAAATGAGAATCAAGCTGAATCATGTCTACGACGCGTGTTATGGTAACGTGGTTTCAACTCTTGCACAAGCTGGATCTTATAAGCTTTTAAGCCAAGATCTTTCCGTAAAATCTTCCACAAAGTGGATGGGCAAAGCTCCAATTGCTGTGCGCTATGGCAAATCGACTCATTCGGATTCTCCTAATCACTGCGCTCCACAACGGCAATAACTTCTTCTGTTCGCACTGTTTGTCATCTTTGGGGATGCGTATTATCCACTAGAGTGTACGTGGTGCGAAAATGATTCATCGCGTTCCGAATAACTCGCTTAGATGGATGATTAAGTCGACCGTAAAATGGACGTAGTGCACGATAAGTCTGGCGAACTGAACCATGGTTTTCAAAATAAGTTTGCACAATTTGCATGCGTTGTTCTGGCGTTAATCTATTCACCGTAAAATGGCAAAACGTACTAACCACAAATCAACTTTCAACTGTCAAATACCATGCTGCCAGTTTAAAAACGTCTAAAAAAAACCCTTTATATTGTAATTTAGAGAAATGGCTGACCAAGCGTGATTGATGACTTCAATTAAAGGGTTTTCCAATAGGTACTTGACAACTTTGAATTTAATTTGTGAACGCACTCTTTCACTAATCATCAAACTGTCACTGTCAATTTATTCATTAACTCAACATTTTCATAATGGTAAAGTACACGAACGAGCAACATCTGCAAATTATAAAAATTTTCTAGCGAAATTCGCAGTCGGTGACTGCAAATTTAAGAGCGTTAACTCCAATTTTCGGTCGTTGTGTGATGTTGCCGTGTGATGTTGAGACAACGGGTTGGTCGAAGTGTCGTAGTTATCGCTGCCGTTCAGTCGTCCGTAGCAAGCGATCCAAATCAGTCAATTTCACGGCGTTCTCAAGAATCGGGCATCGCTCAGACCACATTATGGCGTATTTTGCGTAAGGATCTTGGTTTACACCCATACAAGATCAAGCTGACTCAAGAATTGAAGCCGATGGACCATTTGAAGCGACGTACGTTCTCCGATTGGGTTCTGGAGAAGATGCTGAATTTCATGGCAAAATCATCTTCAGTGACGAAGCTCATTTTTGGCTCAATGGGTTCGTCAATAAGCAAAATATGCGTTATTGGTCGGGTGAAAATCCACATGTGCTTCATGAATCACCACTTCATCCACAAAAAATAACTCTTTGGTGCGGTTTGCAACCCGGCGGCGTTATTGGGCCATATTTTTCGTCGACGATAACGATCGTCACGTTACTGTGAATGGTCAGCGTTATCGCGTCATGATCACCGATTATTTTTGGCCCGAATTGGAAGATATGGACCTGGACGACATGTGGTTTTAACAGGATGATGCCACAAGCCACACAGCACACGCTACAATCGATTTATTGAAGAGTAAGTATGGTGCGCGTGTTATCTCAAAAAATGGGCCGGTCGATTGGCCGCCTCGTTCGTGCGATTTAACGCTGCTTGACAAATTTCTGTGGGGCTACGTTAAGTTATTGGTTTATGCCAATACGCCGATGAAGTTGGAAGAGCTCAGAGCCGACATTGAACGCGAAATAGCGGCCGTTTCGGCCGAAATGTGTGGCCGAGTCGTTGAAAATTGGGTCCAACGAATCGACCGCTGCAAACATGCCCACGGTGACCATATGAACGAAGTCGAGTTTGATTGTACTTCAAGCCGATAATAAAGTTTTTGAAACATCTCAAATTTTTATTTAAAAAAAAAAGTTGTCAAGTCCTTATTGGAAAATCCTATACTTTCATTTCGTTGGAATATTTTTTTTCAGACTCGTAAACTTTACGAACCAGCCATCTCCAAACATTTTCTATTGCATTGATGTCGGGTGAGTAAGGCGGCCATTGCATTAAGCTGATATTTTGGCTCGCAATCCATGACTTAACGACGGGCAGTATGAATCCAAGCATTGTTGCATGGCATTTTCACCATGGCAAATTACAAAAAAAAAAAATTGAAAATGGGGAAAAGCAATTTCAAGTACGTTTTTGTAAGTGTTTGCATTCATATTTGCTGTCAAAAACTGTAACTCGCACAAATCATAGTAGGAGATGGCTCCCCAAACCATTTCACCCCCCCACTCGACTATAAAGAAATGGTGCTCCTCCTTACGAAGATCAGGGAAGTAGTAATTGCATCCGTCTGGACCTTCCAAATTGAATTTCTTTTCATCCGAAAAGACAACATACCACCAATCAGAATTCCATGTCATGTACGTTCGTGCAAAATTCAAAGACATTTCCTTAAGAGCCATGTTCAGTGAAGGTTTTTTCTTCAATTTTAGTCTCTTTAAATATGGAGCATTCCTTAACACTCTTTGGATAGTACTCGTAGATAACGCTCTAATACTCTATTCTTTGTTGCTGAGTCATGAGAGTTCGATGCTTCTCTCAAAATTGCTTTCTTATTAGCATTGGATATCACTCTATTTTTACCATATCCCGACTTATTGCGCAGAAATGCGGATATAACCTTACGACTTCTACCGACTTTTTTCGATATTTCACTTATTTACAGCTCTGTAAGCTTCAATTTTCAATTTCTCTTTGGACATATAGCGATTTTCCGTTACCCATATTAATGTTAAAAAAAAAAAAAAAAAATTTGGTTGTCATACGCATAGACGAACTAACTTAGATGGCAAAATCTACTAATACGTCTGCAAACCCTTAACCCTAGCGCAGACGCACTGTAAGTGAATTACCAAACATTGTACATCTCTATAAATGTTAAATGAGAGCAATTTTTAAGTAAAGTTGGTAGAGTGACAGCGATTTGCACGCGAAGTTTACTATGTGTGTATACTGTGGATGACGTTTTTTTTCTTTGAGTAAAATGGGCGGGTTTTGTGTAAAATGGGAGAGAAATTGACATTGATGACAATTCACACATATTCACAGCCAGAGTCACATTGATAGAGGCAACCTGTTGAAAGTAGGTTTTGATTTTCCAATATCTGGAAAGTTTGCCATCTACATATGTTAGTTCATCTATGGTTACACGCGTTCAAATGATAAAGATCTACTAAAAAGAATTTGCATATGCTAACCTGATGAAGCAAAAATAAAGTACACTTTTCCATCCAAAATAAAAGAAAATAGCAAAAACTATGTAACGGGATCTTTCCATCACATGATCTCTTTGCCAATAAGAGTATATACGAAGATGAGAAAAATAGAGTACAAAAAAGTAGCTGCATGTTAACAACAACCATAACAAAAGTAATTATGTTGAGCTGATGTGGGGTGTGATAACCAGAATACGCGCAGTGTATTTTCTATAGCTACGGAATTATTGCGGCACATTGAGCTTGTTTGGCTTTCTCATGATGAATATGCTTGGCAAAATCGTGTACCCATTTGGATAGAGTAAGGCTGGGATCCTGCAGAAGCACCATGCCATAATGCTTTTGGGCATAATGGGATCCATATCCATGGTCCCATTTATTTCTGCATTTTTCTCCCACATGGGGTTGGTTAAATTTGCGGTCCGTAGAACCATTCCACAGGTCATTATATATTAAATCTCCTCTTTCGTGAGGCGAATAGTTTGAGTGATTTGGATTTTTTTAACTTGAGCCTCTTAATGTGGAACCTTCCGTGAATGTGCGCAGTTGCGATTATGTCATTTTTCCTTTATATTTCTCGTACATTGTGGAACATTGTGAACATTGTAAACGAACGACTTTCTCATATAACAAAAAATATGAAATTTGTCGGCATTTGTCTGTTACAAAGTATACCGAAGTTTTCGCGCCACCGGGTTAGATTTGGAGAATTCGAGACCCGGAGCATTGGTATTTTTCTTGCACATTTTGCATTTAAGAATTTTATTTACATAGTTTACTAGATGACCCAGTTCATCGTATCTTGAATTTCCAACGTGGCTTTGTAACAGACCTGCGAGAACCGAGATGATCAAGTTCCCCAGCATCAAAACGATACATTTGCCATGAATAATGCAACGCCATATGAATACAATGACAGAACAGGTTCTGACGCAGGTTCTGTTCACTCTGATATTTTGATCGGAGCGATTAACGGCTCCCATATTTTCGTTGTATAATTTAACTATGTGCGGTTGGTCAATGTACATATATATTTTTTTAGATGCTGAGAGAAACACCTAGTTTTTAATAATGGTTGAATCTGCATTAGATGAAAACAGTAACAACACTGTTGTCATTCCACTTGCAGACCACTATTTGTTCCTCCAACCTTGACTTGAAAGCAAAACTACCACGGTCAGTCTTGAAGTCCTTATTGGATGGCAATGCAATTCGTGTAAAAGAGGGATAGAGGTGAAATAATTATCAAAGAAAAGATGGAAAACATTGTTGGGGTCAATCGATTGCAGAATATTAGCATATTGTAATATGACGCTACCACCTAGTCCAAATATCTTATAAGTATGTGATATATGTGCGGACTGACCTTGGTAGGGGTCGAACAAAATTACATATCCTAGTCGTGTAGCTCCAACCCAATACTTGTATCCCCATCTAATCGGCTTACCCTGATAAACTGTTTACAATTGTGACCGCCGTAATAAGGAATCATAGCCGCCCCGTCGATACTATGCATCTCTTCAATAGGTCTCATATTAGCGAACTTATCACTTTGGTTATGAATAAGGGAGTTGTCACAACAGTGCAAATGGTTCATGGTATATGTAAATCTGTCACGAGATAATGATCGATTCACAAGAGAAAATTCACGACGTGTTGTTAAGGATACGCACTATAAAGTAGTATTCCAATGAAGGATTTCATTTCCCTCGTAGTTATATTGCCTAGTTTATTTTTCTGAGAAGCGTGTGCCTAGTCCTGCCATAAGTTCTGTTACAAATATAAAACGCTATAAAAAAAAACAGTAAACATACGAGTATTTTATTCAAAATTCTTTCATTTATTAGACCACAATATTGATTATTAAAAAAACATTGGATTCACTCGAAATGACTGTCTTTTGCTTTAACACAAGCTTCCAAACGGTGTGACCGTTGGGCTATAGCGGCACACACGGTTTCCATGGAGATCGTGGACGCTGCTCTAGTTAATGCTGATTTAAAGCTTTCCAAATTTCTGTGGGGAGTCTTGCAGGCCATGTTCTCCAATTCTGACCGCAAACCATAATCCAGTGGATTCAGATCTGGGCTTCCCGATGATCAATCAATAAAGCCAGGAATATTGACTTTGAGCCACTCCTGCGTAGTTTTGGCTTTGTGTGCTGGAGCAGAGTCCTGTTAGAAGATCCATCTGTATCTATTGAAAGGGGTATTGATCAAACCGTTCACAACACCCTCTAGCACATCTTTTTGGTATACCTTTGCTCTAGTTTTTACGCTTTTTTCACAGAAATGGAGGGATGTGACACCATTTTTTTTTTTTATAATTTACGCGCGCCTAAGGGGTTGATACCCTTTTACTGTTGCCAGGGCGCGGGCGGAAAGATAGAAGGAGGAGAATGGAAAATTGTTTTTGTAGTGGTTTGAAACTCAGGTGTGTTTGGTTTCTATGTTTGCTCTCCAGGGGTGGGAGTCCGAATAGGACGGAGAGTTTTTCTTCACTCAGAGTGATTCGAGATATAATTCCCAGTATTTTTTTCATCTTGAAACTCTTATAACAGCCAAATCTACGTGTCAGTGTTATGCCTTCACACGCAGAATTTTTTTGTCTGAGTTCCAATTATACAATGAAAACTGATTTTGCCATGGGCAGGATTCGAACCTGGACCCTCCGGGTGAGATGCCCTCACCAAACCTTTACGGAAGCGGTATGATGTCCACGCTGAACCCTTGGAACAACTTTTTTCGCTTCTTTAGATGTGGCATGGATAGATTTTGTCATTTTGTTTGTTGAAAACTTCTTCCGCGGTAAAAATTTTCGCATCCGTAAACAGAATGTTTTCATGACCATTGTCCGCGTGCCACTGCAAATGTCGCTTGCATCTTTCCACCCTAATTTTTTTTAGTTGAGGAGTTAGAAGATGATCCGTGGACCGACGATAGGCTTTCATATACAGGATCTGGTTGATATATCCAATTCCTTGGACATGATCTTTTGCTTTCTAAGGAGATTAGTCCAAATTTGTTTACGCACTGCTTTTACTACCGAATTCGTACGGATGACTACTTCTTGGCCTGTCCCCTACTGCAGACAGTAGCCCGATAAACGAATATTCTCGATATTCCGAGTAGTTTTAGCAACTCGTAAATTTGGCCAGCACTCTTTCCGCACTTATGCAACGCTATTACCGCGATTCGATTTTCTTTAACGTCCCATTCCGTGTTAATAGTTTGCGAACTGAAACCAAACTGACTAGTATTCTTCACTAATCAGTGCATGTGTTCTGAAAAAGAAGTTAACGGTTCTATTCCCACAAGAAGTTTTGAACGTTTATAATGGCGTCGTTGAAAAATTGAACAAAATATTTTGTTGGAGAACGTTACTCGTTTTTGGGACCTTCTAAAGGTTGGAAGCTGGGAAACTCATTTGATCTGTGTCGATTTCTCCATTGATAGGTTTCCAATGGAATGTCATCTTTAGTCTCCGATTCAGATCTAGTCCACTTGCCATAATCAGTCTCTGCAGGTGCACGTAAGACCTGGTAATTTGAGTATGACTTCACCAGAATCTTCATCAGTATCAGCAGCATTCTCGTTATCTGGTGGTTCGAAGGTGATGCATTCTGGGACTGGATCATCACTATTCTCCAAACCGATCAAAATTTCATGCAACGATAAAGGTTTTGACCTGAAATAACAAAAACAAGCTCTTTTGAAAAAAAAATAAAAAATATATATACAGTCGGCTTTCGATAATTCGAAACTCAAGGGACCTTCCAAAAAATTCGAATTAACGAAAAATTGTCGAGTTGGAGCGAAGGACAAAAACGAAATAAGTATGTACATATGTAAATACATATGCAACAATAATTAGACACACTTTATTACAAAACACACGCTGAATTGCATACGTAAAATTTGTAGTTAAATTTTTTATGTTGTAAAGAAATCAGTGACTTTTTTTTTTTGCTTCAATAACTTCCAGCGTCCTTGGTCAAGGGCATTGTCTATAACAACCAGTGCCGAGAAATACCTCGTCGTCCACTTCCGTTCTTAGTAAATATTGACGCAATGTACACAACAATGACTTTGCCTCCTTTGATGTGACGGGCGGAATTGGTTCTGCTTCCGATTCTTCTTCATCTTCGCCTTCATTGTTTTTGCTTGAATTTGAAGCTGCCAGAATTTCGTCGTCACACAGAGCACCGCAGACTTCTACATTATCGTCAATATGAACAATCATCGAAAGTCACAGATTCATCATAGTTAGGAAGAAGGCTCCGTCCATCCTGCGAGGTAGAATGATCCAGTTCTCCTCCCTCCTTTTGCAATTGATTCACTGGCTCTGTAAAAAATACGCATTTCTTGAAACAGTTTGAAATCGTTGTCGATTTAACGTTTTTCCATGCTTTGTCAACTATGGTCATCGCTGTCAAAACATTTATGTTGGCTCTCTGTCCATTTTCAATACTATCCAACATCACTACTTCTTTGCGGTACAAAGGTTTAAAATTCTGAATCGGATTATTGAGAACTGTACAATTATGCAGGAAAAGTACAATTTTCCGCTTCTGCCGTTTCATGTCGATGTCCAGTTTCAACAGCCACTCATTGAACAATTCTGCGGTCATCCACGCTTTTTTATTGGAGCGATAAAACGAAGGAAAGGATTTGATACCCTTGAAATATCTAAGGTTAGCTTTCCCTATCACAAGAGGTTTTATTTTTTGTGACCCGTCCATGTTTACTGCGAGTAATAATGTTAAACTTTCCTTGCATTGTTCATCGTCATCGTTCGATCAGGAAGACACCTAAAAAAAACAGCAGTCTCATCCGCATTGAACACATTTATCAACATAACATCAACACTCGCGCTTTCCCGCATATTTTTTTGAAAACGATGTTATGCCGTTTTTTAAAATTGGAGAGCCATCCTTCACTGATGGTGAATCCTTCAATACCCAAACTAACAGCGAATGACTTAGCTTTCTCCTTCAGCATGCAACCTCTGACAGGGACGTTTTGTCCTCTGCATTGACTAAACCATTTCAATAAGCATTCTTCAAGAACGAAAAAAAAAATCGAACTACTGAGAGGAAACTAGCTACTGATTTCGAATTACAGCGTGTTTGCTGGCGGCCCGACTCGACAATCACTTCGAATTAACGAGCGTACCAAAACACATAGGTTTTGTTCCATTTATCAAGGTTTTTTCAAGGGACCTCACAATCATTTCGAATTATCAAGAATTTCGAATTATCGAGAGTCGACTGTACTATGATTGTGCCGGCGGAATGGGTTCATGGAATATGAGGACAAAGAAAAATAAGAAAAACTAAAATTATCAAAATTTTGCTTCCACTATAAACATTGCTGTTTTCCCTACTTTTTATTATCACTAATGTATTTTTCGGATGACATCGATAATGCACTATAAACCTACCTTTTTGAGGACATGTTTTACAAAATCCAAGTAGAAATGAATCACTTTACTATGTTATATGTCACAACAATGAACAGCTATCGGCTGAAGTTTCCAAACATATGTGCAACTCACTTTAAATAAATGAAATAATAACGGTAGATTTTTTTGGTTTCTGAAAACCCATGTATGGGTCGGTAGGTTCAACTGGGTTAAAAGAAACATATGATGCAGTCGTTACACATCTCGCATAGAGAACGGTCGGCTTTTCATAGTGCACAACAAAGTGAAACAAAGTGAAAAAACAATTAAGTGGTGATTAAGCAAGTTACTGACAAGTAACATTGTGGCTCAGTGGAACAGAGGTTGACCCGAGACGTGGAGGATCTGGGTTCAAGCCCCACAGTAGGAAATTCACTTTTTTTTCATTTCTTAGTGCTAAAAGTAAACAAAAAAATAAAAAGTGGTGTAGTGTCGACGATTAGCAATGGATACCGGGCAGCCGGAGGTCCCGCATGTAGAACCGGTGTCAAATCGAATGACTACAAGAGCATGTGATATGCAGCAAGCAACAACAACTAAGGCAACAACAGCATCAATGCAGAAATCAGCTGATGACATGAAAGTAGAGAAGAGGCGGAGAAAAAATAAAACTTCTTCGAAATTGTCCTCGAAGAAAAAAATCAGAGAAGATGAAGACATTAAAGCGGTGGAAAAGGAGTACTCTTATGAGTCTGAAGGGGGTGAGTGCCGCTACATTGGAGAGGGGAACTCATTTAAAGAGTTGTCTGATACTGATACCTCAGCAGAAGAGGAAGAGGATGATGAGGCAAAGCTTGACAAGCTTATAAAAGAGCTCCTTGAGAAAAGGGAGAAGTTGCGGCAGCAAAAGCAGCAAAAACAACAACAACAACAACTACAGCAAACTATAAAACAGTTGCCGATGCAGCAAAAGCAGCAACAAGAACAAGAACAACGATTGCAACAGAAGAAGCAAAAACAACCAAAACAACAACAACAACAACATATACCGCAGAAATTGCAAATACAACAACAAACATCGCAGCAGCAACAACAGCAGCAGCAACAACAGCAGCAGCAACAACAGCAGCAGCAACAACAACAGCAGCAACAACATCAACAGCAACAACAAAATAAAGGCAGAGAAAGAGTGCCTCCTATAAATGTAAGTAATTTAGAAATCAACGATAGTATTAGGTTGTAAGTTAGTAACTAAGAATTTTTATGTCAAACGATTAAGTGCGAATAAGCACATTATTATGTGTAGTAATATGGAGGATTACCGTAAAGTACGTATCGCCCTAGGAAAAGCAGATACCGAATACTATACATATACCCCTAAGGGTGAAAAACTCCAAACGGTGCTGTTAAAGGGCATCGATCCAGCAATAAAGACGGGGGAGCTCGAAGAAGAGCTTAAAAGGTTAGAGAGCGACGACCTTAAGTTCGTGGGGGTCAAGCCGTTTACCACGGCCGCGGCAAGGGATGGTAACCGTAAATTACCATTCTTCCTAGTACAGTTAATGCCCAACAGCAAAATCGATAGTCTGCGAAAAATTAAATTCCTGTATTATCATGCTGTAAGTTGGGAAAAATTAAAAAGGGCAGACCGTGTACTGCAATGTATGCGCTGCCAGAGGTTCCGGCACGCCGCGGCTAATTGCAATATGCAATTTAGGTGCGTTAAGTGCGACAAGGACCACAAATATGGAGAATGTCCTTTAGGCAACGATAGAGTAGTAGATAGGGGTCAACTCTTTTGCGTACTCTGCAGAAACCCGGGGCACCCTGCTAATTTCAGGGGCTGTCCTAGGTTTCAGGAGCTAAAAAAGAAAGTCCAGGCTCGAAAACAGTTGATCGAAGAAGAGAAGCGTCAGAAGAGTCGTGCTTTCTCTAATTTTGTGGCGCCCAATGTATCCTTTGCCCAAATGGTATCTGGATCGGGTAAGGCCACAATGACAGCAAAAAATACGCCAAAGGTAGCCGAAAAAGCGCCGGAAGCGGATCTGGATTTGAAAGCGATCCTTCTGTCCTTGCACGGAAAAATCGATCATTTTCAGAAACAATTAAATGAACAAGCGGCGCGAATTGACGTCATCTATTCGACCCTGTTTGACAAGTCTGGCACGCCGATATAATGCCTGCTACGTTGAATGAGGTTAATCTGAAGATCCTTGCGTTAAACGTTAACTCACTAATCAGGATCGAGAGAAGGGCCAACCTACAAAATCTGTTGTTAAGTGAATGCCCAGATGTGCTTTTGGTAAGCGAAACTAAGCTTAACCAGAATCACAAAATTGGCTACAGTGGCTACAATATTTATAGAAGGGACCGTCCACACTCCTCACAAGGGGGTGGGGTTGGTATCTTATTACGCAAAGGCATGCGCCATAGGGTCATATATAGCGGGGATTTGATGAGGTTCCGGGTGTTGGAAGCTTGCATCGTATGCATTCCTCTCCATAGTCGAAGGCGAGTGTATGTGGTGTCGCTTTACGCACCCGAAGCACCTAATCCCATTCAATTTATAATTGAGCTGGAAATACTTTTTCGTTGCCTTCAGCTTCAATCGGAAGAAAATTATTATTTTTTGGCCGGAGATCTTAATGCTAGGCATGCGGCATGGGGAAATAATCCGCCAAACACCAGAGGCAACCAGTTATACTACTGGTGGTGTCAAAATATGATTGAGTACAGACTTGAACTGTACGCGACGAATATCCCATCCTTCCCATCAGCCGGTTCTTTCCTGGACTTGGCATTAATTGACAGTAGGCTAGTAGGAACGTGGATAGAAACACAAGGAACTGTTTGCGAGCGTTCGAGTACGATAGTGATCACTACGGACTTGCCGCCACAATACGGATCCCAAACGAGCAATCGCAGCTGGAGCAGTACGATCAAGTGTACCCATACGACTACCGTAAGGTACGGTGGCCGTGCTTCTCCAGAATTAAAGCGTAATTTATGTTTGAGTGGAATTGATCCCCCGACTAACAGAAACTTGACAAACGAAGAAATCGACCGTAGTTTACTGACAATGCAAGACGTTATCAAACGAACGATGGAGCAGACTATCCCTCGGAAAAAATACTCCGACGAAAGCCAGGTGGAAAAATACAAAACTCCAACAATCAACGCATTGTACGCACACAAAAGTAGACTGCTCTCGAGGCTTAAGCAGTTGTACAGACAGTTTACTGACAGAAACGACCCGGAAATAAGAACACTAAAGTCATTGATCAAAAACCTAAAACAATTAATTAAAGAAAATTACAGTAAGTCTGTAAGTCTGTACTGGGGCAAGAATATTCGTCCGAATATGTTCCCGCAGATAAATAAATTATTTAGGCGGAAAGATCATAATGATATTCAGTGTGTCCGAATTCCACAAACGACAGAAAACAGACAGACAATACTGACCGTTGGCATAAGTCCAGAGAGAGCCGACGCAGGCGACGGTCTATTCGTGGTCGAAGACCCACGGGAGAAAGTGGATTTGCTGGGAGCTTTTTTCAAGGCCGTGTATACGGTGAACAATCCGGTTTACCGTAATCACGACATTGACAACAGGGCCTATGTAAATCACTATTATCTGCGCAACGAACTTCAAAATTGGCGATCTGAGAATCACGGTTTCACCGTATTCAGTGAAGAAAACGCTGCAAACGTTATCACCGCCAATGAGCGAGCCTCCTCGCATTTGTTCGTGCGAAAAGAACTCCTATGCATCTTCGAGTCTCTGAAAAACAAAAAGTCGTCGGGAGTAGACGGTATTCCAAACGTCGTATTAAGACACCTGCCCTTGGAAGCAGTGGATATATTTACTAAGCTGTTTAACAATGCGCTGAATAATGCATATTATCCGACGCATTGGAAAACAGCAGTGGTACATCCCATCCCGAAAAGGGATAAAGTTAGAACTAACCCTGCAAATCTCCGGTTAATTAGTTTGCTTCCGAATATTAGCAAGGTATTTGAGAAGGTGATTAATAGAGCTCTATTAAGGTGGGTTGAGGAAAATAATATAATTCCGGAAAATCAGTTTGGTTTTAGGGCGAGGCATGACACTATTCATGCTGCGTCTAAGCTGGTCTCCGACATACAATGGAATAAATGCAAGAACCAGTGCAAGAACGAGGCAGGCCGTTGACTTTGAGAAGGCCTTCGACACCGTATGGTTAGAGGGGCTTTTCTATAAGTTGACGAGAATGGGTATGCCGAAACCTCTGCTATATATGATTTACGACATGCTTATGGGAAAGAAGTTCGTTGTTAAATGTAACAATGTTATTTCGAGCAAGATCTTTGACATTAAAAACGGCTTACAACAGGGGCTGTGACTTCTCCGATACTGTTTAACATTTACACAAGTGATCTAGTAGGTTCCCTCAATCATGCCATAGCGTACGCAGACGATTTAGTGGCGTACAGATCAGGTCCAAAAATCGAAGTCATCAATACTCTTCTGCAGCGTGATTTCGATCATATTAAGGCGTATTGCGATGATTGGAAATTGAAAATCAATTTTCAAAAGTCGGAAACAATCTTGTTCAGGACTCCATTGAGATGGGCTTCTAGGGATACCAGACATAACTGGCGAAATTTGGCCATCATTGGACAGCACGGACTGCCATTAGCGGTGAGAAGCGTAGCTAGATACCTTGGTATTTGGCTCGATAAGTATTTATATTTTGACAAACATATGGATGCTTGTCTTGCTGGAGCCAAGAAGGCTTTAGCCTTGACAAGAAGGCTGTTTCACAGCAGTCAACTAGTCTCCAGGGTGAAAGTCATATGCTATGTGGCCCTAATCAGGCCAGTTATCGCGTATGGTTGTCCCGTGTGGTTCAATGTAGCGCCGTATCAGATGGAAAGGATTCGGGTGTTTGAAAGGCAGTGTCTTAGGACTTGTCTTGGCTTGTACAGAACACCAGAATCAGAGTACAAAAAATATTATCCCAACAAAGTCCTTTACGATGGGGCTAATCTGAATAGGATTGACAATTTCCTGATTAAGGTGATTCGAAGACACGTTGCAAGGGCAATGACCAACGATAATGGCCTGATCTTTGGGGCTTATTACCCCAATGAAATGTACCACGAGAGCTCACTTCTATCGGGCTTTATCCCGCCAGAGGCTTTTCTCCATATTGATGCTAAAGGGTTAATACAAAGTAGAGATGGTATCCCGGTAATATACCACCGCCACCGCGGTGCGAGATACAAGCGGCTTACCTACGACGGGTATGTTGCCAATGCTCAGGAGCTCCTCCGTTTTAGTCTCGCGATTGCGGACAGGGATCGGATCGATGCCGAGAAACCGTACACAGAATATACAATACAGAATTCTGGTGGCTTCAAGAAGGAGAAAGGGTTGGATCGCTCTCCTAGGTCGGTACGTTACTAAGGTAACATATTCCTCTTAGTTGTAAGTTAGATTAGGGATAGTTAGGGGGATCTCGTGGAAAGGCCGCGTTTGCTAACTTGAGGCCGCACCTCTGAGAAGTGACCAGTGGTTTATCGCATTGGTTAAATCTTGGTGGTGCGTGTGCACGATGTTGACGAATGACGGGCGCCCGAAATCGCAATTGGGATGGTGACCACCCGGTGCGAGAGGCTACGAGTGCTCACCATCCCGATTACAGTTAAGTTAGGTTAAGTAGAATAGGGCCATAGTTTTAAGTTTTACATAAAACTACAAAAGATATTGTATCTAAGTTTTTTCTAAAATTATTTTCTTAGAAATTTCATATATTGTTTAATTGATAGATAAGATTAATCGTAAGATAGTTTTTAAGGCCGAAAGGCAAAGTTGAGTTGTTAAGTTTAGAGAGTTCGGTAAGAGCCAGTAAGCTAGTTTAAGTAACTGTTGTTGTTAAATTAGATTTAATCATTTTTGTCTAGAATGTAAGTTAATAATGAAAGATACAATAAAAATGAATTTAAAAGTAAAAGTAAGAAACATATGACGTTACGAAATTTGTCTTAGGTAAAATCAGTTACAGTTACAAGTGGAGCATATGTGCCGATTTAATTGTGGTTGCACTTTTGCTTGGCCTGCAGTTTGGTTACACTAAATTTTGCTGTTTTTTGTGTGAGTGTGTAGTACAGCCTAGAAAAACAACGTACTTACTGGGACAAAAAATTTATTAAACACCCGTCATTAGTCGAATCATTACGTGTCATTCTACCACCACTTCATATTAAATTAGGATTGATACAAAATTTTGCCAAAACGATGAAAAAAGGCGGACGATGCTTTAATTTTTGAGAGAAAAGTTCCCACATTAAGTGAGACAAAAATTAAAGAAGGTATTTACTCGTATAAGGGATCCATCATTCATTTCTACTCTGGATTCGGTAGAAAAAGAGGCCTGTACTAGGTGGGGTGAAAAGTAACCTCCTTGGGAATGAAAAAAAATTTTTTTTAAATGTTTTTTATTTTATTCAATATAGTCCCCTTTTAGCTTGATACACTTATTCCAGCGATTTTCCAACTTCTTGATCCTGTCCGAAAAGTAATTTTTCGGAAGGTCTGCAAAATACTCCTTCGTGGCGTCGATGATTTCCTCGCGTTAGCTGAATTTTTTATTGATGAGCCATCTTTTGAGGTTTGGGAATAGATAATAGTCCGAGGGAGCCAAATCGGGCGAATACGGTGGATGCGACAGCAATTCGAGTCGTAAGTCATTGATTTTAGCCGTGGTTGCGATGCTCTTGTGCGCCGGCGCATTGTCTTCAAAAACAAAATTTTGTTCGCTTCATGTGAGGCCGTTTTGCAGCGATTCCCGCCTTTAATCGCTCCAATAATGCAAACGCTGTTGATGGTTTTTCCGTTTTCGATTTAGTCCACGAAGAGTATGCCTTGACGATCCCAGAAAACTAACGCCAGTACCTTTCCGACCCATCAAGCCTCCCTCGGCCGCTTCGGAGTACTCGTGCCGGCTTCAGTCCATTGCCGGGCACTCATTCTGTTCTCTGGCATGTAATAGTGGATCCAAGTTTCATCAATAGTTACCAATCGACGCCAAAAGACAGCCCGATTCCGCATCAGCAAGTCCAAACACTCTTTCGAAGTGCTCTCGCGTTCGTGTTTTTGGTCAGGAATGAGCATGAGCGGCACCCAGCGGCAGGATAACTTTTCCATATGCAGAATATTGCCCAAAATATGGTGTGTGCGCTCAGTACTAATCTTTGTGGTATCTGCTAGCTCGCGCACCTTCACTTTCCGGTCAGCCAACACCATTTCATGTATTTTTTTGACATTGTCCTCTGTAACCGCATCGGAGGGCCTGCCGCTGTGGACTTGATCGGTAGTGGAGGTGCGGCCACCACGAAACTCTCGAAACTAATATTTGACGGTGTAATCTGACAGAGCATTAGCCCCATAATATTTATCCAACTTTTCTTTTGTTTCCTTCGCAGTTTGCCTCTCAAAAAATAATATTTTATGAGAGAACGAAAATCGTAAAAATTGACGCCAAACACGTCAACAACAATCAACTGTCAAAACAAAACTAAAGACAGTATCGCACTGAAATTTGGCATGTCTGCCTATATATGAACGGCCTTCAAGCCACCATAACCTTTTTTGCAGTAGCAGCGCATGCTGGCGGTCAAGGAGGTTACTTTTCACCCCACCTAGTAGATCTTTCGTGAAAGTCACGGAAGAATTTCTTGGAAACCATAGAGCACCTGATTATGCTTTTGACGACGACGTGATACAAATGTTGGACTCATATAAAAAAAATGGGACATGGCATAAACAATCCACTTTCTGCATTGTCATCTAAACAAGTACATGTTAGCGATGAACACGGTGAACGTTTTATCAAAATGGGAACAATCGATGCTGGCAGACTACTCTCGGTCACTTAGAAGAGAGACTCCGAGATCTTCCTCGTTCCAGAAAATCATTAGCATTTTGTAAATTTTAATACTTTATCGTAATATTTATGTAGGTGTATTTTAATAATTAAAATAAAAGCCTTTCTCTGCAATAGAAATCCTGATGTGATCCAGAAGTTGTAGTAAGATTTCTAGATTCAAGACTGAGTTTTTTGAAAATATTTTTGTTGTTGACTAGTGTAATCATTAAAGTCGATGCTTGTTTGGCTATCAAATATAAAAATACAAATCCCTAAGTCTTCTTTTGATGTTACAATAAATCCACATCCAACCAAGCGCTGTCATTAGTTTTTACATTTCTTTTGCTGGGGTCATTCATCGCACTTTCTTTGGTCAGATTCACAATATGTATTGTTTCACGTGGCCGAGAAGTTTATCCGACAGCACAATCTTCAACCAGATTCTTACGAGTAGTAGTTATAATGCTAGTAGCCGACAATGGGATTATAAGCGCTGTAATTGGTTCGTTGGAAATTCCACCGTCACAACCTCTTTTTCTACAACCAGGGTAGATGTCGAAAAATCTGATGTTCTCGGTGGGAATTCCGCGCCATTTCCCTTTGTCATGATCTTGACCATTGTTTCAAGATCACCCAGCACAGCTCTGCGTTTTTAGTTTTATCTGTATTGTGTATCAGCAATACCTTTCCTTAGGTTTGGTATTGTAGCTAATCTACAATACTTTGTACAAGGTTCCGTAGAATTTATCGGGATTGAAACCTTCTCGCTTCTTCTGTGTCTAGCAGAATCGATGCTACAGGCTGCAGTCGAGAAGACCACTAGTGGATCGTTGACGTTGAGAGTATTATATAGAATATGTAAATTAATCAGTAATGACATGACGCAATGGTTTAGTTTATCGACTATTGCACAGAGGAACAATGATTCTGCGGTGTGGGGTTTCGGAGTTAATCTTGGATAACTTTGATCTACTAACCACCCAACGGAGTGGAACTGTCCCTTTCAGGCAGCGCGCAGTATCTGTGTGTGATTCGGGACAAACAACTGAACTGGAATCTTAACGTAGCGGAAAGAATCAAAAAGACATACGAGTATAATGCTCTTTTTATCTGCAAAAGAATAATAGGAAAAATTTGGGGCTTAAAACCTGTTATGGTGTATTGGCTGTATACGGTGGCGGTAAGACACATACTTAAATTTGGCGCACTAGTATAGAAAACTATTTACGAAAAATTTGCGGCGGTTTTAAGAACAGGTTCCATTGCCATGACAGGTGCGCTCCGTACCATCCCCTTTTGCACCTAACACCGCTTCATTTACATATCAAAAAACTTGCTGGCGAAACAGTGCGATACGACTCATTAATCTGAGTTACTTCAAGAGCAGTAGTTTCGGACATGGCACGGTCCTAACGGAGGTACTGCCAGGCAACTGATCGACTTCGACATTCCGTATGATATAATACTCGTATATCCGGAGAGGGATGGCTGGCAAAAAAATGCAATAAACAGGTCAAATGAAATTGGAATTTTCACAGATGGCTCGAAAACAGAGGAAGGAACAAGTTCTGGTATCGTCTCAGAAGACCCAGAGCGACACCCGATGATGAATTCATTACTTTAGCTAGGTTATTAGCACAAATATGCCATAAATTATATGTATTCGCTATTGACAATGCTATTGTACTGCACCGACAAGTTCATGGGTTCACAATTTAGACGATACAAATCGTTTATAGCACTTGCTGTTGCAATTAATTTGCTTTAATTATCATAGATATTACAAACATCATGCTCAAAAACTACTTTGTAGCCATTTTTTGTCATCTGACGATCGGAAAGGAGGTTAGCACATAGTTCAGGCAAGTGCTCAACATTTTTTAACACGGCATTCAACTTTTAATCTTTCAAGGCTAACTTAACGTCACCAGCACACTTCACAGACATTTTGTGATTATTCGCTACGATGACTTCTTTGTTTGCGACCAGCTGTTTTTTATTGTATAATCAATTTTCCTCATTTGTCATATGAGTAGTAAAGTGTTTTCCAATAGGGACTTGACAACTTTGAATTTAATTTATGAACGCACTCTTTCACTATGACTGTTACTGTCAATTTATTCAGTAAACTCAACATTTTCATCATGGTAAAGTACACGAACGAGCAACGTCTGCAAATTATAAAAATTTTCTACCGAAATTCGGAGTCGGTGGCTGCAAGAGTGACTTTAAGAGCGTTAACTCCAATTTTCGGTCGTAATTCTCGCCCTAGTAGACAGGCAATAACGAGTTTAGTGCAAAAATTTGAGCCTACATATTCGTTGTGTGATGTTGCCGTGTCAGTGAGACAAAGGGTTGGTCGAAGTGTCGAAAATATCGCTGCCGTCCAGGCGTCCGTAGCAAACGATCCAAATCAGTCAATTCCACGGCGTTCTCAAGAATTGGGCATCGCTCAGGCCACATTATGGCGTATTTTGCGTAAGGATCTTGGTTTACACCCGTACAAGATCAAGCTGACTCAAGAATTGAAGCCGATGGACCTTTTGAAGCGACGTACGTTCTCCGATTGGGTTCTGGAGAAGATGCGCCAAGATGATGAATTTCATTGCAAAATCATCTTCAGTGACGAAGCTCATTTTTGGCTCAATGGGTTCGTCAAGAAGCAATAAGCACATGTGCTTCCTGAATCACCACTTCATCCACAAAAAATAACGGTTTAGTGCGTTTTGCATGCCGGCGGCGTTTTGGGGCCATATTTTTTCGTCGACGATAACGATCGTCACGTTACTGTGAAGGATCAGCGTTATCGCGCCATGATCACTGATTATTTTTCGCCCGAATTGGAAGATATGGACTTGGACGACATGTGGTTTCAACAGGATGATGCCATAAGCTACACAGCACACGTTACAATCGATTTATTGTAGAGTAATTGTGAGCGTGTTATCTCAAGAAATGGGCCAGTCGATTGGCCGCCTCGTTCGTGCGATTTAACGCCGCTTTACTATTTTCTGTGGGGCTACGTTAAGTCATTGGTTTATGCCAACACGAAATGTGTGGCCGAGTCGTTGAAATTTGGGTCCAACGAATCGACCGCTGCAAACGTGCCCGCGGTGGCCATATGAACGAAGTCGAGTTCCATTCATAAATGTTTTGATTGTACTTCAAGCCGATAATAAAGTTTTTGAAATATCTCAAATGGTTTGCGTTTTATTTAAAAAAAAAAGTTGTCAGGTCTTGATTGGAAAACCCTATAGCTCCTGAATCGACAAACCAGTCTGAAGATCTTTTGTTGTCGACAAAGAGAGAAGCAAATAACACTTTATGCTATTTATATTCTTGTTGTTGCTGATGTTTGATATTTTGTTTTTATTTGGACAAGATTTGCTAAAATGACCAGCCTGCTTCGTGTGGCAACGATATTTGGTTTGAACAGCTTTCTTTTTTGTATAAAGTGCGGTATAAGCACTTTTATTATCAAACTTTACGTCTTCGAGCAGCAGATTCTTCACAACGTCCACGGTAAGCTTCTTTTTGAAATTTTCCACTTCAAGAACTAGTGCCAGAAAGTCATCAGGCAGCCCTGCCAACATCAGAAATACTGTGAATTCGTCATCTATATTTAAGCCGACGCGGAGTTTTGTGTTATACTTTGAGTGACGTTAAAACCATAGTATTTATGTAATCCTGCATGGATTCGCAGTCGGTTAAGTTAAGTTGTACCAATTGCTTAAGCAGTTCAACTTTTAGCATTAGCGCACTGTCATCGTACGCTGAACATTTCAGGCTCTTTTTGGCTTTGTAGATGTTGCAATATGTGCCAAGTTGTTCGGCTCAACCATTAAGGTTATTTCAGCCAATGCACGCTCATTCGATTGCAACTCCCTAATCCTGTTTCGATTATCTTCCAGCAGTTTCTTATAACCAGGCATGACTTCGCATGTCGTTTCCATATGCCGAAATTCTCGCGACCACGCAGCTTCTCAAATGGAAATGAGATCGATGATGAAGACATTTCTAATCCATCAGTGTAATAATCCACAAAAAAACGATGGAATCGCTCGCGATTATTTACACGGGGTGGCCGTGGTGTAGTGGTACTAGCAATCGCTTCTCACTCGGAGGGTTCAGGTTCGAGTCTTGCCCATGGCAAGTCAGTTTTTCATTTGTATTTGGAACTCAGACAGAAAAATTCTGCGTGTGCAGGCATAACGCTGGCACTTAGATTTGGCTGTTGTAGAGTTTCAAGCACAGAAAAAAATACTGTGAATTATACCTCGAATCACTCTGAGTGAAGAAAAACTCTCCGTCCTATTCGGACTCCCACGTCCCTGGAGAGCAAATATCAAAACCAAACACACCTGAGTTTCAAACCACTACAAAACAATTTTCCTTTCTCTTCCTTCTACCTTTACGCCTTTACAGGGATTAAAGAGCGAAGTCACTAATTACCGCCCTATAGCTAAACTTTCACATATGGCTAATACAAACTCCTGGAAAGCATTTTGTACGAAGCCTTAAGCTTCCAGTGCAAATCTTTTATTTCCCCCAATCAACACGGCTTTCTGAAGGGTAGATCAACTACCACTAACGTCGTAGAATTCGTGTCCTCAGTTCTCTCAGCCTTATAAAGTGGTAAAGAAGTTGACGTTATAACGATTTCAATAAGGCTTTTGACAAGGTATCTCATAAACTAATCCTGTTCAAAATGTCAGACCCGGGCTTTGAACCCATTTTGCTTAAATGGATATCTTCTTACCTGGATAATCGTTTTTATAGTGTCCGTTTCAGGTCTGTCCTATCGGCCTCTTTCTTGGCCACTTCAGGTGTTCCTCAAGGTAGTCACCTAGGTCCACTTCTCTTCATCCTAACCATTAACGACCTTCAAAGGCTCATTCAACACTCAACACTTTTTCTCTATGCTGACGATACCAAATTTTGTAAACTCATCTCCTCACAACACGACTCCCACCTCCTTCAAATAGATCTAAATAGTTTTTCTACCTGGTGCATCAAGAACTGCTGAGAACTCAATGTCACCAAATGTCAATCGATTACATTTTCACGTAAGTGCAACAAGTCTACTCCCCGAATTTACGTTCTCCATGGTCAACCTATATCCCTAGTTCAGACTATCCGCGACCTTGGCATATTATACGACAGGGAGCTTAATTTCCGCTCGCATATTGATGAAATAATTACTAAAGCAAACTCATTACTTGGCTTCGTTAAAAGATGGTCCAAAGAATTCTGCAACTAATACCTGACCAGATCACTATACATCACTTACGTTCGCCCCCTACTCGAGTACGCTAACCAAGCGTGGTGTCCCTTTCAACGAGTTTTTTTCGATTTGCTCTTCGAGGTCTACCTTGGAACGATCCTCTAATCTTACCTCCCTATCGAGATGGTTTCAAACTCATTAACCTGAATACCCTTGAGGAAAGAAGGGCTGCAGCAGACATCCTTTTCATTCACCGACTCCTCTCAGGCTCCGTCGATCGCATGTCACTTCGCAACTTCATTTTCTTTAACACTAACCCTCGAAATCTACGTTGCCCCGCATATTTTATCTACCTCTCCACCGCACCACATATGACTCTAACGAACCAATCTCCCGTATGCTGCGTAAGGAAAACTCCAACCTTTCCGTTTTCGATTTTAATCGCAGCACACATTCCATCCTTCACCATCCCTAGCTTTAAGCCCTAGTGATAAGTTCTACATATCGCTAAACCTTATTTTATTATTAGTTTTAAGTCATAGTTTTTAAACTTGTATTAAGCAAAATAAATGGGGGCGTTAGCCCCACCAAAATTAAATCAAAGTCAAAGTCATTTAGTTCATCTTGAGAGAAACCCTGAGGTATAAGACTGCATCCTTCAAATTCACTTCAGCTGGCGCTTTTGCCTTGTGTGCTCATATTTTAGTATCACCATTGTTCACGTTTGATAAGGCAAGAAATATCGGTACAGGCAAGTCTTGCAAGGGACCATGAGCACTTTTTGTATTGGTTCATGCCTCTTACTTTCACGGCACAAAAGTAGCAATCATCGAAGTGGTATTTTTGGCTCGTTCCATGTCAGCGAAATCAATCCAAATGGAAGCCCATTCCGCCCTCCTTGGCTCCAATAACGAAGTGATTAAGCACAATTTGTCCCAGCTTTTTTTTACAAAATATGCTTGGTAGCCTCTTTTATACTTCTTCGTTGTTTTTGCTGACAAAAATTTATCACAAATATAACAGAAATGGTCGGGGCTATTAATACGGGACTTCCGGGACCTTTTTTTGCAATAATAACGCCCAATAGGACAAATTAATGTACGAAGTATTTTACCAATTAAAAAAAGTAAACAAGATGCAATAATATATTAGAAGGTCTGAGTTTAAAATATAGGCCATCATTGAACACCAGAACAAGTTTCTGAAAGAAAATGTTTCACAATGTTAGCAAACAACTTGAAAGTTTAGTTTGCCGTCAAGCATTTGTGGTGTAAAATGCGAAAACTCTAGGAGAACCCTTTTAAAACTATGCCCAAACCATAGATTTGTAAACCGATTTACACAATCAAATCCATCTGTGTAATTCTCATAGATGTTAGATATTTTTATGGTCGGGCATTAACCTCAAAAGTGACTATATTCCTTTTTCTACTACTTCTCTCTTCTTGGACAAAAAGGATTTGATGTACGTTCGAATACGTCCGAATAACCATGACGGGCACCTTAAAACTTCCCATGCCAGTATATAATATCTAAAGTATTATTGTAGAAAGAAAGAGTCAGTGATACTGATTTAGGATATTGGGGTAGACTTCCAAAACCACGGTCTGTTATTCCTTGCCCGAAAAAAAATTAGAATTTCTTCGTGTGCACAGTCATAAATTTTTTATAAACCTTTCTACTACAAAACTAATGTCATGCAACAACACTGGTAGACGCTGACACCGTCATCTGTTTCACATAAATAATTAAATGTTCGTGTTTTCACCGTAATACTCGTGGCCGTAAAGAAAGAGATTATGCGAAGTAATGCGCCTTGTTCATGATATCATGACGGTACGCGCACCTTGTTCCACCAGAAAAGACTAACTTTATTTGTGGCATTTTAACTTTATGGAAAAGACATTTTAACTCAACAAAAAAAGAAACAAAAGTTTTGTTTATAAATAAATGGATTTATCTTCTAAATTGATGTCTTCAAAAATTGTGCGCTGTCAGACGCATAACTGTCACTTGAAAGAATTTCTCTGACATCTATTCCACTTTCCAATGAACTCTAATCCATCTCTATTTTTATTTATGATTTTAAAATCCCATTCAATTCACATAGAAGCCGCTTTATTTATTGTATTTTAAGCCTATTTCTCTCATAAATACGCCACCATTTGTAATACCTTATGATGAATAAGTCATAATCTCTGTTGACAGTAAGACGCGTCCATAAATACCCACCTAAGTAATCCGATCAATTATTTAATTATAATTATGAAAAGCTCAGCATTTCCATATGTTGAGCACGTTGTTGCTTTATAAATCAAATTAACACCAACGTTCCATCACAATGGCAGGCGCATTCAATGTGTTCAGACCATAAATCACACACATTATCTGTAGATCGGTTGAGTTTTCAACGAGCAGCACTTTCATTTCCACTCAGTAGTCAGTGCTGCGTGCAGCGCGCAGCGTGCTAGGTGATGGATGAGTGATGGGTGCTGTTTCTGGGTCTCTCCAACTCCATCTTTTCATTCATTCATGACTACAAAACAACATGAAACCCGAAAGCATCTCTCATTACAAAAATGAGATTTAATTAGGTAAGTAGCGCGGAACTACATACTCGTACCATATGTACATATACTCACTCATATGGACTTGTGTGGATACCTTTAAATGCGCAATAACGGTTAATGAAACCGAAAATAAAAACAATTCAATACCATGGTTGGAGGGCTGTTCAATTAGTCGGTGATGTGTGTAGTGATGACAGTTTGCTCGTTCATCGTATCCGGTGCCTGTGAGAGAATGTTTCTTCCGGCGAATGGTACGAGTGATGTAGAAGTTTGTTGTGGTTTTTGCGCACCAAAAATTACGTAATAGGTGCTAACACAGTGACATGTCCATTCATGGAGTGAGAAGAAAATTAACACTCACACTATAGATACGGACGGCAGAACAAAAGAGTTGTAGTTCATTTGGGACATATTGTGGTGTGCGACAATTGGGTTTTGCTGAATTGGTAGCCATTCTTGAGGTTGAATGATATTTTTGACGAGTTTTTGACGTTTTGTCTTGCGATGTTGACATACATTTTGGGTGTGTCCGCGAAATGCATTTTATCAAAGCTTAAATAAGGTGTCAGAATGGTGAGACGTGATTTGTATATGATATTTGTTGGCCACTTACATTAGGGCGCATTGCATGTGTCATTAAAGCAATAGAAGTGTGCGCCATGTTCGTAGGCTTATGCATATGTGATTTCTATCCATTTCTGTCAAAGATAGTCACATATGAAACATTAAAACATTAAACATTATGATGAGCATACATATTATGAAGATTTTGAGTCATACTCGTAATATGGTTTAACGGCAGGAAGATAAATTCTAGTTGTCTTTCTGTCAATATTTGGCCTTGAAGGAAATGGGGGTAAGAAAAATTGCATTCTTTCACAGCTCAGCGAACTGTGAATACGAATGTTCGAATATTCGTAAATTTTGCCATTTCAATGTGACTAAAGTGACCTGTGAACACGAATTGCCATTCGTTTTTTGCTTTAACAAACACTAAATGTATTTGAGGTCAAATTCACACGAATGTAGATTGGCTTCCACATTTGTGGATTGCGAGTAAAATTTGACAGTTCGCAAAGAGCATTCGCTTGTTCGCGGAGAAATATGTGAATAGCTAATTCTTTCGTAAAAACTAATCTAATGTGAGTTTTTTCCTGTATTAACTCACAGATAAATTAAGCTCTGTGCTTTTGGAATAGTAAAATTGTTATTTGCCTGTCTTTAAATGTACTAAAAATGATTTGTTCGCAGTCAGCTCATTCGCAGTTTCGCTGAGCTGTGAATAGACCTTTACAGTTATATTCGTCTGTTTTTTTTTATTTCTATAGATTTGTATGTGCTCTGACATCGAATGTTCAGGTTTTTTTTTTACTTCATCGGTGGCTACAATTAGGTAAGTCGATGGGCGCCTGGTGACAAGGAGTTACTGCTCACTATGACCAAGACTATCTGCGCCCATAGGTCGGTAGGATTGCTTTTGAGAATCCTTCTCTGGGAGAAGGAAGGATTTTCACACGGCAAATTACGGCCAGATTGAATCTCTTTTTCGACCCTGCAGCTTTTGCAGAAGGTATTGTGGTGCACATCCAAACATTCGTCACGAATTTTTTAGGGTGCAGTGCCCTGCGATCATATCAGAAATAATTGCCTCGTCCCAACGACTAAGTTTTGATAGAGAGTAGGATCTGTTTTTTCCATATGTCTGGTAAAAGGTTCTAGCTATAGCGCACCTTATATGTTAAACCCAGCGTGCAATTATTCGATTGATAGCCTCGTTCTCAATTCTTCTATTGGTCGTGCCTTATGGAACGTTGAAGGAGAGTGAGTTATGCAGGTCCGATTGTTTTCTCGTAAACTCATAAACACTTTTGCTTTCTGGGATATGCCATATGCCAAGGGTTATAATATTGGAACTGAATACCTCATTCTAAGTTCGTTCAGCGCTTAATTTTATTATTGCGGAGGACGGAGTTTAACAGCTGCCTATGCCTATGCCTAAATGTCCGGCAGTTGCACTTCCGCCTATATATGTTTCATTGATAACACTGCACAACAGCATTTCTGATGATTGCGTTATGTTACGTGATACTAGACTAATTTTTAAAGACGATTTCAAATCTGTGGCCGAAACTTCTTTATCAGCTCTGGTTTCGAAAATATGACACATGGGCATTTTTATGATAAAACACAAAATGTTTAATGTAATCCTATTATACGAGTATTAAGTTATTAAAGTGAAAAATAACTTTCTTTTATAAGATTTCCTTGCAGAAGTTGAAGCCTGAGAGCTGTTCTGAATGCTCCAGCAATAGTCAGCTATCATGTGTGCGTTCCAGTAGCCTTGATAGCGTTCCTCCATCGTACGAAATTCGTGATGGAATCGCTCGCCCTGTTCTTCACTTAGATCCCCAAGATTAGCGGGGAAATAGTCTAGGTGGTTGCGAAGAAAGTGTAACTTGGTGCTCATGTTACACCCAAGTGTTTGAAAGTGACATTAGTTGTTCAACGTGTTGAGAATAGTCAGAACTTTTCTTTTACTAGGTGGGGTGAAAAGTAACCTCCTTGACCGCCAGAATGCGCTGCTACTGCAAAAAATATTATGGTGCTTTGAAGTCCGTTCATATTTAGGCAGACATGCCAAATTTCAGTACGATACTGTCTTTAGTTTTGTTTTGACAGCTGATTGTTGTTGACGTGTTTGGCATCATGTTGAGTATGGACAAAAACGATTTTCGTTCTCTCATAAAACATTATTTTTTGAGAGGCAAAACGGCAAAGGAAACAAATGAAAAGTTGGATAAATATTATGGGGCTAATGCTCCGTCAGATTACACCGTCAAATATTGGTTTCGAGAGCTTCGTGGTGGCCGCAACTCCACTACCGATCAAGTCCGCAGCGGCAGCCCCTCCGATGCGGTTACAGAGGACAATGTCAAAAAAATACATGAAATGGTGTTGGCTGACCGGAAAGTGAAGGTGCGCGAGCTAGCAGATACCACAAAGATTAGTACTGAGCGCACACGCCATATTTTAAGCAATATTCTGCATATGAAAAAGTTATCCTGTCGCTGGGTGCCGCGCATGCTCACTCCTGACCAAAAACACGAACGCGAGAGTACTTCGAAAGAATGTTTGGACTTGCTGATGCAGAATCGGGCGGACTTTTGGCGTCGATAGGTAACTATTGATGAAACTTGGATCCACTATTACACACCAGAGAACAGAATGAGTGCCCGGCAATGGACTGAAGCCGGCACGAATGCTTCGAAGCGGCCGAGGGAGGCTCGATGGGTCGGCAAGGTTATGGCATCGGTTTTCTGGAATTGTCATGGCATACTCTTCGTGGACTAAATCGAAAAAGGAAAAACCATCAACAGCGTTTGCATTATTGGGGCGATTGAAGGCCGAAATCGCTCCAAAACGGCCCCACATGAAGCGAAAAAAAATTTTGTTTCTGCAAGGCAATGCGACGACGCACAGTTGTTTTCCACATATTTAATGTTTTTTTCAAAACCAAAGAAATAGATGTTCAGTCAAATTATTAGGGACCGTAACGAAAAAATGTATTTCTGATGCATTTGATTCAAGTTCAGTGAAAAGACACAGTTTTTTTTATGAAATAAAAATGTGTTTGACAATACATAAATAGAATGAGAACTACAATTATAAAATTAAATAGAAGAATTTAATATTTTGTTAGAAACACTAAACAGAAGAAAAACTACTAATCAATATTTGGTAACATTCCCTTTTGCCTCAATAAGTGCCTTAATACGCTTGGGCATACTTTCTATACACCGCTGAGCACTTTCTTGTATTTTGGGATTATGATGCCAAATATATTTCAGTTTTTCTATAAGTTGTTCTTTGTTGGTTATCACATCTTTGGCTAATGCCCCCTTGGTAATCTCCCATAGATTCTCAATGGGGTTCATGTCTGGAGAATTGCCAGGCCAAGCTAAAACTGGGATCTTGTTTTCTTCCAAAAACTTAGTTACGCTTTTCGCTTCTTGACCATTCGGAAACTATTCTCTTAACGTTGGTAGCAAATGAGTTTTTAAGTCTTCCCTATATTGGTCTTGCTTCATAGTTCCCTGAACAATGTAGAGGCGGCCAACAGCCTTTCCGCTTACTACCGACCACACCATTACTTTGGCGGGATGTTTGACCCTCTCCAGGATGCAATCTGGGTGTGGTACTTCTCAATTGGGCGTCGCCTAACAAAACTGCTTTTGTCGAGGTTTTTTGACAGGACGATGACCTGTCAAGCCTTCCACTGCCAGTCTCGGCTGCACAGTTCTCATGGAAACTCGTATATGGGAATCATGAACTAATTGAGTTAACAACCTTACACTTTTTTTGCGATTTTGTAGACAGATATCACGAATTTTCCTATCGGGACCTGGAGTTGTTATTCGTTTTCTTCCACAATTACCCTTTCTGGAGAGGGTTTTAATTGCAGTTTTTTCTTAGGAGACAAATCGCAACCTTTACCTATACTAGAAGACATAAAATGTCTTCTTTGTTGTAAAATTTTGTTTTTACAAATATTTTATTAATAATTGTATTTCTAATAAAAGAATAGTAATACTTACATTTTAACTGTATTTTATATCACAAATATACAAATTTCCTTTCCCTGTCACTGTTTAACGTCTGCACTGCATACAGCTTCCACGATGTTTGAAAATTTGTAAAAACCAAACATTACTCTCTAGTCACAAAACTCGTTTAAAATTACAGTTATAAAAACACAACGAACGCATATAATAAATCCCGTTAGACTGCACTGCAATAAACTGGAGCAAAACGCTCCAAAAGTAAGAAAATTAACAAAAATATTACTGTCCCTAATAATTTGGCAACCCACTGTATATTCTTCTTTTACTTTTGTAAAATGTGCAATAGGCAACCACCCTAATTTATTCCCATTGTGTAAGACAACACATTTTAGATTTCGCTTTGACGAGTCTATGAATAAACGCCAATCACTAGAAACGTAATTTCGTAATCCCATTGCAGCCAAGCACATCTTTACAAAATACGAAATCATCTTCTTCAGCAAAATATTTGAGGAAGTTCTGTTCTCTTGTGCGGTAATAAGAAATTTTAGTTTCTTTTGTTACTAAGTTTCTTTTTTTAGCCTAGAAGTCAATATTTCTGAAGCAGACTTCGACAGTCCCCGATCTCTGATTAGGTCGTTTAAATCATCTTGGTTGAATGGTTTTGGCGTTTCCAGGTTATATTCAAAGTCACTATCACTACTGTCAATTTTCGTCTCAGTCTCAAAGTCAATTGGGTCCTCCTGTGAAGTATATACTCACCGCAAATGAAACAAAAATGGTTTGGATCATTAACACACACTCTTCTTGGCGATGCTATATCAAATTATAATATTGTAAGATAACTTAATAATTTTTAAATCAGCAGCAAATAAACACGGTAAGACAGCGAATTTTTAACGAAAGCTATAACTGTTAAACAAGAGCTGCTAGAAAGAAAATGAAGGTATATTTAGAATCAGTGACGTCAAATTAGTACACTTCATGTGACATAACTTGATGAGCAAAACTGTAACATCATGTTACAATTCCTATTTCAACTCCTCATATATTTTTTAATTTTTATCAAAACTGCGAAATGGCTATGTCTTATTCTTTTTTCATTAATATTCTCTCTCTAGAACTGTTTTGAACAGAACAAAATTGGTAAGTCAAAATATAAACAAAGTCAAATGTTACAGTTTTGCACTTCATATATTTTTTTCATTTTATAAAGTTTAATAATAATTTTTAGTATGATGTCCAACAACCTTTGAATTTTTTTAATTCCTCAATTCTGTTTTGTAGTCTTTTAGTACAGTTTTGAAGAAACTCAGCTGGAATTGCCCTCCCACATTTCATTAACGCATTTTGGTGGATATGGGTATTTTGCTAGTTGCACTTTAACGTAGCTCCACAAATTCTCAATAGGATTCATGGCTGGAGATAGAGAATTTTGCCTTTGGATCCACGTTTGTACTACGAGTATATGTGCGGTGTGTTTGGGGTCATTATCTGCTTGAAAAAAACAATTTTCAGGAGCAATACCCATTTTATTTACAACACCTGGCAGATTTTGTTGCAAAATTGACAGATATTGTTCTTTGCGCATTATACAGTAAATTCGTACCGAGGGACCCACACAATTTTTCGAAATGCAGCCACAAACCATTATTAAACCACCACCATGTTTAATTGTTTGCTGCACTTGATGGAATTCTATGGTGTTGGGGTCCGTTGTCCAATACCAAGCACGGCCATCCGTCTGAAATCTGTTAATTTTGGTCTCGTCAGACCAAATAACCTAAAAATCATCATATTAACTATCATAAAATATCTACTCGTATGTTACATATGTGTAAAATATACTCACCCAATTGTAATTGTCCAGTGCTTGTACGTTAAAACGAAATTCTGCCTCAACCGCACATGTCTTTTGGTCAGCATTGGTTTTTTCTTCATTTCTGCTGCCTTCACATCCAATCTGATTATCGGTCGATGCGCTGTCCACTGGCTAGAATTAATATTTAATATTTTAAGTGCTGCTTCCGGAGTAACAGCAGTACTACTCCTCACCAAGTTAGCTATATGACATTCATTTAATTTACGCGGCCGGCCTTCTTTATTTTCAGGATTTTTTTCTGATATGCTTTTACGCATCCTCTGAACTGTCATGTTGCTTATATTATATTTCTTAGCCACATTTCTTAAAGATTTACCCTAAAGAAGCAATTTTAAAATTTGATTTCTCTTTTCCACTTTCATTATCACAAATGCACCTTTAATCACTCAACGAACTCATCATAATAAAATATCAGTTTCAAGGTTACAAAAAAAAGAATCGAAAGATAACGGTTTCGACTAATATTGGAGAATGTAAACTAATGCATTCATGCAAACACTAATTTTGAGAGTGAGTGCAAAACTGTAACATTTGACTTTGCTTATATTTTGACTTACCAATTTTGTTGTTGTTGTTCTATCCCCTTCAAAACAGTTATAGAGAGAGAATTTTAATGTACAAAGAATAAGCCATAGCCATTTCGCAGTTTTGATAAAAATTAAAAAAATATATGAGGAGTTGAAATAGGAATTGTAGCATGATGTTACAGTTTTGCTCCTCAGTGTATATCATTCATCAATGAATTTTGTTTGTCAGTGTAATTGTTGAGGCATGTAAAATGGCAGTTTAGACTCAAAGGCATATGATCCCACCTCTATTTCGAAGCAGCATTTAACTTCTTGGGTTTCATAGTGGGCATGTTCGTCTTCATCAGTGTAGAATGAGTCGGGCTTGAGTAATCGATCCACTGCTCAACACATACGAAGGGCGTTCAATATATTCTCGGTATCGATATGAAGGAAAATGCGAATTCAATTTAAATTGTTTTTATTTTTCAATATAATCTCCCCTAACATCAATGCATTTGTTACATCTTGAGATAAGCTTTTTTAAACCTTCAAAAAATTAAATTTCCTCTTTCTCTGCAAAATACCCATTTATTGCCAACTTGAGTTCTTCATCATCCGAAAATCTTTTTCCACGAAGACATTTTTTCAAATCCGGAAACAGGAAATAATCACTAGGGGCAAGCTCTGGACTATAGGGTGGGTGTTGGATTTCTTCGAAACCACAATCTCGCGCAGCAGCCTTGGAAACTCGCGCCGTGTGAACAGGAGCGTTGTCATGAAGAAGCAACACACCCGCTGCGAGTTTACCCTGTCTTTTCTTTTTATTTTCCTCCCGCAAATTATGCAAAGTGGAAGCGTAGGATGTGGCGTTGATGGTTTCACCTTTTTTTTTGTACTCAATGAGCAAGATTCCCTTTGAGTCCCAAAAAACTGTGGCCATGAGCTTCCCGGCAGACGGAATGACTTTGAACTTCTTCGGGGGGTCTGTTCCTTTTTTATGCCACTGCATGGACTCTTGTTTGCTTTCAAGGTCATAGTGGTGGACCCATGTTTCGTCCCCAGTAACAATTCGATCCATAACACCGTCCGCGTTCTCACTACACATCTCCAAAAGCTCTCTATAGCATGCGATTCTCACTTTTTCCTGAGGCGCTGTGAGCATTCGTGGCACCCACCTTGCACTGACCTTTGAAAGGTTAAGATGGTCATGAAGAATGGTGTGAATGGTACCAATTGAAAGCTTGGTGATCTCTGCCATCATTTTCACCTTTATTCGGGCATCCTCAAGAACAAGTTTTTCGACTTCTTTGATGTTTTCTCCCGTACAAGCAGTAGCCGGGGCGCCGGAGCGGAGGTCGGAAACCTGGTGCGGAAACCTGGTAAACAGCCACCATCTCTTCATGAATAGTTTTTTGACTTTTTCCTTGCTTAGTGAGAAATTTAATTACAGCGCGATGCTCAATTTTCACCATCATCGTCTCAGTTGCCATTATGATTCTGTTTAACTAGAGATAAAACGCGAATTAATAATTACATTTATATGAAATTTTACATGAATGCACTAAAATAATAGTATTACTTGATAAATAAGTCAATTTATATATACAACGACAGCTTCACCCCGGTACCGAGAATATGTTGAACGCCCCTCGTATGCATTTTGTGACATGAAAATGTATTTCGGCACCCTCAAAACTAAACTATGAAAACAGAAATTGCTTGTCAGCCATAATTTTTTCGTAAATTTTTTTTTTATATTTATTTACGAGTATATGCAACGCATGTAGGATAGAGTTGTTTATGTAAAGGAATAAATAAATATTGCACCGCTCTGCGTGGTGTTCAGACAAGTTCATTCTGTTTGTTATAATAAATACGCATCTACGAGTAACTCAATAGTGTGCATTAGTATGCATTCAACAACATACGGACTTATTTTCTATCTTCTGCCGCGAAAAGTCGTTACTATTGTGTTTGTTTTCTACATCTTCGTGTTTATGTATTACCGTGCATTGAAGGATTTCCAAAAAATCTTGTTTCAATGGTCCCTTAGGACCTCAAATATGATATTCCAAAAGATTATGGCTGGGAAATACGAGGGTTTCTGAAAAGTTTACGACCGAACAAAGATACAAGACATTTTTTCTTCAAAATTTTATTTTTCTACATAGTCTCCTTGTAAATCCACGCACTTCCCCAGCGATGCTCCAATCTCTTTAACCCGTCCAAATAGTACTTGGCGTTTTTCTCTGCAAAATAATTGTTAACGAAGGTGATTGCCTCCTCATTTGACGAAAATCTCTGTCCCCGAGCGCAGTTTTTAGATGAGGGAACAAAAAGAAGTCGCTTGGGGCTAGATCTGGTGAATAAGGCGGATGGTCAAGCAGTTCAAACCGTAATTCATGTATTTTCGCCATGGCAACCGCTGAGGTGTGAGACGGCGCGTTGTCTTGGTGAAACAGGATTTTCTTTTTCTGTAAATGTGGCCGTTTTTCCGCAATTTCTGCCTTCAGCTTGGCAAGTAATGATGCGTAGTATGCTTCTGTAATGGTTTTTTCCTTTTTTTGAAAATAATTGATTAAGATAACTCCTTTACTATCTGAAAAAATGGTCGCCATCACTTTCCCAGCCGAAAAAACTGTTTTTGATTTTTTTTTGGAGCTGGCTCGCCCTTTGTAGTCCACTGTTTTGACTGAATTTTTGTTTCTGGCGTATAATGGTGTATCTAAGTTTTATCTACAGTAATTAATCGGCGCCAAAACTAGGATTTATTGCGCCTAAACTGCGCCAACAGAGCGTTGGAAATGTTCCTTTGAACACGTTTTTGGTCTAACGTAAGCAAACGCGACACCCAACGCGCGAACAAGCTGTCTCATGCCTAAATCTTGATTTAATATGTAACAAACACGTTCTTTGGACATTTTCATAACCTCTACTATCTCTCTCACTTTAATTCGGCGGTCGTCTAACACCATTTGGTGAACTTTAGCAATGTTATCGTCAGTGGTTGCAGTTTTTAGACGTCCCGAACGTTCATCATCTCCCAAGCTCTTACGGCCACGTTTAAATTCAGCTGCCCAAAATTTCACTGTGATAAATGATGGTGCAGAGTCCCCATATACAGAGTCCAACTCATTTTTGATTTGCGTAACCGTATTGCCTTTCAAAAACAAGAATTTAATAACAGCTCGATACTCAATTTTTTCCATTTTCACAAAAAACACTCAGATCAACTCACTCAAACGAATGTCAACTAAAAACTGTGCGTTAAAAATGACTGAAACTTCGGTAAGTAACTGTCAAAAGATGCACAACTAGCATTCACTAGCTTTTATTGACGAGTGTCGCTCTCTTTACGTTGCGGTCGGAAACTTTTCAGACAACCCTCGTATCTCGAAGTACTTGTTTTTCAAAGATAGTACAAGGTCGCAGGCAGGCAGCGAGCCTCTTTATCTCAAAACTGCATTTTTTAAGTTGGCCGCACCCATAACTTGAACAGTTTTCAACCAATTTACTTCAAATTTTAACTAGATATTTAAATATATATTGGCATAGTTCATTTTTATTAACAATTTTCTGACGATTTTTCTGCGAATTTTGCAAGTACGCCATTCGGCCAAAAATCAATATACGAGTATCTCCAACAACTACGAGTATATTCTCCAACTACTGTTATGTAAAAAAAAAACCTTAGTGAGTCATCATATTCAAAATTTACAGGAGCTGTTGGTACGGACGTAGACCCTTCCAAAAAATAGAGGTCATCTGAGAAACGCTGCACAGCCGTCATTTTTAAATAAATTATTCTATACAAATTATGTTTTACAGTCAATCATATGTACAATAAACTTCTACCTTTGTAAACTCCATTTATTTTATATTTTTCCTGGAAAAAAAAATCACAAAAAGCCTCTAGAGTGGCCTAAGCCCTTAACAAGTAAGTACAACGCCTACCAAGCGTGTGAATAATGTCAACAATTTTTGTTATGTGTGTAAAACGTAATTTCACACAACTTGTCCGAAAAGTCTGCTATATTTTCGAGCTAAAGTAGGAGATCAAGATAAATCATGGGCTCCTCACATATGTTGTAAAACTTGTATACTCGTAACATTGTTAACAAGTTGGTTGAAAAGTACAAAACGTCATACGCGCTTTGCAAATACCATGGCACAGATTTTTATTTTTGTCTCACTAACGTACAGGGCATCGGCCTGAAGTCCAAGTATACTGTGCAGTATCCCAATTTATCATCAGTTTTACGGCCGGTCGAACATAGTGATGAATATCCTATTCCAAAACCACCAGAATCGTGGAGTTTGGAGGAAAAAACTGAATGTGTCTGTGATTCAACTATATATATGGAATTCGAAGAGGAAATCGACAATGATCCAGACTTTCAAACACCAGAATGTGCAACAAAGCTGGATTTAATTTCAAACGCTAACCGAAGGATTTCGTTAGAAATTTAAAATTAGCGAAATCACAGCCAGAACTCTTAGCATCCAGATTAAAAGAATGGAATCTCCTCGAACGTGGCGTACAACTTGCACATTGTTTCGCTCAAGAAGGTCTCAAGACTTTGGTATACTGCATGAATGTTGTCAACTTTTTTGCTGCGTTAGGACAGAAACATGAACTAAGCAATTGGCGCCTATTTATTGATTCTAGTAAACTTAGTTTAAAAGCAGTTTTACTTCACAACCCTATATCTCACGCTATTCATATGAAGGAATCATACGAGAATATGCGACATCTCCTACAACATATTATAAAGACTATAAGTGGTCGATCTGTGGTGGTCGGCAGGGGTATACGAAATATTGCTGTTTTCTGTGTGAATGGGACAGCCGTGCACGAAATCGTCATTAGATATGTACAGAAAGAATGGCCACTACGTCGAGCACTAACTCCGGATGCAAACAATATTACTAATGAACCCCTGGTTGATCCTAAACACGTATTTCTACCACCGTTCCCTATGAAATTGGGCTTAATGAAATTTCTCGAAAGAGAAATTTCCGAAAGTTAGTTAGGCAAAAATTAAAGAGGGCACATTTGTTGGACGAGAATACGGAAACTTTTGGAGAATATGTAGTGAATTTCACAACATGCTAACTGAAGTTGAACTAAGAGCACGGAGAGCTTTCAAAACTTGTAACTGAATTGTTATGTGCATACAAGGAAATGAGATGTAACATGTCACTAAAACTTCACTTTCTGAATGCTCATTTCGATTTTTTTCCGGAGAATTTGGGTGTAGTAAGCGTCGAACATGGAGAAAGGCTCCACCAGGACGTCGCAACAATGGAAAAGCGATACCAAGGCAAATGGAGTCTTACTATGCTTGCTGATTACTGCTGTACATTACTCCGAGATGCCACAGGGACAAAATATCGCCGTAAAACATCCGCAAAAACAAAATTTACGCAGTCCAGCATACTCGTAGATACAGCCAACGACGTAGTTCGTATAATCATCAGCAGAGAGTGAGCTGTTGTATTTATTTTGTACTCAAGATTAGTAACCGTATCATTAAAAACAATCTGTCTACCATTCAGAAACACTAGTGGTATTCCGTCCTTGTCAATACTGTTGCAATTTATATAAAACAAAACGACCATTTAGTTTCAAGCTTCAAGAACGACTGTTTATTACATATGAAATACAAGGTGGCGCAAAATTAATCATCCCATTTTGTTTTTGAATTACTTTTTTACCAAATAAAAAAATATGATTTTGAGTGATGGAAATCTTCATCTGGACCTTTACAATTGTTTCTGTTAAGTGGAAAAGATGATATCCGCCAAGTGGCTGCCGCCAGTGTTGGTACACATTTGTGCCCGTTTTATCGGATTTTCCATGACTTTCCGCAAGATATCCGGTGATAACTGTTCACATTCCTGACGAATATTCTCCTTAAGGGCTGTGATTGTCTGAGGCTTGTTGGCATAAGCCCGTGACTTCAAATAGCCCCAAAAAGAGAAGTCTGGGATGGTTAAATCGGTCGATCTTGCTGGCCATGCCAAAACATTATTCATTGTGGCTTTTGCCGATCGCGTCTTCATACAAATACAGCCCAATCAATCCTAACGCGTGAACGCCGCACCACACAGTGGCTTTTGGGTGGATGTAATGGCTCTTTATGCATCACACGCCTATTTTCAGTGCCCCAGAAACGAAGATTTTGCTTATTGACGTAACCGCTTAAGTGGAAATGCGTCTCATCGCTCATGATGATTTTCGACACAAAATCGTCTTCTTCGTTGTTGAGATTAAGGATGGCTTTACAGTAATTCACACGCGACTGACGATCAGGACGCATTGGCTGATACACTGTTTGCACTTTGTACAGGAACTTGTGTTAGTCTTTCACTAAAATTCCATGTAGGGTCCATCTGGTGATGCCCAATTACGTGGCCCGTCATCTGGTTGATGTTTCTTCGTTCTCAGCGACATCGGCTGAACCACCCTGCATGGTCTCCTGTGGTTCCACCCTGTTCTATAATAAATCTATAATAAAGGGATTACAAGAGAGTACAAAGTAAATTCAGGGTTACCATGAAGTAAATTTATAAAAATCATTATTAGCCGTGTTTTATTGGTAGCTGGGTACCCAGCTCAGCAACAAACCCCAATAAAACGCTTTACTCACTCAAACAGTCACTTTCCATCTATATTTCAAAGTGGGTACCAATGCCATTAGTAGATGTCAAAATCAATCCAAAAAACCAGTTGTTGACATTTGAATATGCTTACGGATATGTCCGAAAAGTATGTCAAAATTAAGAATCTCCAAGTTGCGAGGAATCTCAAAGCTGCTGCCAGCTTTTGCTCTGGTGTTGTTGTCGCAAGGGTTGGCGGCAACTATCGACAAGCTGCGTGGTTGGCGGAGCGAGACAATTTGATAAAATCTCCGAACTTAGGTAAAGTTTCAAAATTCCTTTATTTAAAAATTTATAAATTATTTACATTTGTGTAATTACATCTTACTGTCTCGGATATCTTTTAAATCTCTTCAAGTGATCACAAGATTTTTAATATTTAACGACTACTATCTTACAAGTCAAATTCAAGAATGTTACAAAGAAAAAAATATGGCGGGTTGTGCCCAAAAATTTCAAATAAAAAATATACGGCCGACCCAAATAAAGATGGTAGCTTCACTAGATGGGATTTCGTAGTGCTGGAATGCAGGGGGCGCATCTACGTTAACTAGCTAAGGGCGAGTTTACATTAGCTACGCGCAACAGGTGTAATTACGGATCTCATAATGGTGTTTTGACACTGATATGTCTAACCGCTTGTCTTTCTGAAAAATGTGTCCGTCAAAAAAGTGTCCCATTTTTTGTTTTCCTTCTACAACGAATCAACTGTGCAAAGGAATGATAGGAGAACAATCTGTACATGGACACATGAATCGTCGTCGCTCTGTTTCTCGACGTTTTGAGTGTGTTACAAATATACGTTTCATCCTTTGTGCATATTTGTTTTCTTTTTTTGGTATAGTGCTTAGCAATTGATTTTTGATTTTTTTTTTACAGGTAATACCATAAGTATATATGTACATAATTTTTTAACTTGTGTTTCTTTTTTTACACCGGTGTAAAACTTTAAACCATCTCTTTTTTGCACAACCACCCTATATTCTATTTATTTATTTTCACTCGTAAAACAATTATGGTTTTATCGTCGTATGCCTATAAGACATATCCATGTACCAATGTATCTGCATGTCGTGTAGATACTTTCAGCAGTTTACTGCTTTTTTTTTCTTCTGCAAATCGTCTTTTATTAGTAAAAGGAGCTACTGACAAGCTTCCTTATTCATCCTTAAATAACTGAAGAAAGATTTCTCGTCACCAATTTGCAGCTCTTGTAATAAAGGAAAATGAACCACGTTCATCCCTCACTTTTCTCTACGACTTCACCCAGATTTTTTTTTCTTTTATTTTTGCAACTCAAATGCATTATGTAAAATAATAGTCAACGAACACAACCTTAAATAAACGAAGTCGACAACCATCATGAAATAACATTTTTTACAACCCTGTCAGCGCTCCCTGGATTTCAGAATACCTAAGTTCTATGATCACTTTTATATACTTTGCGCCATCTTCATTTCAAAGTTTTTAAAACTTTATCGGCAGCAATAAATGCTGGCTTATTTATCGCCAGCATTCGACTTGTTGTTGTTTGCAATGTTAAATTTTACTGAGCTGGTTACTGACCTGCCAATAAAACGCGACTATTATTAATATTAATTCTTAACACTCCCACTTTTTACAATGTTTTTAAGCTTTAAATTCATTGGTTTATAATTCAAATACAAAGAGAGCATTATCAAAACATTGAAAAACAAAGATTACAATTTTGCTAAACAACTAAACAAATATCAATTAATTAGCAAATTAGCAATTAGGAGGAGCTATTCCCATCATAAATCGAAAACGCCGAAACTCGTTTTTAGGTGAAGGCTTCGTGAAAATATCTCCAACTTGGTCATGGGCTGAAACATGCTCCAATTCAAACAACCCGTCCTCACATTTTTCACGTATGAAATTGAAGCGAACATTAATATGATTTGTGAGCTTGTGAAATTCAGGGTTATTTATGAGTCTGATGGCATCCTGATAATCTACGTACAAGACTGGTTAGCAATTTGATCCCTGATCAAATCTGGTAAAAGCTGCTGCATCCAAACTAGCTCTTTAACCGCCTGGCAAGCAGCTACAAACTATGCTTCGGTTGTTGATAAGGCTATGCATTCTTTTCTTTGCGAAGCTCACGCAATGCAGCTTATACCCATCATGAATAAAAAAAACCACTGGTAGAACGCCTAGTAACCACGACCCCAGCATAGTCTACATCGCTAAAATAGTTAAAGTTAAATTTACTACTTTGAAAAAATATACCATATTCGCACAAAATTTGCGACATATAGTTGAGTTTATATAAAACGCTATCAAAAAAAAAAACAGTAAATATATTGTATTCAAAATTATTTCATTTATTAGGCAGCAATATTGATTATTAAAAAATAATTGGATTCACTCGAAATGACTGCCTTTTGCTTTAACACAAGCTTCCAAACGGTGTGGCCATAGAGCTATACGGTTTCCATGGAGATCGTGAACGCTGCATGTGGAACCCTTGGAACAACTTGTTTGTTGAAAACTTTTTCCACAGTAAAAATGATCTCATCCGTAAACAGAATATTTTCATGGCCATTGTCCGCGTGCCACTGCACAAGTCGCTTACATCTTCCCAGCCTAATTTTTTTTTAGTTGAGGAGTTAGAAGATGACCCGTGGACCGACGATAGGCTTTCATATGCAGATCATCCTGAATCAGCCTAGACATGGATCTGGTTGATATATCAAATTCTTTGGACATGATCTTCTGCTTCCTAAGGGGATTTCTCCGAATTCATTCCCGCACTGCCTTTACTACCGCATCCGTACGGACGACGCACGGGCGACCACTTCTTGGCCTATCCTCTACTACAGACAATTCGCCGAAGTGAACAATAGCCCGATAAACGAAAATTCTCGATATTCTAAGTGGTTTTAGCAACTCGAAAATTTGGCCAGCACTCTTTCCGCACTTATGCAATCTCCGTGTATATTTCGATTGATTCAAGTTTCTATTTCTATTTCCAAACCAAGGAAGTGCTTTGCAGGAAAAACTTTAACTTCCAATCTCTGTTCCAGATTTTTACACAGTAAATACCCGGGATAATTTTTTTTTCCTGATGATTAGCATAAACGCACGAATCGGCATCAGTCGGAACCAAATTAAAATTCTTTAAAAGCTGGGAAAAAGTCTTATTCCAATACCTAGAAGCCTGTCATATTCCATAAAAGCTTTTTTTGGAATTTACAAACTCGGCATGTACCATCGTCTTGGTTGGCGGAAGTAAATTTCTTCACTAATATCTCCATTTAACTCCTTGCTAAGAAAATCGACTCATGCGTTGCAAAAAAAAATTAATTTTTTGATTTTTAAGAAAAAGTACTCCAATTTATTGATATAGACAAAAAACTAAAAAAACAAGAATTACTTTCATATTTTTTACATATATTTTCTTAAATATAGTATTAAAACAGGTGGGTTAAATTTTGAACCAGCACACCGCAAGGGTCAGTTTATTTTTTGTGGTGATCCTGGAAACATGATTTATTTTTTCTCAAACACAGAGGAACTTTACGAATGGAACAAATCCGATTTGTCCTTACTTCATTCTGAAGCGTACTGCCAATGTTCCATCTTCGACGGGTACTGCGTTCCGGCTGATGAACGGCAGACAATGTACAAACTTCATAGGGAACGAAAGGCTTACAAGCTTTTTTGGCAATAACGGGTGATGATCTTTCCAACGGGTGTTTATTTTTAACTAGATTTTTCGCCAATAACCCATTTATAACTTAGCGCCTGAATGTTTTCATGCCCATAAGCGGGAGGTTGACCATTTTGTACAAGCAAAAGGAATTTACGACTGTTGCATCTAGAAAAAAAGAAAAATATCCGGTGCCACCATTTCATGCTTGTAATGTCCAATTTATAAACTGAAAAGTTCTGGTCGCACTTGTATACGTAGTTCATGTGTTTATTGTTGAGAGCATTTGGAGCATAGGTTTAATTTTATAAAGTCTGCCGTAATTGGGAACACCTCGTTTTGGTTCAAGACACCCATCATTCACATGTAAATTTCCCAGCAACCCACTAAACCGTGCTTGCTTCATGTAGGAACTGATATAGGAATCGTGTAGATCTGGTGAAGAAGATTAATAATATTTATAATTAGGGAGCTTCTTGACTCCCATAAGCAAGTTCAAACCAACGAATGTTTTTTTTTTTCGCACATATCGGTTTTCTCAAATGGTTTGCCTGTTTTTATGTGCTTTTGCTCAGCGTATTCACTTGTTTTTTTTTTCAGTTTTCAATGTTTTCAATGGCGTATACATTTGTTTGGAAAATCAAATGCTCAAAAAGTTGGTCGTTAAACAGTAAATGGAAAAGATCTATGGGTGTTGGACTTTCAATATCTTTGATGAAATCAGTAGCCCGATAATCATGTAGTAGCTCCGGTAAAATTTGCTCCTGACCATATTGAATGACTTGAGTCCAGTTACGAGCCCCTTTTAGAGGATTAGGTCTTGGAAATTGTTGCTAGATTTCCGAAATATCGTCAAACGATAATATCAACTGAGGTCTCTGACCCTCAGGCTGTAAATTGGAACCTGACCCACATGAAGTCACTGAAGAAATATCAGAATCAGGTCCTGAATCGTCTGTTTCCAGTTCTCTCAAAAATTCATCAAAACTCATGCCAACCAAATGAAAACTTGGCGCATTATAATCAGACATGACTAAAATAAGTAAAAAAGTGGAAAAGTGAAAAAAAGTTACCCGTCGCAGTGGGTAAAAGAACGTACTACTTGTTTTCCTTCTATATTTACCGGTTTTCGAGAAAATTCTTATACAGCGTGATTTATTAAGACTTGTTTTTTTTTAATTTTAAATAAAACACATAAAATGAATTTGGATGGTAGAAAATTTATTGTGGCCTGAAATAACAGTGTCTGACATTTACTTTTTAAATATTATTTCGGGTATATGTTGCCCGAGACTACGCCGTACATGGTCCATTCTGAAGGTCCAATTTTGGATCACTGCTTCCAGAGCGTTGCGAACGGTATTTGCTGAATTACGCGAGTAATGTTGGCTTCCAAATCCTGGATCGTAGCTGGCTTATCGGCGAAGACTTTTGACTTTACATAACCCCAAGGAATAAAGTCTAAAGGTGTTATATCACACGATCCAGGTGGCCAGTTTACAGGTGCGAAACCCAAAATTAGCTGTCCAACAAAGTTGTTTCTCAATATAGCCATTGTTTCGCGCGCTATGTGTGCCGTAGCACCGTATTGTTCGAACCAAATGTTGCCGACATCACGGGCTTCAATTTCCGGCAGCAAAAAGTCCGTTAGCATGCTGCGGTAGCGCTCACCATTGACTGTTATGTTCTGTCCCGCCTCATTTTTAAAGAAATACGGACCTACGATTCCACCAGCCCATAAACCACACTAAACAGTTCATTTTTGTGGATATAGCGGCAGTTCGACATACTCTTCAGGTTGTTCGTCGGCCCAAATGCGGCAATTTTGTTTATTTACATAACCGTTGAGTCAGAAATGGGCCTCATCACTGAACAAAAATCGATGCGAAAACCGCAGATCTTCATTGAGCTGTCGCAGAGCCCATTGACTGAAATTTTAGCGTAAATTTAAGTCTAGCGGCTTCAATTCTCGAACGAGTTGGATTTTGTAAGAGTTTAAACTAAGATCCTCTTTAAAAATTCCCCAAGTTGTCGAATAGGATAAGCCTATATGTTGAGATCGGCGTCGAATCGATTGTTAACGGTCTTCAGCCACACTCGCCACCACAGCCGCAATGTTCTAATTACTACGGGCAGGAAGTGGTCTATTCGGTCGAGTATTATCCAATAACGAACGACTCGAAAGGTCGATGATGCACATCATATGTTGCTCGAAGCGCACGAAAAACATTTTTCGCAGATAGCTGATTTTCATAATACAGCTGAATAATTTGGAGACGTTGTTGAGGTGTGAGCCTTTCCATGATGATTTGTCAAACAGAAGTGAATAAGAATAACACGACGCCATAAGGCCAGTTACGCGTGATCTATAAAAAAGGCTATTAAAAAAAAACAAGTTCAAATGAATCACCCGTTACTAATAATAATAAACTGTATTTATAACCACACTAAGCACTTTATAAATTATAAATTTTGTTAATAACACGAATTTATATCAGTACGAAATTTAAAAAATGATATCCCAGTGTCAACTTCACAAAAGCACTGATACTCACTTTATCGTAAGAACAAAGTTGAAAAGATAAATGTACCCTTCTCTCTTGCAAGTCATACAATGTTTTTCTTTGATACGGTACAAATTTTAAACCTTTGAACCAGTTGCGGAACATATTTTCTACATGGTTTAAAATTTGTCCCACTTAGCCGCAACGGCAAGAAATATGTGATTCAAATCTTGAACCAGTGAGACGGAAAGAGTTAAGAAGGCTGTTTTAATTTCAAATTGTGCGAGGTGCAATGCTTGAAATAGCTCGAATTGATGAAAACTTAGCCACGGGACTGAATGTCACAGAATAATCAACCTCAAACTTTTGACTGAAGCCACGAGCCACCAATCTGGCTTTAAAACGTTCGTTTTATACAAAGCTTTCATCTATGCAGCAATGAACTTCACTCTGAGCATTATTTAATTTGATTCTCAAGCGCTGACTTATAGTAGAAGTTAGGATTCCTACACCATTTCTTTTATGACCTTTATTTTCCGCTTGTCTATCATTGTCACCACCAACAGCGTCTTCAAAAACATCTGCGAAGTCACTATCACTACCAATAGAACCGCCAACCGCATCGCCACCAACACCGCAACCACTAATGTTCTCACCAATATCGCCACCATCATCGCCACCATCATCGGCACCAGCATCACAACCAACCTTCACTCCTGGTTGGTTACCATTGGAGACAGTGGAACGCAATATATGTACATTGCATGTTTTCGGCTTTGGGATTGCACTCCCAGTAGTTTTTGAAATACCATTGTCGTTAAGAACCACATCTCTACAGATCGCTATAATATTGCTTCCTGGAAAATAAACTCTGAAACCTTTTACACCATCTTCATATCCAACAGAAACCCCTCTCTTCAATTTCTTATCCCATTTGCAACGTTTTTGCTATGGAACGTGGTATGGTACTTATTTCAACCTTTTTCCCAAACCAAAGCTCGAAGGGAGTTTTTCCTTTCACTGGACTTGTGCCAGTACAATCAAGGATGAAAATAACAGTGTTAACTGCCTCAGCCCATAGATTAAAATATAAGTTTCTGCCATGAATCATAGTTCTTGCAGCTTCAATTATGGTTCTCATGTCCCTTTCTGCGCGACTATTTTGCTCTGGTGTGTATGGCATAATCTTCTGATGCAGTACACAATTATGACTTAAAATACTTTCAATTTTGCTCCAGTCTCTGCTTTAACTAAACTCAAAAATTTAACTATTAAAGCTTGTACTGCAGTCTTTTCTTTAATGAAGAAAACTTTTCTGAAGCGCGAAAAATCATCCTTAAAAAGTAAGAAATATGTACTTCGACCCAGCAATGGAATTCTTCTGTATTGAACCGCATAGTTCTAAATGCACCAACTGTCCAACATAGCTCGCTCTATTTTGACTTTGTTTAAATACTGCCCGATGCTGCTTTCCAAAAACGTAATCCTCACAAAAGAATGACTCATCATCACCAAAAGGAATGTCTCTAGCCTTGAGAACATTTTTTACGTGACTTATACTTTGGTGTCCAAGTCTCTCCTGCTAAACACGCAAATGTGTTTTGTCTCCACATGCCACATTTGCATAGGCTCCGTTGCCAGAACCCTTCGCCACCTTCATAAGAAGCGTGAATAGTTTTGCCAGTCGAACTCCCACTTCATGCAATGTATTTTATTTACTTCAGCAAATTTCGCATTTTGAGCCGTCAGAAAATAGTTTTAAGCCTTTTGTTTGGCGCACAATTAAGCGAAAATAAGTTGAGACGAATCTCCGGAACAAATAAAACATCTGCCAAATAATTTTCTTCCCATGTAGAGTTATTATAAAAAAACATCGTTAATATGCCCTCTGCCTAAAGCATTAATCGTGTTACCATCTCCAAGCCTAACGGAAATAGGTTGCTCAAACTGTTTATAATTTATAAACCACTCATACTCATGTGATCACTGGTGCCTGAATCTAGGAACCATGCATCTTCCCTGGACAAGTTGAAGTTTAGTTGGGTTTATATTCAGTTCATTACATAATGACAAATTATATATTTCTGAGGGGTCATCACTCAGCCCGACGATTAGATCCTCAATAAACCCTATGGGTCTAGAGATAGATCTGGGCATCAGCAGCATAGACGTGGATTCGAACATATTTTCGGTAAGTAATTAATGAAGAGATTTAATAAGATTGGGCCAAGAATTGATACCTGAGGTACTCCTGCAGTTAAAGTGTCGAATTGTGAAAAAAACATCAATCAAGAACTACTTCTTGATGACGCATTGATTTTTCACTGAAATCGGAAAATAGTTTAAGCTTCTGACAGAGTAGCTGATGATAGACGCGATCTATTCTCTAAAGCCTTAGACAAATCAAGCAAACACAGAATCGTCGGAAAGTCCATATCATATTGAATCCTGATATCTCCAAGGATTTTAACCATAGCTGTCGAATAGCTATGACTTGCACGGAAACCTGACTGAACAGTGGATAACAGACCATGACAGACATGGTAAGATGTTTCTCGGTCGGAAATCGGTTGGGAATTTTCGGGGCAGGAATGACATCCAACTATCAGGAAAAGTTGAAGTAGTAATGCAGAAATTTATGATGTGTGTGAGGACGAAAGTTAACGTTTTCGAATAAATTTTAGAATATTTATTGGCCTTCTCTCCTTCCGGTTTTTAGAACTTTTTCTTAAAGTCTGATGTCATGCGCATCTGCAGCGCTTACTTTCCTCCTCTCTAAATTCAGATTGAGCAGACCTTAGTTCGTTGCTAGTTCAGTTTGAGTTCTGGGGATTCCGGACGTTATATTTTATTATAACATTTTTATAAAGTACTAAAAACCAGTTTTCCGTTTTGTTTGTCCCGCACAAAGCATGACTTAACCTATGCTGGACCTATATATGCCGTGACTTTACGTAATCTCTACTACTTGTCTCGCCAAAACCCACCAGAGATACCCCATCCTAAAACAGTCAATTATTCAAATTAGTCCAGCCCCATGAGATAAGCAAGTCGTTCCGTGCATTCAATTCAATTTGCCCCATATACTTGGAAAAATAAGAACTCTCGCAAATTAACTCTGTCGCATGTAGAACGGATTTATATTTAGATCCCAATCCATCATCTACTCATAGCTCACGCAGTGCTATGAATAAAAATTAGAACATCCACGTACACGCTGATGTTCTCGTACTGCACTGCAACTGACAAGTGTGTTAGGGCCCCATTCGCACTCATAATGTAACAAACGTTGTGCCAGATGACAGATTGTAAATGGAGAACCCCAAGTTTCGTGACCTGCATAGTTGCTGAGTGAAAAGCTATTATGATACATCTAATATTTGGTTGGTACCACTGAGGCAGTTAATTTTTGCGCTCCAATAAATTCGACCTCGAACTTGATTTATGCCAACAAGCGCTGTGAATTTAATGTTCAGTCAAGCTGTCATATAGACTGCAAGGTGAAGGGTGTGTTCGTGCACTAGACACCACTATCGTGTCAAAATGTTTTCTTTCCAATCAATGCTATTCGAGTACAAAATCGATAATGCAGATACTTGTCAGTACTTGGCTCCGATTAAATAAATACATGTTATTATTATTTTTTTTTTATTAATCGAAGAGGTAAGATTGATTGTAAATGTGTTGATTGGCTTATCTAAGACTTGCACGGGTCATAGCGGTAATCAGCTGGAGTGTGTTATTATCGTTCAGTCGTATTAAATTGTAAATATGAACTTTTAAAACAAAAAGGGTAAGGAAAGATGTGATCGTATTCACATACTCATACTCGTTTGCAAGGTTGAATTTGTTTATTTTTGGTCATCAAATGAGGTTTGTTTAATAGAAATTATGTACGATTAGTAGAGTGATAACAATTAAAATAAACACATGAGAATTGAAGGAAAATATATACGCTTGTAAGGCCTCGATGTTTGATGTGTGATGTTTGATGTTTCCACAAGTTTTAAGCCTATGTTCCGTGATAATCTGGTATCATCTACTAATAAGCCTTTAAGCAGCACTCCCAGAATCTACTTAATTGACATAAGGTAGAGAGAGTGTAAATCAATCAATGAAGAAACAATCACCCTTCTCAGTATAGAAGAGGTTGACTTAGATATCAAACTGAAAAACAACAGGGCCGTAGCAATCAACAGTCTACCAGCGGAGCTTTTCAAACATGAAAGTGATGTTTGAGTTGATTGCATGCGCCAAATTATCTAACCAGGTAGATGAAAGCGTGCCCGATGATTAAACTCTCAGCTCTAAATGCCCCATCTTCAAGAAAGGTGATCCTATGTTTTTTTAAGAACTATTAAGGTATATCTCTACTCAAAATCGCCACGAATAGTGTGTCTTTCGGCCCGGCAGATCGAGGATTGATCAAATTTTCCCACTAAAGCAAATGTGATTTTTTTCGAATAAGTGTTGGAACACTCGTTAGTACAGGTAGGTGTTAGTACAGAAGGCTATATCTTCAACGAATCTGTTCAATGGAACATGCAGACGACATGAACATCATTTGTAGCTCCCAACTCGCTGTCATACAGGTAGGCAGATAGATAGGCAAAAGTGGCTGTTGGAAAGACCAACCCACTTTGGCCTATTGGTCCATTCTGATGCCACGTGGATCTCTGATCCTCCTAGTCATGGAACCAATCTGAGTTTATAATGAAGCGTAGGAGACTTTTAATGTCTATATTCTTTAGATCGCTTAAGTTTTTAGCTCCTAAGTGAAGTTTTATTCTTTGGGAGAGTAGGTGGCGGATTGTCTCCTCTTCCTCCTCGTCCATGCAGTTTCTACAAAAATCGTTTGTGTCCAGTGATGACACCTATGATGGCGCTGAGATGTTTCCTATTTAGAATGATCAAACTCTTAGAGCGATCCAGCTTTGGCGAGATCTGTTTGGTCGCTAGACATGTTGATCCAACAGTCCACCTTAGGTTCGTTCTTTTGTTATCATCCAATTTTAATATTAATTTACACGTAGCGATTGGTATAACGATTCTGCCCCTTTCCGGTAGAACAGGTAGAATGGTTCCAATTTTGGCGAGTTCGTCAGCCCTACAATTCCCTGTGGCACGGCACCCAACATAGGTGAACGTTGAACTGCTCTACTATCTCCGTAGGAGATGATCGGCACTCAAGGGCGGTTTTAGAATTTAATGAGACTGAGTACAGAGACTTGATAGCAACCTGACTATCCGAAAAGATGTGGATATTTTTTTGCAAATATCACGTTTTTCTTCAGCCATGACAGAGCCAAAATTTCCGTCTGGAACACGCTACAGTGATTTGGAAGACGGAAAGAGAGGTTTAGATTTAGCTTATCTGAGAAAACACCGTCACCAAATCCGCTATCGATTTTAGATCCATCTGTGTAGAGATGGATTGACTTGTGCTCCATGAAAGCATCTTCCTCCTAGAAACGTCTGGAGGGGAATCTTACATGAAACTCTTTGTCAAACCAAAGTTCGGGTATAGTGTAATTGACGTTCTCTGTGAGGATATGTAAGAATATTAGCGTGGGCTAATAAATTATTTGTCCACTGTGTAGTCGCAGCTACTTGCTTGTTGAATATATCGAGTGGTGTAAAGTGAAACAGAATATCCAGTGCAACGGAGGGAGTAGAATGTAGGGCTCCGCTTATGCTGTTCTTTGGATAGCAGTTGACTGCATTGTCTAAGGCCGCCCATCAGACAACAACCCCGTAGGTGAGTATCGGTCTTATGACCGAGATATATAGCCAGTGGGTTATGCGAAGTTGAAGGCCCCATTTGTTCTCATTGGCTCTTTTGAAAGAGAATAAAGCTATTGTAGCTTTCTTGACTCTTTTTTGAATGTTAGGTTTCCAGTTTAGTTTCCTGTCAAAAAGAGACCCACATATTTTGCTGTATCTATGATTGGAAATTTATATTTTCTGGAGAAGAGGACAAGATCAGTTTTATGGGGGTTTACTCCCAATCCACACCGATCTGTCTTACGAATTAATCTGTTAAGATTTAGCTGAAGGAGGTCTTTAATGGTATTAAGATGCTTACCTGAGACGGCAACGTCATCTGCATAGACAGCCACCCTGCTACCACCCACTTCCAGGTATAGCAGCAGTTCATTAACCACTAAGTTCCAGAGAAGTGGAGAGAGGACACCGCCTTGCGGCTTAGCCAGCCAATTTGGAGTTGATTATCTTGTTATTTAGCATAAGACTGATCAGCTTCCTAAGTGAGTTCGTTGAATTTTCGTTGAATATTTGGTCCTTCATGCGAGTAGGGCAATGGGAAGATGATACAACTGCAAACTCTATAAGCAGTATCAAGACATGGATTTAGGAGGTTCAGAAAGTCAAATCACATCGACAAATTAATGCTCCAGCAAAGAGGATGGATCTTTGAATCACAGGCCTCAGGTTCGAGACGAAAAGAAAGACCAAACCTTCGTTATACGGACCAAGTAATGGTGGATGCCAGACCGCTTGGCCTGGACAACTGAAAGAAGAATGCCCGTGGTCAGAAAAAAATAACAAACACACTAAAATACAGCCGACATTTTATCACTTATTCACTGTGAGTTTTGTCAAACATATCATTTTATAGGTTTCTAGTGTAGACGGGATTCATTGCAGAGAAATCTTGACTTTTTTCAGTATTTTGGAAAGGCTACAAGCGCACTTTACGATGACACTGATCTCCGTTTGGATGTCCTAATGTAAAAGTTTGAAATTCTCGGTGAAATTAACAGACTGACAAAACAGCCAGATTAGAAATACTAAAGAAATCTTATGCAACCTACACTGAGTCGAAATAGATGCTCGTTGTGTTATGCTTAAGGGTCACTTCACAGCCGGTCTGGGAACCTGTCCACAACCAGATCTTATTTCTCTGAAGCTGCAAACTGAGGAACACAACCTGGTATCTGTTTGCAGTGGCGTATGAGGTCATCCAATATGCTGTTGGTTTCTTTGATGACTTCAAGTCGACTAGCTCCGATGGCATACCTGCGGATTTGCTACATAAAGATAAAAATCACATGCTGGCAATTCTGATTAGTGCTACCCTGGGAATTGCGTATATACCGAGTCTGTAGCGAGAAGCAATAGTGGCCTTTATACTGAAACGTGACAATTAGCCTGACTTTGTTTATGTTGAAGAGCATGGAGAGATTTGTTTAGATTGTTATGCGCATAACTACTTAGGTATGCATCGTCTGTTCAAATGCAAATGCCTACCAACACGGAAAATCCTGCAGGCAGAGTTGAAGGTAAAATCGACTAAATGGGCTATGAGTTGGGCATTTAGAGGGGTTTCAGCAAGTTAAAGCCACGTAGATGAATCCCTTGTTTGGCCGGTCAGAACAGTGCTGGTGAATAGGACTCTAATTGCAGATGCCGAGTGTGGCTTTAACTGATGACGGAGGCGAATGGGGGTTGCCTGCAGTGTGACGTCTTGTGGGGAATGTGCTTCGAATCTCTACTTAACATCTAAACAGCTCTAGCATGTACGCTAAGGCATATGCAGGTTATGTACCTATACTGTCTCCTCTTAAGCGCATTCTGTCCTAGAGATGATCGGCTTACAGTTGATCCCCACCAAAATTAGGTTATTCTCTTCCTGAGAATGAAGAAGTTGACTGGTTTGACTCCTCTAGAGTCAATAATCATCACCACACGTTTTTCCAACAAAGCTAAGTATTTGAGTGTCATCCTGGTGAGCAATTTTTTTTTGGACTAAACTCGTCGTATCGAAAACTTCCAAGACGCTGTTGGCTTTCTGGCTGCGGAAAAGAGGTTTCAGCCAGATTTTGGTCTAATTACTGGGGACAGTCCTTTGAACCCACATATGTCTTGGCTACTTTTACCAGACTCCAAAGAATGGTCCGCCTAGCCTGCTTTCCTCGGGGTCTTTCCTCAACTCTAGACGCACTGATAAATTTCCCTTCATACCATGGACAAGCCATATTTCCTTGTTTTGTATAATATGGGCTCTGGTGACTTTGCACGCGGACTATCTTGTGACTCTGGTCTTATAAATATGCCGTATGATGCAAAAGTACGATGCCGACTTTTTCTATGCTCAGAAATGGCTTTAGCCAGAACCTATGTCATCATCACTCCAAAATAGATTTATGATGGTGCTCAGGTGTTAGAAAAATTTGATGGCAATGAATTGTACTATGAGGAAAAGTTGGAAACGTGAAGTGTTTACGTCTGCACCAGCAGCCAAGCCATCACCTCTAAGCTAGTTCGGGAAAAGAAAGCTTTCTTGAACGTATTTGGAAGCTAAAACAATTGTCTCCAGTTACAATCGGATCGAAGAAATAAGATTGCCGATGAACTTTCTACGCAAGCCTCAAAGGAGAGTACCTTAGAACTTGAACCTTCGTTTGGATCACATAATTCTCTGGTTAGGACTTCCATTAGCAGTTGGGTTTGTTGTGAGCATAACTGCAGATGGCATGGCTCTCCAAGATTTCGCAGACCAAATGAATGCTAATTACTTACAAATTACTCCTAGCCTATTGCGTCAATTATCTTTTGCGGGGGTTCTTCTGATGTCGGGGACTTAACGACACGCAATTCAAAATTGGTCTTTGAGTAGAGAGGTTGTTTCACTCCTTATGGCTACAAATTTTCTAATCCTCTTCACATATATATGTAAGTGTTTGGTTAAAAACTTGTAATTTTGATTTAAGGGGCAGTTTTCAGCAGCATTTGATCCTTTCTCATCAGAATAAATTCAATAGAAACAGTTCGTATGTAAATTCGCTGTCATTGACTACCAAATACACTTGTTGCGTTGCTTAATTGTATAAGTTGTAGTACGTAATATTTTAAGCCATACACATAGTATCTTCAACACATCCGGACGTGCAGTGCATGTTTGTAACTGCTGAAGTACTTTGTTCATTCTGTATTGATTTTTATTTGCAACACCGGTCTGTCAAGCACTTGCGCCACCGTTTTGTGATTTGGCACCCGTTGCAAACAAAGTAAAAATGTCGGCGTGTACTTTCATTCATTGTACAATAGTTGAAATTGTAAAAACGGAAGTAGAGTTGGACTTAGACGATTGAAAGGCCGCGATAGGAGTAAATTGTCTTCGTAGTTAAAACATACAATTGTACAACAAACATGCATGCACGAATTAATTCACTCTTCTTTCAGACAATTTATGTATACTTGAATATGTTGTATGTCAGGCAACATAAACAGATTCTTTACTCCGATACCGCACGATATGAATCATTAAGCTGACCACTTGGCTTATGTTCGAATATCCCTTACTCACGCAATTAGTGGCCTGGGTGTTGTAAGAATAGAAGCATTCTTAGAGCGATTTCGATGCCTTAAGATATTGTACTTTAATTTTCTTCAAGAGCTCATTACATATTACATATATGTATTTATTTCTAATTAACATAGATACTATAACGTATACGAATAAGTATTTAAAAGATCGCACACATTGAATGTTTTTTAAGTCTTCCCCCAATTCTACGAGTATCAAGATTTCCGGTCTGATTTTGTGCCCTAAGGCTGTTTTCCAGTACTAAGTGTGACTAACAAACCGCATTGATAATTTTTTTATTGGTCAATTGAGAGGAGGAAACAACGTCCGAGCCCACCCCAGACAAGTTGTACGAATAGCATAAAAAAAAGCATAAAACTGAACAGGGGTGGAAGAAATGAATCAAGTATCGCTGAGACACCCTAACAATTTTTACTTGTTTTGTCAGCGACAACAACCCTCCTGTCGCCATGTGAAAATCAATTTTGTGCACATAAAACTTTCACCCTCGTCTAGGGTGTATGCAAAACGAGTGACAAAGCGCCATTTACAGATATCTCCTCTCCCAAAAAGGGGGAGGAAAGACTACTAGCCCCCTAAGAATACTCATAATTAGAGAAGTGTATTCCAAAAAAAAAAAAAAAAACACTTCAGCACGTCGTTTGTGATGAGTCATTGCAGTCAGTCCTGGGCGTCGTAACTTTTGTACGTGGAGCATTTATTGTAACTTTGCTCAGGAGGACACGTGTTTTGAATAATCGTAGCTTCAATAAGAAACTTGTTACAGCATAACATTTTTGGAGAATCTATAAATTTAGATTTGAATGGAAAATCAATAGATTTAAGTTTTTGTTTACTTTGGTGGAGTCTGAGCAATCGGTTCAACGGCAATCTACAAGTAGAAAATTCAATGATAATTCAAATTTTCAATATTTGCTTTCAAGAGTCGCTATTCACTATTTTATTTACATATTTTACAAATACCATACACCTTTAAACTCAAAAACTCAATTTGACTTTTCCTTTCCTTGCAAGAACTTTTTTTTTACAATTGGGTGTCCATTTGGGTTGGAGGCGAAAACATCCCGAGCCGGAGTGGTGTTGTAACATACATATATCAGGTCTCCAAGTCCTTGCCATTTTTGACGTCCGATGGGGAGTTTTATGATTAAGTTCGACAGAAACTTTGGCTTAGTGCGCCTTTAGTTGAGGCCCCAACCCATAGAATCCGTCGATCTGTTGCTCCGGCATTTTTAACTGACAGCTAGATAGAATACACACATTCTTACGGAAGGTGGTAAGGTAACTTTCTACTTTTTCAATCCTTTGATCCGTGGCAGTTCACACATTCACATACTGAAATGCGCGCATTCATAAAGTGAGAGTAAGCACTTTCATTGGTGGAAGCATTGAGAAAATGAAGAGAAACTGTCATCGCTTGAAGAGAAAATACTCTCAGCAATAAGAAAATGTCATCGGCTATCTTCTGTCAACGGGACGGTTCTTTCCAACAATACGTCACCATGGTCAATGGAACGACGGAAGAATGGATTGAGGGATTCTATGGGTCGGGGCCTCTAATCTTTCAGGATGGGATTGTTCTCGAACCAATTGAAGACATATTTTGTTTCGTTTCGATAAAATCCATGATTGAGTTCCAAAACAGATGAGTGGTGGAGGGTATCTATCAGTCGTCGTTTGGGCGTTAAGCTTGCGATAGTCATCGCACGGCCTCCATTCACCTGTCTTATTTTGTCGAAGAACAAGTGGGCTTGCCCATGGGCTCTTTGAGGGTCTGATAATACCTTTCTCCAACATAGCATTTATTTCTTCTTTCGCTGCTTTCCATTTATCGCCAGTTAGTTTGCGAGGGCATTCAGCTGTTGGTTGACCATGGGTTTCTTTTTTTTTATAATTTACGCGCGCCTAAGGGGTTAGATACCCTTTTACTGTTGCCTGGGCGCGGGCGGAAAGGTAGAAAGGAGGAGAAAGGAAAATTGTTTTGTAGTGGTTTGAAACTCAGGTGTGTTTGGTTTCGGTATTTGCTCTCCAGGGGTGGGAGTCCGAATAGGACGGAGAGTTTTTTCTTCACTCAGAGTGGAAGGTTATAATTCGCAGTTATTATTTGTGCTTGAAACTCTACAACAGCCAAATCTACGTGTCAGTGTTATGCCTTCACACGCAGAATTTTTCTGTCTGAGTTCCAATTACACAACTGAAAAACTTGAAAGACTTGTTCATGGGCAGGATTCGAACCTAGACCCCTCCGAGTGAGAAGCGATTACTAGTACCACTGCACCACGGCCACCCCTTCATTCTATGTAATGAACTACGCCGGTGTTTGTGTAGTTAGCGGTTTGGTTCTCTGGTTGAGTAATTTCTTTATAAGTCGACAGTAGCTATGCGTATTTGTAAGTATGGTTGGAGGAAAAAATATTTAGAAATGTTTGCAGTGTTGTTGATATCACGTAAATTTCAACTTCCATCACTTTTTCTGTCACTTTGCATGATGTGAGTGCAGTCTAGTAGTCTGCGTTTTCTCAAATCTATTATGAGACCAGAGTATGTGATGAGATCAGCTCCGATAATGACTGACTTGACGTTGGTAATCGACCAACTGATGGCACGTCAAAGACCCAGATTGAGAGTAAGATGTTTTTGCCCATAGGTGTTGATGATAGTGGAGTTGGTTGCGTATAATTTTATTTATTGGTGGTCCAACCATAATGCAGGATGTTAATTGTGAGTCACACCTTAACGTCAAGTTTTTTGCCCAACTTAATTTGACATTTCTTTGTTTCAGTGTTTGAGAAATTCAACCATGGAGAGATATACAATTGAGCAGCGCGTTAAAATTGTTGAAGGCTTTTACGAAAATGGGCGTTCAAATCAAAATGCATTTCGTGCACTTCGTGATTTTTTTGGTCAGCATAATCGAACAAATGTGTCCACAATCGGGAGAATCGTGCCCAAATTTCAGCCAACCGGGTCTGTAGGAAATGTGAAAACATCTGTGCATGCTCGCCCAGTTCGTTCTGTGGAAAACATTGCTGTTGTTCGCTCTAGTGTGGCAGAAGAGCCGTCAACCTCGACTCGTCGTCGTGCCCAACAATTGAACATCTCACGAACATCACTGATGCGATTTTTAAATAAAGATTTCAATTTACACGCTTCCAAGGTTCAATTGACTCAAGAGCTGAAGCCTACTGACCATGCGTCGTCAATACGCCGAATGGTTGGTTGAACAGACAGAAGTGAATGGTGACTTTACAAAGAAAATCATCTTCAGACGAGGCACACTTTCACCTCAGTGGATTCGTTAACAAGGGACTGCTTCCGTGAACGACAGCAAGTTTAGTTTTTTTCTTGGGTTGCCACATGGAAGGTGCAGGGCGAAATGCACTTCCTCGCATTTTCACCAAACTTGGTATGGAAATAGTACTTTCCCTCAGCATTTTGAGTCCGGGAACGAGATCTAAATCTGTATGGTGACTTGTTCCTTATTTATATATTGCTGTTGTTTGTTCCCGCTGGTTTTTTTACTGCTATTACTAGCTCGGCTAACGTTTTTTCTATTCTGTCTTCAAGATATGTGTCTCTCTGGGATCTGAACGATGGACCTTCATCTTCGTTGTTGTTGTTGTATGGAGTGTGACTGTTGTTTTCCATTATGCTATCAGCTACGTTAGCGAGCTCTGTAAGGCTGGCTTTTTGGACAACTTCTAGTATGTTGTGCACGTTTCCTGGTAGCAATCCTAACCACTTTGATCGGAGAAGATCATCGGATGCCTTGTTATTTGCTAGGTCTTTCATGTGCCCTAGGAGTTGCGACGGCTTTCTGTCCCCAAGTTTAATTTCGGACTGTGAATCTCTTAATTAGATTGTCTATGAGATGCAAGTATTTCTCTTCGTTGGGCGACGCCATGATGATGTCTGAAACTTCAGATATAGCAGATTCGTCTAGAGCTTCAATGCCGGCGTCGTATTTTACTCGGTCAGAACGAAGATTTCTCCTACGGAATATGGATTCTACTTGGTGAAACCAAAGTGGGGCTTACCTTTCCAGAAATTCGGAAGTTTGTAGACTGATGTAATCGCAGAAACTTCGTTGCGGTTCTCACTGGCAGCTTGGTCAGGAAAGCTTGTCAATATTTGTTGCAGGTGTGCTACTTCGTCCTGAAGTTGTTGCAAGCGCTGCGTTAGGAGTTCACTCTAGGCTTGTGCCGGTAATGGCGAATATTTCCCAGACATCATTTTATTCGATTATTATATTGTTCTTTAATTCGGGGTCACCAATGTGGCTGCTTCTTCCCATCAACAAAACAGATAAACAACAATTAATGCTTGCAATACTAAATATCTTTAATAATGTCTGAGTAAAATCTTTCCAATTGTGCTCCAGCCATCTGGCCTTTTAGAGGGAAAAATTGAGAGTGGCGTCGTGGCCGAACAATTTGCTTCCTATGGCGCCGTTCTTTGTCCTGTGGCGGAGTTTGGCAACTATTGTTATCTGCTGGCGCTGCTATCGATTGCGATGTTGCCACAGTCTTGTGTGTTTTTTTTGTTTGATGACAGCTCAAAAGAGTACACTTAAAATGAAGGAAAGTTAGGGAGAAAGAAAAGAGAGATATCGATGTACATTGGGCTTAAATGTTTGCAAGTTATAATGAATAGGAAATAGAGAGCTCGGCAGGGCATTCCATAAAAGAGTTGTACGGCTTAGGAACGAGACAGGTGTTACGGTTGAAGGTCTGAAGGGGCGGTATTTTACTAGTGCTGGAAATAGGGATAGAACAAAGCAAGCCCCGAGATATTTCGCCGGTGTTCGTGGGTGTTCATTGACTGAGGGATATTATGAGTTAAATCGTATGGTTTTGAATCCTACCTAGCAGGTGCAGATATGTTTTAGACGCCCCTGACCAGATGTGGGTATTGTACTCCAATTTTGGGTGAATGATGAATGGTAAATCAGAAGGGGTAAAGTATTTCTTACATCGTTTAAAGAATCCTAGACATTTCGCAGCATTTTTGGCAACATCGAATATGTGATCATTCCAACGTAGGTTGTCACTGAAACATATAGCGAGAATCGAAAGTTTTTCAGTTTCTACCAAGCAAGTGCCATTCATGGATAATGGCTTTGTATCTAAATTTCGCTCTAACGACAGCAGATAGCATTGTGTTTTGAAAGCATTAAAATTTGCTGTTTATATCGGAATTTAATGCTGTTTATATCGTTCTATAGCCGAACAGCAGGGACATGAGCCCGGGAACGAATATGAAAAGCAGAGAGTACTATCGTTAGCAAAGGAGTCTATTGGATTATAAGTAGCAGACAAGAGATCATTGATGAAGATTAAAAAGAGTGTCGGAGACAAAACGCAGCCCTGCTGCACACCAGCATTTATTTTGTGGAGATCAGACGGTAAACTATCCAAGACAATTTGAATTGAACGTTCCGGAAGATAATTTCTAATCCACTGAAGAAGAGATACGTCGATCCCAAATGCACGCATTTTCCACAAAAGATTCTGATGCCGAACTTTGTCAAATGCCTTAGAATTATCAAGTGCAAATGTCTTGCTTTTGCCAGATTGATGTACGCTTTGGTTCCACTTTTCGGTTAGATATGCCATCAAATCACCAATGGACCTGTTCGTATGAAAAACATACTGCCGGTCTCATGAGCTGCCGGTCTATCAGCGTTTCTATGGCCTTGGAAAGAACGGACGTAAGTGCAATGGGTCTAGAGGAGGAGAGAATAGAAGATTCGCCTTATAAATGATCTTTGGGATGGAGGATGAGCCAGTATTTCTAATAGTTTTGACGAAAATTTTTACTACATGCCTTTGAGACATTGCAGTATTTTTTGCCTCAGTTTTTGGTCGTATTGAAATTTTACACACTTAAGAAGTCGTTCCTGGCTCGTATGAACTTTTTTCGGTTTTCCTCTGGCTTTGTAGGACCGAAAGAATATTTCTCTAACCCTAACGGCCTCGAGTTGTGCCACGTCTTTTCTTTTGGTTCGATACTCTTCATCCAATGAGGGATAAAGGATCTTATTCCAAAAAGAATAATATAGAGAACACATAATGACGAATTAAAATTCCTAAAGAAGCTGTTAAGTCCGCTCCAATTAGCTTTCGCGTATTGCCACAAGGTTCTTTTAGGAATCTTTTTTATAACTGTGTGGCCGGTATAGGAGAGATTAGCTGATATGACACAGTGGTCCAGGTATTCGCGTGGGTTCATTTACAAGCTAGGTTAAGTTATTTTCCGCAGAGAAGGGCTCAACATACTGTCCTTCTGGTGTTGCCTGTACAGAATGTCGAAGCCGCCCAGAATTGTGTATATTGAAATCGCCCGTAATAACGATTTCAATATGAGGATACGGGGATACAATTCTTTGAATGGAGTCAGACAGCTCATCAAACTCGTTAAAGATCGAATTGCTGTCTAGTTTGGGGCTTCTGTAAATAAAGCAGTAGTGGATAATTTGCCTACCTAGATGCAATTTTAACGAAAGGAAATTGAATTCCGAATTGGAACAGGGACTAAATTTTGGTGGAGCTTGGAAAGCACGTAAATGGGGAGACCGCAGTGGGACCGAATCAAATTGTTGTAGGTGTTATGCCCCTACAACAATAAGAAACTGTGCGCCAACCAAATTCACACTCACAACCGGCTATCCATCGGTTAATTGTTACATGTACAGTGCAGGAGGTATGGATACCCGCACTATAATTTGATTTACTGCACCATACTTAGTATTGCTCGGTACTTTGTGGAGTATCCAGCCCTGAAAATCCGGTTGAAATTCTATAAGTAGCTTATTATTCCCAATCTTTGGTGATATGTTAGTCTACTTTGTAAGATTGCGGTACAAATGAAATCCCGCTGTAGTTTGTTGGTTCAGATGTTCATCACTTCTTAAAAACTACGAATATTGTACTTTCCTTAAAACGGGTTGGCACTTCACCGGCCTCCAGTATTGCATTATACAAAAAAATAAGTTGCTTGTGTAGTGCGTTATTCCCGTATTTATAGAACTCCGAAGGTATACCATCCGACTCGTAGACTTTTCCTTCCTTGAGATCATTTATCGTTTGGGCAACTTCATCGAATGAAATCGGTCGGATGAGGATAAAACTTTTCAGTGAAAATATACTCCGCTCGGGCAAGAATTTAGCAAGCTGTGGCAGCGCTTCAACAGACTCAGTTCAAGCTTGCATATATGGCCCATTCTTGATCCAAAACGATAAAAAAAAAACTGGTAAATTTCAAGAGAGTTGATATGTACGAGTATCTCTAAAATCACAAATCGAATCACGTTCAATACAACGAGCAATAATTGAGCATTTCTTACGGAAGAAAAGACAACCAATGCAACTGCCCTAATCTAGCGCATGTCCGAATGTAATCCTTAGGCGGTTACCGCTTTTGAGTACTAGACAGCTCTCTAAATCGTCGAAGCTGACAAATTTGGCAAGAAATCTCGGTGGTTCCAAAAGTCATACCATAATGGTTCTAGAATTGGTTTAAATACACTTCATTGCGGAATGCGTTTATGTAACGTATGCTCCCTAACTTCCTGATTCCCTGACGAAAAGAATGATCCAGTTCGATATGAAAGATATAGGAATGGTCATGTATAATTCAAGGTTTGAAAAGCCAAAACACGGAAAAACCACCGTGTAGCGCTCCCATTGTTCCGATTTGAGTTCTGTTTTTTTTGTTAAGTTGGTAAATCTGTTGGAATGTCAACCTCTAAATCTTAGCGTCATAGCTTGACATTTGCAAAAGTTACGTAGCCAAGAGTACATCTAACTCTGTGTGTGTTGGCGATTTTTTACAATTTTAGAAATTTATTTGCAATAACGAACTTGTATTAAATTTTGCGTAAAAAACGGAAGTATGGAAAAGTGTTTCGGCAACGCTTCTCTAAACTCTAGAGAAAACGGTCATTTACCAGTGGCACGAGTTTGGTCGTGAGTCAATCGAAGATGACATCGACATCGAAAACCGACGAAAACATTGATGAGTAAAACAAATGTTGGTCAATAACCGCAAACTAACCATCAGAGAGATTGCGGAGGACTTGAACATTGCCTATGGATCCGTCCAAGAGATTTTTGTTAATGATTTGGGTTTCCGTCGTATAGCAGCAAAGTTAGTACCAAAAGACCTGAATTTCATGCAAAAAAGAGACCGTGTTGACGTCGCAAAAGAGATGATTTGCGAGGCTGAATCCGATCCCACATTCATCAAAAGGATCATTACTCGAGACAAGACGTGGGTTTATGAGTACGATACGCAATCCAGACATCAGGCAAGTGAATGGCGTTCACCAAATGAGCCGAGACCAAAAAAACCACTTCGTTTTCAGTCAAAAAAGAAAGGCAATGCTCACGGTTTTCATGGATTACAACGGTGTAGTGCATCATGCATTTTTGCCAGAAGGCCAGATAGTAAACAAAGAGTATTATTTGGGCGTTATGAGACGTTTGCATGAAACAATTCGCCGAAAGAGACCAGAATTGTGGGCAGAAAACTCGTGGATTTTGCACCATGATAACGCACCGTCGCACAGTGTCATTATTATTCGTAATTTTTTGACGAAAAATGCAACAGTTTTCAGTTTCAGTTTTTATGCATTTTTATTTTTTTAACTTAAATTACTCTTATATGCTAAACAAAAAAACGCTTAAGAATTAGCTTAAATAATTTAAAATTATCTTATACTAACTTACTGGACCCATGCGGGCACTCTAAGTTAAACCTAACACTTAAACTATGTCTTTCGACGTATCTTACAGTCTACCGCCCTACTGAACCGGAGACGCTCCGCACTGCCGTGTGCGACGTCTCTGTCGTAGTTGAGCCGCCTATCCGCAGCTGTTCGAGCGACGTGGAAGATTAGCGGAATCGCCAATCTGTCCTGGACCAGACCTTTAGTATCTAGAAAGAGGAACGCTTCTGGAGGAATAAAGCCGTCAAAGCGAACTCTCTCGTGATACATATAATTGGGGTAGTAAGCCCCAGAGATCAGGTTGTTCGATGAGGTCATTGCTCTTGCAACGTGCCTTCGAGTCAACTTAATGACGAAATTGTCCACTCTTATTAGGTTCGCCTTATTGTATAAGACCTCATTAGGATAGAATTTTTTGTACTCAGACTCTGGTGTTCTGTATAAGCGAAGACAAGTCCTAAGACAAGCCCTCTCAAACACCCGAATCTTTTCCAATAAACTTGCTCTCACGTTGAACCACACGGGACATACAAATACAAGCATGGGCCTGATAAGGGCCATGTAGCAGATTCCCTTCACCCTCGCATCGAGTTGGCTGTTATAAAACAGTGTCTTTGTAAGGGCAAAAGCACCTCTGGCTCTGGCCAGAGCAACCTCTATATGTTTGTTAAAATACAGAAATTGATCTAGCAAGTGGCTGCCCGTGCTGCCCCACGATCGAGAACTTTCGCCAATTCTTTCTGGTATCCCTAGAGGCCCAGACAAAGGCGTCCTAAACAGAATCGTTTCCGACTTCTGAAAGTTGATTTTCAACTTCCAGTCATCGCACTTAATTTTGTCGAAGTCACGCTGCAAAAGTGTATTAATGACCTCAATCTTTGGACCCGATCTGTACGCGATTATGTCGTCTGCGAACGCTATGGCATGGTGAAGTGAACCTATGAGATCACTCGTGTAAATGTTGAATAGGATCGGCGAATTTACCGCACCTTGTTACAGACCGTTTTTAATGTCAAATGTTCCAGCAGAAGTCACATCGCCATTCTTCACGATGAACTGTCTACTGGAGAGCATATCAAAAAGAATATACAGCAGTGGTTTACTAATGCCCACCCTATCCAGCTTGAAAAATAGTCCCTCTAACCATACGGTATCGAAGGCCCTTTCCAAGTCAATCAGGCAGGCACCAGTGCACTGTTTCTTGCCTTTGTTCCATTGGATATCAGAAATCAGTTTCGACGCAGCATGAATAATATCATGCCCCGCCTTGAAACCGAACTGATTATCTGGAACTATATGTTTGCCCTCAACCCACTTAGTCAGGACTCTATTGATCACCTTCTCGAAAACCTTACTGATGTTTGGAAGAAGACTGATCGAGCGGAGGTTCGCCGGATTAGAAGTACCTTTATCTCTTTTGGGGATGGGATGTACCACCGCAGTTTTCCAATGCGCTGGATAATGTGCATTATTCATTGCATTATTAAACAGGGTGGTATAAATGTCCACCGCTTCTAATGGGAGATGTCGAAGCATAATGTTCGGTATTTCATCGGTTCCCACTGATTTCTTACCTCTAAGTGATTCGAAGATCGTTTGGAGCTCTTCCTTGGAAATGAACGAGGGTAGTACCCTATCGTTGATGATGACATTATTTGCCATATTTTCGTCACTGAACTGGGTGAAACCCGAGCTCTCGAATCGCCAATTCACAATTTCATTTCGAAGATAGAAATTGTGCACAAGGACTCGATTCTCCAGATCGTGGTTCGGGCTAATGATAACATTCGCCTTGTATACTTCCTGGAAAGTCGCTCCTATAGCCTCTACTCGTTCCTGCGGATCCTCGATCACAAAGAAGCTGTCATCATCAACAGTCTCATTTGGATCTATGCCCGCTGTTACCAGTATTTGTTCGTTGTTCGTCGTTCGGTCGATTTTAAGACATGGAAGGTCGTTTTGATCTTTTCTCCGAAATATTTTATTTATTTGCGGGAACATATTCGGGTTGCTGGTGTTTACAGCCCGAATTTTGTAGTTCCAATACAAACTTACAGATGCTCTGTAATTTTCTTTTATTAATACTTGGAGGTTTTTGATCGACGACTTAAGCGTCATAATCTTCGAGTTATGTCTGTCTGTAAACCGTCTGTACAAGGTTTTTAGTCTTGACAGCAGTCTACTTTTATGTCGGTGCAGTGCGTCAATAGTTGCGTTGCGGAATAAGTCTTCTTCGTCAGTGTGTTGGTACCGAAAAATGCAACAAATACCATTCAACAGCCACCGAATTCACCTGATCTGGCTCCCTGTGGCTTTTTTCTATTAGGATCGAGTTAAAAAAACACTACGGTGAACGCGTTTCAGCAGGCGAGAGGAAGTAATGGAAAAATCGCAGGAAGCACTGATGGACATATCGAAAATCGAATATAAAAAATGTTTCGAGGATTGGATCAAGTAGTGTGTTGCAGTCGATGGGGATTACTTTGAAGGGGACAATATAGATTTAGATGAATATACGAGTACTTGTATTTTTAATTTTCTGAATAAATTGCGAAATTGATTGGTTGATTAAGGCGGTATGTACACGTCGTTAGAGTTGAATTTGTTGATTTTGCCCTTCCTCTGCCTACAAATATATTTTTTTTATGTTTGAATATACGAGTATTTACATGGTCAATGATAAAATTATGTTCATGGCCAAACGTTTATGATTTCACAGACTGCATGAAACTGAAGCAAACCCATACATATCGAACTCCTACGTTATTACGCTGCTTCGCATCCACTGTGGGGACAGGTATCAGCATCCTGAGAGAATTAGCATTCTGCAAGAAAGCATTCTGCAAGAATACGATTCTACGTGCAATTTAGAATCATCCCAATTGTATTACACTGATGGAAATGATATGCATTCGATTGCGCGTCGAAAAATTTATTGCTCTCATTAGCGGCTTTTAGTAGAGACCATTATCCCACACTTTTCGTTTATCTATACATACATATATTAACCACAAGTATATATAGGTGCAAGTATATATGTGTATGTACACAAATAAACATATAAATAACAAACGATAACCAGTTATCATATTGTTTTATTTTGGGTACAGTATACAGTAATGCAAAACTGAAACAATCAAATGATTGTTTTATTGGCACTTTTACGATAAGAATCGTAGAATCTATACGAGTTGCTCGCGCACATCTCGACTTAAAAGCAGAGGTAACCTACAAGTTGGCCTCCAGTCGAGTACAAGCCATCCCAACAGCAACAAGTCCTTAAATGTAAAATTTCTTACTCTCGTTAACTCAGTTTATTTGTACCTATTCCACTTCGGTTAGTAATTTTGTATTTTTTTTTCTTCTCTCTTTCGTTTCAGATTTAATCAGATAGACGTCGCATCAAAACTAGTTTACCTAAACCAGAGCAGAAATCAAAAATTATGGCAACCAGTCCAAAACCAGTCAAGAAGGTGCCCATTCATTTGCAGGTAAAATATTTACATCGAAAGCACCATTTCAATTCAATACGTGTAGAAGAGTTCTTTCAAAAAATTGGCCCAAGTAAATGGCGGAATAATGAGGTGTCGGTTTTGTTAAAATACAATAGTAGGTACTCGTAGATAGTGAAGTTGTGTATTACGGTTTAATTAGCTTGAGAAAATGTTTTTTTGTTGCTGAATTGCAACAACTCGCGGCGGCGGACCAATTGAATACAATTACATATTTACAAACAGAACTTATCAACAACAGCTGTCATTGACAGCGTAGTAAATTACGTAGTAAAATGTTCTACTGAACGCTTAAAGTGAGGTCGAGGCGAAAGGCAAGGCGATATTATGAAAAAATCTATTGGATTCATGTGGTCAAACTTGAAATGTCAGACGAAGTGGAAGCCCAAGCACTGTTGTGGTTTCTGTTAACTATTGTGTTTGTTGTTAATTGCTCATTAAGCTGGCACCATTGTTTTCATTTTTATTGTACGATTGCCAAGCGTGTACTTGAAACGTCAGACGAAAAAGAATGATGATTGCAAGTCTTCATGGGCTGGATACCTGTGACCACGCCGTACAAAATTGCCCATATGGAAAACAATGTTTTCCGTAATGGATGCCCGCAAGTTTAAGTTTCTGTTCTTGCCTTTATTGATTGTCATTACAAATAGTATTTTAAAAGGCCTTTTGAATTAAAAATACAAATCCGTCGGTGTTGTTTGAATACGTTGAATCAAAACACTTCCTCCTTTTAATTTTCCTGACACAATAATTGCTCTTACAATATTTCGGTGTGGATTTCTAATTTGTAACCGCGTACCAACTTTCATATCAACTTTCGATATACGAATGCACTCCTGACAATTTCAAAGTGTTGAATGCATAAACCACTATCTACCGGCAGATGCTCTACTATGTTTCCTTCCACTTGTGACCCATGCGTAATTTCTTCATTCATCTGTCTTGCAGTTTCCTTAGTCGGTATTGAAATTGCTATATTCTTGTGGGTGGCCGTGGTTCAAGTGGTATTATATTGGCTTCCTATTTGGACGGTTCCGGGTTCAATACCAGCCGTGATCGAAAGACAATTTTTCAGGCAACTGAACTCTCGTGAGGTGAATGGTTGCCTAAATACAACATCAAGTCAATTTACACTACCTAATAATTTAGTCTCCCCATTAAATGTTGGATGCCACCCATAGAGCGACATAACCACTGAGCCCAAATATCTTTCTCTCTCTCTCTATCCAATTTTGCGAAAAACTTAACACGTGCTCCGGCATGTTAAGAGTAGTCATACCCTCTTGAGTGTTAAGTATCTTCGCCGTTTTCGGAAGAACGGGAGCAATTTACATGAACGTTCATGTAGAACGTCTGCTCATTCCGAAGTTCGATAAATCTTTTCCAGTCACCAATCTGCTACGAAAGATCAATTCAAACCTTACCGTCTTTGACTTTAATCGCACCACTCCCTGCCTCAAATCCGATCTTCTTCACTACTCCAACGAACCTTAGTTTTAAGTTTAACTTTAATTTAAGTTAACTTCAGATTGTATAGCTTGTATTAAGCCGAATAAATGAGGGCTTTCGCCCCCACAAAAATTAAAATTAAAAAGTTAGCAGACATGATGCATCATGGATGCATTCGCAAAGCAGTTTTGAGGTAGACCAATCTCTCCCTATGAGCTTCAACATAAAGAAAATCAGACTGATAGAGTCATCATTTCCGACTTTCATTATAAAGGCTACTCTTACTGTTCGCACGGTTTCAGTATCTTTGCCAGTGCTATGGTTGATTGTTTTTGGAGTTGCCAGCACCTGGTCTATAGCTTTTTTGATCATAACTTAGTATATGTCATCGGAGTCAGATAACTTGATAGAAGCAACATTGTGCTTGATGGCCTCTTTTGTCACCGGAACCGATTACAGATACCAGCTACAGCGCGGTGTGTTGTGTTACTCCACTCACTTGGAGTTTCGAGCTACTTAGGAAGTGATTCTCTGCTTTCAACTCCTTGTATATGGCATCTGATTTTCTGAATGAGTGAAAACACTGATATCCCCCTTTTGAGGACTTTGACTAGGTGTCACTGAATGTTTCGACCTTGTTATAAGGCACTCCCCGAAACGCAAATTAGCTTCTCGTATTCTTTTTGATAAAATCTGTACAGATTCCTGTAACTTAGTCTCAGTTGGCTTGCTTAAAAGTTTTCGGATTTCCTTTCGTAGCCGCTGCAAGTCTGGCTTCTTCCACGGAATGCGGAATCTGCAGGAATTTTCCGTAGTTGGACACGTCAAGTCAAAACAATTGATGAGTGTACTACTCAGGTCTTCCTTTTGTTTTGTTCTGCATTTATGGGTAGCATTGACAAACTTGCCGAGTTCCTTCTAAAACGTGTCAAATGGTTATCCATGTTTTCTTCGTCCTGTTCAAGTCTCCGGCTCCATTCTAAGATCGACGTACTTATACTATTGTGGAACCCTCTGATATCACACGATCTGTAACAAATGTTGGCTATTCTGTTTCGCTGTCAACTGTCACAGAAATATTTACTTATACGAGTACCTCAAACACATGTGCAGATTTTTTGCATACTGCACTGCGTGCACCTTTGAAAACACGTGTATAGCAGACAGTGTTTTGACGTAAACCGCATCTGTTGCTGTCATTTAGTGACTGACAGCTGAAAAAAAAATATATATATATATCAAAATCGAACGCAGACAATGCAGCGTTTAGATTTGGTCAACTGTGGGTGTTCTATTTTCTCTGCTTGGGACATGTGTGTCAGGCATTACGAACATCTGTTAAATCATCTCGAACTGCGATTTTTTCATAAACCAATCATAATAATCTTTCTTTCATTACAGAGCGCTCAAAATCGTGTTTACATTAAGAACGGTCAAGTTGTCAACCATGATAAAACATTTAAGGCTGACGTCTACATCGAAGATGGAATCATCAAGTGAGTTGGATTATCCCCTTGGGTTGACCTTTTAAATCTAAATTATTTTTATTTTGTAGGTTTGTTGGACCAGCCTCTGAGATTGGTGTACCCGGTGGTGTGCGAACTATTGACGCTACCGGCAAGCTAATTGTTCCCGGTGGTATCGATCCACATACTCACTTCCAATTGAAATTCGGTGGCACTGTAGCTGTTGATGACTTTTATCATGGGACCAAAGCAGCTGTTGCTGGTGGTACCACCACCATTAGTAAGTACTTGGCACTAAAATAGATTTTATCTGCCTTAAATATGACGTATCTCTCTTCTTTTTGTTTTGTATTTTTATAGTTGACTTTGTTTTACCCGATAAGGGGGAATCGCTCGTTGAAGCTTATGACAAATGGCGTGCCTGGGCTGATCCAAAAGTTTGCTGTGATTATGGTTTGCATGTTGGTATCACTTGGTGGTCGAAATCCGTTTCGGATGAAATGAAAATCATGTGCGATGAATTGGGAGTTAATTCATTTAAAATGTTTATGGCATACAAGGGACTGTATCAGTTAAACGATACAGAATTGCTGGAAGCCTTTGAAAGAGTTCGTTCATTAGGCGCCATAGCACAAGTTTGTTTCCAAAATGATTGTATACCATGTAATGAAGGGAAAAATGTGACTTTTGTTTTAGGTACATGCCGAGAACGGTGATATAATATCGAAAAATGTAGCAAAGCTTCTTTCAGCTGGAGTCACGGGACCGGAAGGACATGAACTATCTCGGCAAGAAGAAGTAGAAGCCGAGGCCGTTAATCGTGCCTGTATTTTAGCTCATCAGGTAAATTTGTATTTTCTTTGTAAAATGTTTGTTTTGTGTTGTATATGGTATTTTATATAGGATGTTCATACATATTTATATTCACTAATGCTTCTTTAAATTATATTCGTAGCTTTCAAAAGTTTTTTTTTTATCTGTAATTTCTGTTTATAGTAGTGCTTTGCTTAGGAAACACTTTGAGAATTCTTTGAAATGCGGAAATTTAAAAAAATAGGTCAAAAGTTGACGAATTTCGAGTTAAGGCAGTGAACGTTTCTTTAAAATTAAATTGTGTGCAACTTTTTGTATGGCCTTTGAATCCGTATATGTCCATGTTACTATCTGGCAGTTTCATATATTTAAAGTGAGCACTTCGCAACCAGAGAGCGTTTTCTTTAAATTGTAAATATTTATGTTCTAGTAGCTTCCGCATTTAGGGTTGCTTATTAGCAGCTTAATTTGCTTCTTGATTGTCTCTCAAATCGAAAATGTTAGCGGATGACGCACAACACATTAATTATTGGCTAAGTCACAAATTCCGGAGAACATTGCTACATTAAACATCTTACCAGAAATTAATTTTTAAAAGACCAGTAAACGTTTAATTCTTTTTTAAAAAACCATCTCACTGATGAAGATGTTTGTGAGTAAGAACCATTGCTCATAAAATGAACTAAAGTAGTAAGTGTTCTGCAGTTTCGTTGTCTTCTATACAAAGTTAATATAAACGATAGCTAAGTTGATCTCTCATCTCTTTTTGAAGGCAGGGAATGGTTTGGATTTTTTGTGAAAAGTTTTAATAGCTCCTGAAGCCTGTCAATGATCCTGTAAATTTTCACATAAATATTTGCACACTGTGTCATCCAGATTCTTATTGTAGAATTTATTGTTGAGGTTGGTTTGCTGTAGGAACGATTATAGAAACGTTTCCTTGCCATGTCATTGGCTATCTAATGAAAATTAATCCCCTTATGCGATCGAATCCACTACAACTGGAATGAATTCTGAAGAGTATTACAGGTAAGCCTAATTTGATTCAATCGAGTGGAAGCACTAAGTTCATTTTAAATTCGAAAATAATACCAGTACATTCTTCAATGTTATAGAGTTGGGCCTGGAAGACGTTGGAAACTTTTTCTATAGATAGGTCCGTCCATTACGTTTGGTGTTTGCTATTGGATTTCTTCACTTGAGTTACGAGTACTTCTGGGCTTGGCATCACTTTTGCAGAATCTGCTGCGATCATGCGGTAATGTATTGTCGGTCATGTATGTTAGATTCATGAATTCGTGTTCGTGTGAACAGAGACTTTCATCTCTCCTGTTTGATATTCTTCATTTTCTTTTATATGAGATGAAGCAAAAGTCCTCACTTGATTCCCTAAGGCAGGTACTTTGTTTCTAAATAAAAGGAATCGATTGTGTTTATACAGATTTGCGATTGTTCCTCAATATCTTCATCAACACTCGAAACACTCGAACCTGTATTATACTTGTATTTACAAGATACCATTAAAGTCTAAATACATACTTCAAACGAATCGGAATATAATCTGCACTTATAAGATATTTTTGACAATTGCTGGTCGTCGAACAATTTGAACAAATGCACGCAATTCAGCCTCCCAAGCTGCCACTCAATCTCAAGCGACATCGCATTATGTCAAAGGCAGTAAGTTGAAGCTGATGAACTTCAGATCATGAATATATTATTTGACTTAGCATGTAACAAACGTATCGGACATAAATTACGTAATTGATTTAAAGTGCTCTAAGTGATTCTATAGTCTCATTTGTCTGTTGCATTAGAAAGTGATTTATTATTGTTGCTGAACACCTTGCATCTAATCCTGATTTGAAGTCAAGAGATAACATCCTAACATCCTAGACTACTTGTTGTATATTGATTAAGACCCCCGGCTACCGGTCAGTTCTCTGGTAAATATTTCTTATTGCTGACGTACTTCTTATTGCTACTACTACTTTTGATCCCAGTTTCTTTTCGTTGCACTGATTTTCTTAAGTGCTTTCGAATATAGATGACGGGTGGCTTTGTTTAAAAGCAAACAAATAATTTATCAGAATATTAAAGACAAGTTTAAGTCAAATAAAAGTTGGCTTCCTTACAATTAGACATGAAATATGTACATACCTCTTCAAATCTTCAACCGTAATATACGTCTCGCTTTGAATGCTCATCAGTATACCCTCAAGCGACGTACTCTGAAATATCATTACTTGTTCCTAAGCTCAAATCATTCGAATGTTTGTCACTGCCTCGTTTACAACTTATGATCTGCTTGATCCAATTTTATATAAGTTGTTCACTCTTGTCCTCTACCTTAACCATAAATTGAACGAATGTCGAATGCTATTCAGAGGTCCATCAAAAGTTCGATAGGGAAAAGGCACAGAAGTCTAAATATGTCAAACCGCACGATCCTTTTAATAATTAAATACAGACTCGGTACAGTTTTATTACGTTTGGTACAAACAAAATAATGAGGAAAGGGATAGATTAGATAAAGAGTGGATTAGAGTCGAGGGACATATTTATTAAGAGCGTCTCTGAAAATACTTCTGCAGCAATGGAAATGCAATTTGTGATTTATTCTATTTACTTCACGTAGCATACGACGCAATGATTCAGCATAACCATATGTGGTTCGGGTGGGTGGAAAATGAAGGACGAATGCGTGTGCTGGTAGAAGCAGCAATGAAATACAGTCGATGTTTTCGGTTATAAGCCAATGGATAAAGGGATAAGGAGTATATCGGTAATTTAGCGATGTTTTTCCTGAAAGATTGCGCCGAGCACTTTGAGTCCATCCAAGATGTAGTGGCCTGCCCAGTGAAGACCTCGCGAATCATAAGATCTGGGTTGAACCGCATCAATTTGTAGGATATTTCATTTGTAGTGTAGGCTATACCTGGTTTCCGTTCTCAAGAAGTGGTATAACGAATGTAATGTTCTCGTATAAGGATTTTGTGATGTACCTTTTATTTTTGATAGACGAAGTCGAGCTTGCTCATTAAAGGATTGATGTGGGTACCTATTAAGATCCTCTGGCAAGTTGTAAAAGTCAAGTAATTAGGTAATGTGTCTATAGATCTTCATAACATCGCCATAGACAGATACATACATGAGAATTGTAAAAGAGATTAACTATAGTTATTGTTAGCCAAAATAATAAGTTGACTGCCTTGTGAAACAACAAATATTGCTTTGATTGGTTAAACTAAGGCGGGATCAAACCGAAGTCGGTAGTGGCGTTCTTCGAACTAAGATTTAGTCCAGGAGTCAGTCAGTCTAGATTAGAGTTTGAAATAATTAGCTTAGCATAAAAATGGTTTTCAAAGAGCTTATGGATAAAGGAGAATTATGCAATGTGTCGGTAGTTAGATTCAACCTATTGGTGTCCTTCTTTTCAGAATAGGGATTTCGTATCAATTCATTTAAAGTCAAAGAGAATGAGAGTTTTTAATGACTAATAAAGGGTTGAATTAAAAATTAGACTATCGATACATCTTTTCCACAACAATGGCGGGGAAACTTCAGAGCCATGAGCAAACTCGATCTTGCTGGTCAATTATTTATAAGCAAAACGTTAATGCGCTTCGTCAGGCGGTTTGTGTTTAACCATAAGAATTAAATGCATTCCATCAATATCTGCTTGCACTTTTGCCTTGGTAAGGAACAACAAATTAGTGCGTAATCTGACTTCAGCAAATTTCCGCACAGACTGAACGTTTGCTTGCTTTTGACAGTTAACAATTGTGGAAGCAAAATAAATGTAAACCCTAAAATTCGAAAAAATAGTTCGTACAATTGTTTATGTCAATTTATGAATGTCATTTCGAAGTGCACTCAAATCGATAGAACGTAGCGTGATCAAAGCTGAAGCCATAGTGCTACTGTGTTTTTCTCGTTAACCTCGCCAAATCTTGAAATTTAGCGACCCTACAAGCCTTGGCGTAAGAGAGCGAATGTTTTCCAAGTTGAGTTTTTCCAATTCTGTTAAAAAAAAATCAATCGAAGAACTACAACGCCGTCACTTAATGCCACTTCCTGAATCGCTTATAGATTTTCGCTTTCTAACATTTGCTTCTCATTAAAATGAAGATTTGTTTCGTCGCGAAAAATGATAAAATCGACTTCAATCGCCTTCTGCCTGACGACGCAATCTGTAAATGTTCTACGTGAATGCCTTAAAAATATCGAACTACCTAACCATATACTACGCAAGCTAAGATCGGCCTGAGATTCTCTCTTCCACTCGCAAATCTTAACTTGGCGTGTTATCTCTGTTTTCTAAAGACAACCATTCTGCTTTCTGGAGCTAATTGGCTGAGGTTTTTTGGCGATTGTATATTTGCAAAGTGGTTTCCCTATTATTGGGGGAGAAACAAAATCCATAAATTGAAGACATTGCCTAAAAATGGAAACATCTGGCAATTATGTATATATGGACAAACACATCTGATGAATGGCTCATCGACTTTGCTGGCACATTTTCGTTCTTTTGACGGAATTTTCAATTACGGTTTGGCATAGGCATTTTTGGATTGTAGTGGCACAGCGTCTAATCCCTTCAAAGCTTGCGTGGTCGTGGTGGTCGTTTTTGATATAAACGTTGGAATTGGACTTCACCAGAGAATGTCTCCTGGATGGAACCACCATCGGTACCTCTCTTTTCTTCCTCCCTAAATTTCCTTTGCCCGCGCTGTGTACAATCACCTTAAGGGTACTCAAACGCCTTGAGCGCGCGCTCATTATATAAAAAAAAATGCAATAATGCTATTGTTTGTTTTTAGAACCACATGCCTCGGAGATCCATACCATCCATTTGAAACACAAGAAACTGTCTTCTTCTTTTCTTTTTAATAGCTCTTTCCTCGCTACACGAACTTATGCATAACGAGTTTCTCATTTTTACTGCATCGCTACTGTTCCGCTTATGGGATTGGCTAATGTCGCAGATCGCAGAACGCGTCTGCATACTGCTCGGTCCTGTATGGCTTCGGCGGTTAGCCCCAGGCGTTGTTGTGCATTTGCCATCTGAGCAATCCAGGAATTCTTTTTCCTACCTAGTTTTCTTTTAGTAGGAGCGACCGTAGTTGATATTGCCTTCTTAACGGGATTTTACGGAGATCTTCTTTAAACGTGGCAATACCAGCTATTTCTATCCGACTCAAGTTGTTCGATTACCGAATTCTTTATGTGTATACTTCCTCTAATGTGCGTAGATCTAATGCAGTCGCGTTTCGTAACTCCAGTCGACATCCTTAACATTTTCATCTCTGCTGCCGTCGTTTTATTTTTAAACGTTTCGTATATTGTCCAGCACTGCGAACCATATGTAAGAGCTGGTCGAATCATCGTGGTGTAAAGTTTTCCCTTCAATTTATGTGGAAATTTTCGGTCACAGAAGATTCCCGAATTTTCACGCCATTTCATCCACCCTACACTTACTCTGTGCCTTACGTGGTCGTCACATTTCGCTTCTACGTTAACGATTGATCCTAAATACTTGAACCCAGTGGTTTTCGGAAGAACTATTCCGTCCAACATTATATCTGGAATAGGTCGCAGTGGATCCGAAACTGGGCAGGTGAAATGTTCCGCCTTTGAGCGACTTATTTTAAACCCGTTTTTCCCTAGCGCGTCTTTCCATTTACTTAGGACATTTTGTAAATCTACGGCATTATCGCTTAGAATAACTGCGTTGTCGGCGAAGAGAATCGATGTTACATTTGCTTCGTGCATGCAATCTTTCAAAAGATAGTCTAGTACCACGTTAAAGAGGAAAGGGCTAAGAACGTTTCCTTGATGCACTCCGACATTTACCGGAAATTATCTCGTAAGTCCGGCGGTACATTTAACAGCAGTTTTGACGTTTCCATACATGTCTTGTATCATTCGTATATATTTTTCCGGTACCTTTTGAGACCTCAACGCGGTCCATATGAGATCTCTAGGCACACGATCGAATGCTTTTTCTAGATCAATAAATACCATGTGCAGATCTTTTGACGAATCCCAATGTTTTTCCATTAATATTCGGAAGCTTTGGATTGCGTCCACCGTCGATCTGTCATTCCCCGATATCGTTTTCCTTTGACAGTCTATCCATTGCCGGTAGAGTCTTTGAAGGCAAAGGTCCAAAGATGCCTCCAGCCCAAAATTCACATCAAACCGTGACTCGTTTAGAATGCATTTCCTTCTTATAAAACACATGTGAGTTTCAGTCAATCCAAACACGCAATTTTGCCTCGTTTATGTAGTCATCAAGAGATACGTATAAATGAGCTTCATTTTATTTAAATGACTTTATTGGAAAACTTACCGTTCACATGTGGTTGTTTAATAAATCAATTAACGAACTCTGTTCGGTGTGTATGGTCATGATTCATAGACTTAAGTAGGCATGAAGACGCAAATTGTTCGTGAGTATACGCATGCCGAATGTAAGTTCCCCGATTATGGGCCACATTCCGGCGAACAGCCGTGATGTTTTCTGCTAAACGGCCTGACATCGGCCTCCTCGAATTTTTCGATTTATTTTTTGACACTTTATGCACTTGGAACCTTCCCAAAAATTGAGATGCAATTAGCGAATCCTGGAGGCCAAACTTTCAACAATTTTTAAAAAATAAAAAACCGTTGTTGTGTCGAGTAGGGATCCATTTTAAATAACAACAGACTGTCCATCATTGGATTGTTATAATGATTAGATTATCTGCTCTTGATGGAACGCCCTTTATTAGGCCGTATTTAACCTACTGGTTTTGTGTTTGTTTTTTTTTTCCGTTTTAATTCTTTTTCGTCACTCTGCGTAGGCTTATTTTGTCAAGTCTTTATTACTCTTCATTCCTAAGGTGTGAGACTAAGGTTACATATAGAAGTTAGGCGTTTTTCTTATTTATTTAACTGAAGCAAGCTATAGGTAGCTTAGATTTATTCCTAATCTATTGTTAATCTTTTTTTCTTTTTAATATTTTTTATTTTTTTATTTATAAAATTTATTTTAATTTCTATTACTTCAAACACCTGCACCCTGTAAATACTCTTACATTACACATGCTACAAAAAAAAAAAACAAAACACTCCAAAACAAAAACGACTTAAGGTCGATTGTCCACTGTATGTAGTGCATGTGATGAGTAAAGCTGCTGGTATTGAACTAGCAAGAGCTAGATTCCGTTATAAAAATCGTGGCATCTATGGTGAAACCTTAGCAGCAACACTTGGTACAGATGGCACACATTGTCGTCATGAATGTTGGCATCATGGTGCCGCTCATATTATGAGTCCGCCCTTGAGGTCTGATCCTACAACACCTGAATTCATGATGAAGCTCCTGGCGAAGTAAGTATCAAGGCGACCCAAACAAGGATACAAATCAGATCAACGCTTATATCTATGTATTTGAATTTTTTTTTTTAAATGTTTGTTTGTTGTTGTTGCATAAGACCTCTTACAAAGCATGTCACCATTATTAATATCAACATACATATATACACTAGCCGTAATTTTGTTTCTCATTGCTACTAACACTTTAACGGCGGGCTTAATTCATTTTTTGTTCCATTTTTTTCTCTTTTTCTGTTTTTCTTAACGCTCTTAACCTCAAAATAGATAAAAGCTCCGCTATACGTAACCTGTGTGACGTGTAAATCATCGGCTGAAATAATTGGCCGAGCACGTCGTAGTGGATATTGTGTGTTCGGTGAGACATTAGCCAGTTCGATTGGACGTTCGATGAATGGTGTGAAAAGAAATGAACAGGCTTTTTACGTTACTAGTCCACCGATTCGGGAAGCACCTGAAACGCCAAGGCAATTGATGAAGTCATTGGCGTAGTAAGTATTTAAAAAAAAAAAAACATTCAAACTTTCACGCATTATACGAATCATCATCCAACCATGTTATAATAATTTTGTTATTATTGTAGTTTTAAGTCTGTTGTGTTTTTTGTGTGTATGTGTTCTGGAACTGTACGGAATGGGATAATTCTTGGTGCCTTGGGTGGTCGGTAAGGAAATATCATATCTAAACAATTTTTTCAAGTAACCTATATTCAGGGATTGTACTCTGATACACTGTACTAAGAGTGATGCCAAGTTATGTTTTTTTTTTTTTTTTTTTTTTTTTAAATTGTCAAATGTTGTTACGTGCCAGACAAAATTTGTATCTTTAAGAGCCAGTAAGCCCTGTAGACTTTAAGATTCCTAATCTCATGGGTCACCAGACTAGAGTTTTAATTTAACAACTATTTGAATGGGAACAAAAAGTGGGTATTTATTGGGTTTTAGATGTAAGAAGTCTTCCGCTTTTCATACAAGATCTTCTCACCTCAAACCATATTCCATTCTTTTAATGTCAAATCCTTAGCGACTATCTGCAAACAACAGGGAGCGACAATTGCACTTTTAATCGCGACCAGAAGGCACTCGGAAAAGGCGATTTTTCTAAAATTCCAAACGGTGTCAATGGCGTTGAAGATCGGATGTCCATCTGTTGGGAGCGTGGTGTGCATGCTGGACTTATAGATCCATGCCGTTTTGTAGAGATTACCAGTACAAATGCTGCGAAAATCTTTAATCTCTATCCCAGGAAGGGTGTCATTGCAAAAGGATCAGATGCTGATATCGTTATTTGGAATCCGGATGTAACGAGGACAATTTCCAAGGATACACATCATCATGCTTGTGATTTTAATGTGTTCGAAGGTTTAGTTTGCCATGGTGTACCCGAGATGGTTATGGTTCGTGGGAAGATTGCTTTTGAGGAAGGAATTTTGCAAGTTGAACAAGGTTATGGTGAATTCATAGCAACTCCGGTAAATTGTGATTTTGTTTATGAAGCATTGAATGCTGAACCACCAACTGAGATGAATATCAAGTTTCAAGAGATGGAATTGGAGCTGCCGTATAGCGAGGCAGTATGCAGAGCATTAAAAAATGGAAATATTCAAAAATCGAGTGATTATAAATATTTATGTTAAAAATAAATGAATAAAACGGAAAAGGTTCCGATTGTCTAGAGTACTTACTTACTTTCTATAGGTCCTTGCTTACTAACTTACTTACATAGATAAAACTACACTCGGAGTTGTTTACAATTTAGCAGATCCAGTTCTTTAAGATCTCTTGAGAAAATTTACCGAGCGGGCGTACTTCTATGTACACAGTCTACATGTCTCATCTTAGTCGTTAGATTTGTGCTGTTCAGGGGTGAGGTTATGTAATTTTGTTTCGACTTCAAGTCGTTTCAAAATCAAATCGGTGCCCTGTATCATCTTCGACCTATGCCAGTGCCATCTCAGAGTCAGTAAGCTGAATGGAAAAAAACTTTTTTGCTCCAAAGTCGCAAACCTTTAAAAGAATTTTTTTTATTGGATAAGTAAAAAATCGAATTTTGCATGAGGAGTAAATTGAAGTCAAAACGACTGCCAAAATAAGCTGAAACAAAGTCACATGACGCATTTCTAGTCGGTGTACAGTTCTTAATTCAATCTCCTTCTGCATTTGTCGTCATTGTAGACGCGATCAAAAATCATTCAGTACCTTACTTAGGAAAAAAAAATCTACCTTTGATAGAGTTAAGGTTTTTAAAGCAGCGTCATCTTAAGTGCCGCCTACGGGTATGACGGCCAATCTAACGTCTATTTATGATTTTCCTGTTCCCAACCCGTGCAGAGGCGACTCCGATGTTTCAGAGATTCAGCAGATTTTAGCAAACCTACTTTGGGTGAATACTATTAACTTTAGCTGGATGCTGCACTGTGCGTTGCAGAAACTTTACATCTTTTTTTGTCCAGGCTTTATTCCAATAATCGTAAACAAAAAAAGATGACTCATCCCGGTCTAAATTCTGATCTGGTCTAAATTTGATGCCAGATTCTGCCAAACGGCGCTGTATTGTTTTGATTCACAATTTAATTCACTGCAACCACAAATGGGCCTATTGTGATGTCACGCTATTGTGAGCTCATCTATGATACCCCAATATGTGAGAAAGACGGCTAAGTCTTTAGATGAGCTGGCAGCTAGGTAGGTGACTGACCATTGCAGTCACATACATAGTATGTGTTCTGCTGTTTCCACGTCCTCGTTGCACAATCTGCATGTATTGTCCTGTGCTACGCCCATGGTCATCAGGTGTTTTTTCACACGGCAGTGTCCTGTGAGAAAACTTGTTGTCACTCGAATTTGATTTCTACTTAGTTGTACGAGTAGTAGTTGTTTTGTTTTCTTGTGGTAACAGCTAGGCATAAAGTTTTCAGCTTGTCTGTTTCTCTCCAGAAATGAAACTTCTTTTCCTTTAGCCAGGTTTTAATACTTCCATTTACTGTATTAATTGGTAACCCACAGATGGCATTGGCATCATGAATTGAGATGGCTAGTTCGTCTGCTTTTTCATTGCCTCATATCCACTATATCCTTAGTTTTGGATACGTCTGTGTACCATACATGTACGAGGGTTGTCTGAAAAGTTTCCGACCGAACAATGATACAAGTCTTTTTTTCTCAAATTTTTTTTTATTTTTCTACATAACCTTGTAACTCTACACACTTCTCCCAGCGATGCTTCCATCACTCTAACCCGTCCAAATAGTACTTGGCGTTTTTCTCTGCAAAATAATTGTTCACGAAGGTGATTCTCATTTGACGAAAATCTCTGTCCTCCGAGCGCAGTTTTTAGATGAGGGAACAAAAAGAAGTCGCTTGGGGCTAGATCTGGTGAATAAGGCGGATGGTCAAGCAGTTCAAACCGTAATTCATGGATTCTCGCCATGGTGTTAGACGGCGCGTTGTCTTGGTGAAACAGGATTTTCTTTCTGCCGTTTTTCCGCAATTTCTGCCTTCAGCTTGGCAAGTAGTGATGCGTAGTATGCTCCTGTAATGGTTTTTCCTTTTTGAAAATAATCGATTAAGATAGCTCCTTTACTATCCCAAAAAACAGTCGCCATCACTTTCCCAGCCGAAAAAACAGTTTTTGCTTTTTTTGTAGCCGGCTCGCCCTTCGCAATCCACTTTTTTGACTGAATTTTTGTTTCTGGCGTATAATGGTGTATCTAAGTTTCATCTACAGTAATTAATCGGCGCCAAAACTAGGATTTATTGCGTCTAAACTGCGCCAACAGAGCGTTGGAAATGTTCATTCGAACACGTTTTTGGTCTAACGTAAGCGAACGCGGCACCCAACTCGCGGAGAGCTATCTCATGCCTAAAACTTGATTTAATATGTAACAAACACGTTCTTTGGACATTTTCATAAACTCTACTATCTCTCTCACTTTAATTCGGCGATCGTCTAACACCATTTGGTGAACTTTAGCAATGTTATCGTCAGTGGTTGCAGTTTTTGGACGTCCCGAACGTTCATCATATCCCAAGCACTTACGGCCAAGTTTAAATTCTGCTGCCTAAAATTTCACTGTGATAAATGATGGTGCAGAGTCCCCATACACAGAGTCCAACTCATTTTTGATTTGCGTAGGCGTATTACCTTTCAAAAACAAGAATTTAATAACAGCTCGATACTCTTTGTTATTATGACTCTGTTGAAAACAAGGGTAGTCTTTCAGTCAATCCTCTCAAAACTGAAGTTGTTCTCTTCACCAGAAGTGGATAGCTGACTGGTTTGACTCATCTGGTGCTAAAAGTCATCACTTATCGTTTTTGCAATAGGGCTAAGTATTGGGTATCATCCTGTCGCGTGTCGCGTCGAACACACCAAGACCATATCGGTTTTCTGAAAGTGTAAAGAAACTTTAATCTTGACAACTGGCCCGTCAACCATAAGGGAAACTTGGACTTCACCCGCCTGTAATAATTCTTTCTAACAAATTCCATTCTATTCTCTCAGTTTAGAAAAAGCTTTTACATAAATACTACTGCCTTCACTAGACACCAAAAACGGTCGGTTTCCGCTGTATAACTTGCTCTGGAGTTTCGTTGCCCTCGCGCCGCGACTGTACTTAACTTCGGTTGCCAGGACAATACAAAGTTGACATTCTCTGTTTTCGGGATACCCTGGGGCTATTTTTTGTCAAACTTCTTTTAGCCCAGTTTTGAGATCTTCCTTGTTCCTTTTTGTCCTTTCTCTTAATCTCCGTCCCACATGCGACCATAAATGCTTGATTGGATTAAGATCCGGACTTTGGGGAGATGGGGAAGAACTTTGCGGACGTTTCCATTCCCTTACAACCATGGATGAGTGCTTGGGATCGTTATCGTGGACAAATCAGTCGTTCTATTCTAGTCCCAATCTTTGAGCAGAACAAGTTTTCTTTTAAAATGTTTAAGTATTGCATTTTGTTCATTGTGGGCTCGATGAAGACAAGATTTCCGACCCCTACTGCTGCCATTGATCCCCATACCATAACGTTTTCCCGGCCATGTTTGACAGTATGGTTAACGTTGGAATCCTTTAACGTTGTGCCACTTCTACGCCAAACAAATCGTCGCCCATCTAACCCAAAAATATTAAATTTTGACTCGAATGGGAATATACTGCGATTCCAAAATTGTGGCGACTTATTTACGTACTCCTTCGCGTATTGCAATCTCTTTAAAATATTTATTTGTGAGAGATATGGTATTCTAGCCATATATTCGTTGGAATGTAAGAAGTTTCTAACTGTATGCGGATTCACTTCAATGTATAGGCCTTTCACGAGTGTTGCGACTATATTTGTGGCACACACCAGGATTTTCTCTGACTATTCGCAGTATCTTACGCGGAATCTGTGGAGTAGGCAACTTTGTTTTCGTAACTTGCCACTTGAGATTTCTGTTGATCCGGTTTTTTTTTTATTTCTCTGTTACATATTGAACTGAGGAATGTGTTCTTCTTTTTCCACAAATTCACAATTAAGTCTTTACGTCCTTAGGGAATTTCCTTAGGGAATTCCATTGTTAGCGTACCTAGTCTAAATGCTCAATGGCATGAAGGTAAATCAGTTATTTCGAACGCAATTTTGTAACCCTATAAAATTACCTTTTATTTAATAGCTTTGTTCAGTGAGGCTGTTCCGGACTATTCCGAACAGAAAAGTACAAGCTTTCCCTTTCAGTGAGAAAAATTTCTGTCCGAATCTGTTCTGCTCTGTGTTCAGTGAGACTGTTCATTCTGTTCTGTGCTGTACTTTTCCGTTTGATTTGACGTTTTTCACAAATCTGTGCTGTTCTGCTCTAGTTTTTCCTCACTGAACAAAGCTAATATGCATCACTTCCATACAAATCCTGTCAGTGGTTTCAAAAATATTAAGTATAGGGTTTTCCAATAAGGACTTGACAACTTTTTTTTTTTAAATAAAACGCAAACCATTTGAGATATTTCAAAAACTTTATTATCGGCTTGAAGTACAATCAAAACATTTATGAATGGAACTCGACTTCGTTCATATGGCGACCTCGGGCACGTTTGCAGCGGGGCGATTCGTTGGACCCAATTTTCTACGACTCGGCCACACATTACGGCCGCAACGGCCGCTATTTCACGTTCAATGTTAGTTCTGGGCTCTTCCAACGTCGTCGGCGTGTTGGAATAAACCAATGACTTAACTTAGCCCCACAGAAAATAGTCAAGCGGCGTTAAATCGCACGAATGAGGCAGCCGATCGACTGGCCCATTTCTTGAGATAACACGCTCACCATACTTACTCTTCAATAAATCGATTGTAGCGTGTGCTGTGTGGCTTGTGGCATCATCCTGTTGAAACCACATGTCGTCCAAGTCCATATCTTCCAATTCGGGCCAAAAATAATCGGTAATCATGGCGCGATAACGCTGACCATTCACAGTAACGTGACGATCGTTATCGTCGACGAAAAAATATGGCCCAATAACGCCGCCGGCATGCAAACCGCACCAAACATTTAGTTTTTATGGATGAAGTGGTGATTCATAAAGCACATGTGGATTTTCACCCGACCAATAACGCATATTTTGCTTATTGACGAACCCATTGAGCCAAAAATGAGCTTCGTCACTGAAGATGATTTTGCAATGAAATTCATCATCTTGGCGCATCTTCTCCAGAACCCAATCGGAGAACGTACGTCCCTTCAAATGGTCAATCGGCTTCAATTCTTGGGTCAGCTTGATCTTGTACTGGTGTAAACCAAAATCTTTACGCAAAATATGCCATAATGTGGTCTGAGCGATGCCCAATTCTTGAGAACGCCGTGGAATTGACTGATTTGGATCGTTTGCTATGGACGCCTGAACGGCAGCGATATTTTCGACACTTCGACCAACCCCTTATCTCACTGACACGGCAACACCAGACAACGAATATGTAGACTCAAATTTTTGCACTAAACTTGTTATTGCCTGTCTACTAGGGCGAGAATTACGGCCGAAAATTGGAGTTAATGTTCTTAAAGTTGCAGTCAACGACTCCGAATTTCGGTAGAAAATTTTTATAATTTGCAGACGTGCTCGTTCGTGTACTTTACCATGATGAAAATGTTGAGTTTACTAAATAAATTGACAGTGACAGTTTGATGATTAGTGAAAGAGTGCGTTCACAAATTAAATTCAAAGTTATCAAGTACCTATTGGAAAACCCTTTATATAAGCAGCTTGTTATATGTGCTTAGTTTATAGTGTGATTTCCACTTCAGTTTTGTATTCCCTTCAGTATTCCCAAATATTTTGCCTCGTTTGCATACGGTATTTGTACCGAGTTGATCAATAGAGGTAAATTGTATATCTTTCTGTAAGTGAAATTGACGTGTGTTGACTTAGTCTCGTTTAGCACGATTCGCCAGCTCTTCGTTCACTGAAATATTTTGTTCAGAGCTCGTTGAAGTTTTGCAGTCGAGGATTCAACTATTTGTCCTGTGGCGAGGATCGCCGTGTCATCTGCGAACGTGGCTACCACAGTCTCTTCATCTAGAGGTATGTCTCTAGTGTACAGTAAGAACAGGTATGGTCCCAGAACGCTTCCTTGTGGAACGCCAGCTTGAATTTCCTTGAATTTAGAGTATTCAATCCCATATCTAACCATATCTATTTTCAAGATAAGATTCGAGTATTTTATTCATTTCTCTTGGTAAAATTTGTTGTAGCTTATACTTCAAGCCCTCGTGCCATACCTTGTCGTGCCATACCATCAAGAAAAACGCTTGAACATATTGTTACGAAACCTAAAGAAAAAAGAAAACTGCAGAAAAATAAAAAAAAAAAAAACATTTTATTTCACGACGAAATACCTACCTGCATCACGTTGTTTGTTGTCGGCTTCATTTGACAGGTTGAAGAGGTTTGTTCCCTTTGCCGAACATGGCTGAGCATTCAGCCGCACGAAGAGGACAAATGATTAAGTAGTAAGCCATAAGAGTAACATGAAGAAAGGAGATGACTACAGAAGATAGGGGAGCAAATGATGAAAAGTCAACGAAGAAAATATTTGCCGTTTCCTGTGACGTAGGATTTCTCCAATCAAAAACGGTTGGCGAACAAGCGGTGGAATCTTAGACGTTGTAACGGAGATAAAAAAACGGAAGACTTCCTAACAGAGAAAAAGAACCGCGGGCAACGTAAAAGTCGAGATAAAAGGGAGAATTTTCGGCAGAACCAAAAAGTCCAAAGCGAGCAGTTGAATAAAAACAAAAGTTTACCTCTCGGGAACCAGATTTTTTTGGAGTTTCTTTTTTTGTCCTCTTCTAATCCGATTGAAACTCGGTAGTTTCGGTCAATAGGCAATTTTCGTTACAATATCTTTTTTTCCCCGAGCGCGTTTTCAATTGCATTTGTTATCCGATAAACCTGATCGATTGTGGAATGTTTGACCCTAAAGCCAAACTGGTGATCCGGGAAAATCGTCTTTCTTCAGTTATCGGTTTTAAACCTTTAAGCAGAAGAATTTCGAAGACTTTTGAAATTATCGGCAGGAGCGAAATGGGTCTGTATGATTTTTTGTCGTTTGGACTTTTCGCCGGTTTTGGAACCATTATGACTTCTGCGACTTTCCATTGGCTTGGAACGTATAAAAGTCTCATGGAAGCATTTATAATGTGGTAGAGCTTGACAAACGCTTTTCGAGGTCGCTCCTTTAGAATTTCACTTATAATCAAATCGTATCCTGGAGCCTTATTATCTTTTAAGTTTTTATTGTTTGCTTCAATTGCCTGATGTTTGGATTGCGTGTCGTACCCATAAACCCACGTCTGGTCTCCAGTAATGATCCTTTTGATGAATGTGGGATCGGATTCAGCCTCGCAAATCATCTCCTTTGCGACGTCAACACGGTCTCCTTTTTGCATGAAATTGAGGTCTTTTGGCGCCAACTTTGCTGATACACGATGGAAACCCAAATCATTAACCAAAATGTCTTGGACGAATCTATAGGCAATCTCTGATGGTTGTTGACCAACATTTCTTTTACTCCATCAATGTTTTCGTCGGTTTTCGATGTCGATGGTCTGCCACTACGTTCATCATTTTCAATTCGACCACTTTTGAACCGCTCGTGCCACTGGTAAACGACCGTTTTCTGTAGAGAATCTTTGCCGTAACACTTTTCCAACATTCGCGCACCATTAAATCCGTTTTTTACGCAAAATTTAATACAAGTTCGTTGTTGCAAATTTAAATCCATTTCTAAAATTTTAAAAAATCGCCAACACACACAGAGATAGATGTACTCTTGGCTACGTAACTTTTGCAAATGTCAAGCTATGACGCTAAGATTTAGAGGGAATGTCAACAACAGATTTACCAATTTAACAAAAAAAAAAAAAAACAGAACTCACATCGGAACAATGAGAGCACCACACTGTGGTTATTCCGCGAACCACGGTGGATCAAGGTGGTATTCTTAATCGAAACATTTCTACTTGAGAAGTTTATACAGATTTCACTCAATTCTCCTACCGTAATATCCGTCGCTTAATGAACAAATTGAATTCGGATGGGTCAGCGAAATCTTGAAGAAGGTGGACGAGGATTTTGCCACAAAATTATTTTTTTGTCTGAGCATGGATTACCTGATAAAAGCTGAACAGGTACAGAAGACATTAAAAAAATGTTGGCATCTGAAGTGTTTGAGTCTGAAGAACGTTGCTTATATTCACTCATGTGCGAGCTTCCATCGCAACCCCATTTGGGGATAAGGTGAAAGTTCCGCATTTGATTACAATGTAAACTTTCAGTAACCTTCGATAGCTGTACACAAAATTTGGGTAGTATGACTGAGTAAATTTTGAAGTGGCGATTCTGCAACTGACTCGGTTATGTTCAAATTTTCAGGATAACACTTTTTTTTCGCTTCCCTAATCGCTTTATAGCTAAGATGTAAATTGGCCTTGTGTTTTGATATCAACAAGTATTGACAAAGCTTCATCTGCGGTATATGGAATAATACCGCTGTCCAATTTTTCATAAGCTTTTTGCTACTTTTCTGAGCGTGTCGGAAGTGAAAAACTACGAGTATGTTCCTCATTACGGTAGAAGAATCTAGTTTCCTTTGTTGCCGAAGTTGCATTTGAGCATAATTCTTCGGGCTCAAATTAAGAAAGCAAACCTTCCGTTTTTCTCCTTTTGGATCTTTCACTTAGCTCGACAAAATCAGTTTGTGGTCGTCCAACTAATCAATCGGCTCGGCATGGAAACAACATTTCTAGCTCCAAGCAGGTTTTGTTTTTATTTTGAGAAGCTTCGTAATTTCTAGAAAATTCTAACCATCGAATTTAATATTCAGATACAAACTCAGTTAACAATTTTTTAGTTTCCTCTGAGGCATTAATGTGAGTAAGGTTTTTAATTTTTTCTGATACAAAATTAATTCTTTCTTTTGAGTCATGTAATGAACAACTCCTCAAAAACTAACTCAGCTGATGTCTTGATAAAAAAATAAGATTTTATTGTGAGCCTCTACCAACAAAAAAAAGGGGATATTAAGGTAAATTTAGAGCTAATTTTTATAACAGGATTTCACCAGAAACTATAACTTTTTGTTTATTACACAAAAATTTAGGTTTTTTTTTTGTCCCAAAAGGGTGCTTTTTGAACATTTTACATCAACATAAAACATAAAATTATTTCAATGTTTTCTATTGTTATAGTTAAACTTAGCACTAGTAATTAAAGAAAACTAACTAGAAGCAAAATCTTGTACTGCGGCTTAAATAAAAGCTTCCACTTTAGTCGCATCATCTGACCAAACGTTTATAAAAAGTACAAGGTGGCGCAAAATTAATCATCCAATTTTGTTTTTGAATTACTTTTTTACTAAATAAAAAAAATGATTTTGAGTGATGGAAATCTTTATTTGGATCTTTACAATTGCTTCTGCTAAGTGGAAAAGATGATATCCGCCAAGTGGCTGCCGCCAGTGTTGATACACATTTGTGCCCGTTTTATCGCATTTTCCATGACTTTCCGCAAGATTTCGGGTGATAAATGTTCGCATTCCTGTCGAATATTCTCCTTAAGGGCTGCGATTGTCTGAGGCTTGTTGGCATAATGATGTCTGGGATGTTTAAATCGGGTGATCTTGCTGGCCATGCCAAATCGCCAAAACGGGAGATTACGCGACCAGGAAACGCTTCATTCACAATACCCATTGTGGCTCGTGCTGTATGTGCGGTTGCATCATCTTATTGAAACCACATCTTCACCAAGCCCTATGGCGTCCTCAATAAAATACGGTCCAATCACTTCTACTTGTGAACGCCGCACCACACAGTGGCTTTGAGTGGATGTAATGGCTCTTCGAGCATCACACGCAGATTTTCAGTGCCCCAGAAAGGAAGATTTTGCTTATTGACGTAACCGGTTAAGTGGAAATGCGCCTCGTCGCTCATGATGATTTTCGACACAATATCGTCCTCTTCGTTGTTGAGATTGAGGATGGCTTTACAGTAATTCACACGCGACTGACGATGGTAAAAAAATTCCTCAAAAAAAATTACGAATTATGAACCCTAAAAGTCTCAAAGTGGTACAACTTTATCTCAAAAAACAAAAAAATTTGCACTTTCTGCTACAGATGTTTACTCGAAAAGCTTCTTATTGTGAATTAAGTGAAAATCCGACATTTCATTGGGTACAACCTAATGTAAGTAAATTGTGGGAAAAGAGTCATATTTCGAGTTGTGACACATTTCAAATATGTCTCAATACTAATAGCTGTCATTGCACTGTCTTTGGCTAACTGCCTACAGTTGTGCACTCCAAGTTGGTTGAGGTACTCTTCCACTTGAGAGCGCCACCTAAGGCGAGGTCTTCCTCTAGTGCGTAGTCCCTCCGAATTAGAGTCGAATATTCTGCGAGCTGGAGCGTTGGTGTTCATTCGCTCTACATGTCCCAGCCATCTCAAAAGCCCAATGCGCAGTTTTTTGAATAGGTCGATGTCGCTGCCGCTGCCGCTGTCACTATCGCTGTACAGCTCGTAAAGTTCATCATTGAATCGTCTCCTCCAGAACCCGTCAATACATACGGGACTAAATATCTTACGAAGAATTTTTCTCTCAAAACGACCAAGGATATCTTGATCCGTGTTAGAAAGGGTCCATACTTCGGAACCATAGAGCAGGACTGGGATTACATGGATCTTATATAGAGTTTCCTTGGTTGTTTGGGAGAGGGCCTTACTACACAGTTGCCTTCTCAGCCCAAAGAAACAGCGATTGGCAAGCGCTATTCTTCATTTGATTGCTGAAGAGATGTCATTTTCAGATGTGATAGCAGAGCCGAGGTAGACAAAGTACCTTACTACCTCAAAATTTTGGCTGTCGATTGTGACATTCTGGTCGATTCGTCGAAGGGTGTCCCTTCTTATTGACAACATATTCTCTGTTTTGCCCTCGTTTACCGCTGGACCTATTTTTGCCGCTTCTGTTCCTATACTCACAAACGCACCAGTGACAGATCGCTGTGTTCTACCAATAATATCAATATCGTCGGCGTATGCAAGCAATTGAACAGACTTTTGAAAGATCGTACCTCGTGTGTTCGCTTGTCAGTTTTGCACAATTCTTTGAAGTATGATGTTAAAGAGGTCACATGACAGCGCGTCGCCTTGCCTAAATCCTTTTTTTAAATCAAGGGTTTCGGTTAGGTCGTTACCGACCTTGATGAAGCAGCGAGCTTTCTCCATCGTCATCCTGCACAAGCGGACGAGTTTGGTAGGGATAGCAAAATTAGACATGACTCTGTATAGCTTGTCTCTGTGGATGCTGTCATATGCAACCTTAAAATTGATAAAAAGGAGTGAGTATCGACCTGCACTTCTTGGGTTTTTTCCAGGATCTTCCGTAGTGTGAATATTTGGCCAATTGTGGACTTACCGATCTTATGCGATCGATGCGATCTTATATGCGATGTTTAGGAGACTGATACCTCTCCTTTCTGTGAACCGGTCAAACCATGCTGAGGTTCCATTCATCAGGCATACATTCATCCGACCAACTCTTGGAAATAAGTTGGTTTATGCTCCCTACCAAGTCATCTCCTCCTGCCTCGGCGGGTAGGCTGCCCAGCCCGGCAGCCTTGTTCGACTTCAGTTTAGATATTGCTATCTTGACTTCATTTTGGTGGACGGAATTCTTGACTTGCATCGTCAATATTGAATCGTTCGTTCTGTCTTACAGCGGAATTTGTGTCGTCTTCGCCGTTTAGCCGTTTAACAATCTGCAGAAATGGTTCTTTCATATCCTCAGCACCGACTGTGACTCTACTACAAGGTTTCCTTGTTCATCTCTACAGGTTTCCGTTCTTTTTACCTTTTGATAAAACTTCCGAAAATTATTCCTGGAGTAGCACCTCTCTATTTCCTCGATCGCGCGCTTCTCATGCTCTTTGTATTTTCTCCGGAGAAGTCGATGTCATTCCCCCCTATTTTGTTCGTAGAGCTTACGAGCCGCTCTCTTCTTTTTGTGTAGCGCCGCGTTTGTAGGCATGTTGTTTTGCTGCATGTGCTTGCCGGCACTCTTCATCAAACCAGGGGTTTCGTGGTGGTAGGCTGGTGAAACCGAGCACATCAGTTGTGGCATTTCTGATGGCTTCCCGGCATCTAAGCCACTGGTCTTCAGCACTTGATGCTGGCTTCAAATGACTTATCGAAAGGTTGAGGGATAGGCAACCGGCAAAGGTTCTGGCGGATTGTTGCGATTGCAACCGTTCAACGTTAAATTTCCTCATAGTATTTCTTAGTTGTTGTGGCGTCTGAGATATCCGTAGACGTTAGACGTACCTTGGCTGCAACTAGGTAGTGGTGCGAGGGTATGTTGGCCGCTCGGAATGTTTGCACATTTAAAATACTTTAGGAGTGCCTTACGTCGATCGAAACATGATCAATCTGGTTGACAGTTTGCTGATCTGGTGTCAGCCATGTTCCCTTGTGAATATTGAGGTGAGGAAACTGTGTGCTTGCTATAGTAACGTTACGTCCCGCAGAAAAATCGATTAGCCTAAGTCCGTTTCCAGACGTGTTGTCGTGTAGTTTATGTCTTCCGTTTGTGCTACCAAAGATGTCCTCCTTTCCAATGTTGGCATTAAAGTCGATTAGGACGATTTTAACGGCATACATTGGACATTGCTCCTAGGTTTTGTCGAGGAGATCGTAGAAACTTTCTTTGGTAACATCATAATTTTGGGGGCGTGAATTTACCTTTGATAACGATTGTTATAAGGCGTTCACTCGCGTGTCGAAAGCTCAAAACTTCTTACCTAAGTCTGCCCCTTACAACAAATCCGCATCCAAATAAGCGCTGCTTACGTTCCCTATAGCAAACATCATCTTTATTTTGCCCGGCCAATCCCACCGCACTTCCTGGATGGCGATAATATCTGCTTTACAGCAGTCTAGAGTGTCCGTTAATTGGTTGGATGCACGCTGCCTGTTCAAGATCCGAATATTCCACGTACAGTTCCGAAAGTCGTTGTCCTTTGTTCGTCTTGCAGGGTCGTCAACAGTGAATCCGTCCTTATCCGAGGCTATTGGTCGCTTCATAACTATTAATTTTTACGTGGTTGGACAGTTAACCCCACTCACAAACTCCAACCTGGAGGGCCAGGCCCTTTTTGAGTCCCCTAGGACAAAGGGCTCCGGACCAAATTCTGGAGCCAGTAACCCGCTTCGGGGATGTGAGTGCTGCCGTTATCCCTTATTAAGGACTTATCCGCCACCAACTCTTTTCCAACACCCTGACTTAGTGTTGGAGATCCCTATAGACCTGGTATTCAAGTACGTTGAAGCAGCACATATAGAGATGACACTATTTCGACCTAACTGTAACTGTGGACCCCACCGTTGTTTTCACCCTTAGAATTCGTCCGCTGCCGCCCGGAAACAGGAGAAAGTGCTTTAGTGAGATGGCACTCCCCGCCCTTTCTCGGCAGCTGCCGCCAACGATCTTCCAAAGGATTTGGTTATAATCGTGAAAACATACTTTACTCGTACAAATCTGAGACATTTGTGAATCATCAAACAGTGAATCATTAAAATCTAAAGTTAGTAACGAAATGATATTTTTTCTCTTTTAAAACAAAATAAGAGTCAATCAACTTACAAGTACGTATACCGAGTGTCATAGGTTTACCATTTATCAAGGCCTAAAATTTGCACCACCTGTCCTCGTACATAACCACCCAAGCACCGGATTACATATTACATCCCATTTCCGGAAAAAAAAAACTTTTTTGTGATATTGGCTAGCATCAATGCCACGAGAAGTTTTAAACCCAAACACTTCCCATTTTGTGTTTTCGTTTTGACTGTCTTCTAACCAAATTACATTCCTTTGTTTTGTTCTTTTCATCCACTCACCTACTATTAAATTTTTTTCAACATTTTCTAATTATTTTATTTATTTCTCTTTAGTGACGATCTCCAGACAACTGGGAGTGATAACTGTACCTTCAATAAAGACCAAAAAGCACTCGGCCTAAACGATTTCTCGAAAATCCCCAACGGTGTGAACGGCGTTGAAGATCGTATGTCTATCGTTTGGGAGAAAGGTGTCCATGCTGGTCTCTTTGATCCATGTCGCTTTGTCGCCGTAACTAGTACCAATGCAGCAAAAATCTTCAACTTGTATCCACAAAAAGGACGCATTGCAGCCGGTTCCGATGCTGATGTCGTTATTTGGGATCCAAACATGACTCGTAAAATCTCCAAAGATACTCATCATCATGCATGTGATTTTAACATCTTCGAAGGCATGGTCTGCCATGGTGTTCCAGAGGTAGTCATCGTTCGTGGACGAATTTGTGTTGAGAACAATGTTGTACGTGTTGCTGAGGGATACGGCAAGTTCATTCCAACCGAAGTGCGCCCTGCATTCGTTTATGATATCCTCGATGGTAAGGTAAAACCTGAACATATCGAACATGACCATGAGGATGATATGGTTAACGGAACGAAGAAATTAAACCTATGCGATGCATTAGAAATAGAGATTCCATACCAAGAACCGCTTCCTCGTGGTTCACTCTCTGGTAACTATCCAATGCCAGCTGAAGGTTCGTTGGCTAGCACTCCATCATGCCGGGGACATAGACTCGATGGACAAAGGAATTTACAGGAGTCTACATTCTCCATTAGCGGTTAGTTATTTTAAAATCCAAAAATATTTCTAAGTACATATTTCTAATGGTATGTCGTTTTTGTTTTTATTTACAGAGGAACTCGATAAGGACGGCCCGCGATCATGCATCAAAGTACGAAATCCACCAGGTGGTAAATCATCGGGCTTCTGGTAAACGCCAAACCATAAAACACAGCACAACATTAGCAATCTAGAAGCTTCTGATTCATAACAATTAAATCAAATAATTAAACTTTTAACCTTAACAAATTAAATTTTAAATTAATTGTGTCCGAAAGTAAATGGAAGAATTTTGTTTTTCATATTTAAAAAAAAAAATAAATAAATAGAAAAAATCAATACCAAATCCAAATCCAAAAAACCAAATCAAAGTCAAAGTGAAAACCCCCCAAATACCTGCGCAAAAGCATTACGAGTATATTCTTAGAAATGCACTACGAGTATATATTTAATATAATTATATTTAATGTATGTATACAGTCTATCTATTATGTATTACCGAGTATGTATGGATACTGGATAGTTACACAATGACACCGTCATTCTATGTAACTTAAAAAAAAAAAAAACTGAAAAACCGAAAAACAAACAAAAGTAACAACAATTAGATGTATAGGAGAATTTGTAAGTCATTTTGAGACACGTATTTATTAAAAATAAAAAATGATTACCGTTGTACGCTAATTCAAAATATATATACACACGAAAGTGCTTTAATTATTTTATTGATGAACATTCGTATAGTTGATCTTTCAGATACTTTTGTATACAAATTTTACATTACTCCTTTGAGCTATCTTTTTGGGAGACATAGAAACAAACCACCTGGAAGATGACGACTCTCTTTTGGACCTCTGCCATTGTAATTTTTCGGCGTGCCCTCCCTTTATTGATTCTCGAGATTTATTGGCTTTCCGGATGTATTACTCGGCGAACTTTTTTGTACATGACCATTTTAGCTGAAGGCTTCTCCTAAATCAATTTCATTACATTGATATAAGCTGATATTCCCGTCTTTTTCATTTTCGATTGCACTTCCTGTTTGGAAATATAAATCCATTTCAAATTCTATCCATAAAGTTATACTGTACATACTTTTCGATTTCAATTCTTACTTCAAGTTTTGTTTGTACGAGTACTTTCAATAATTTGTAAATTTGTACGGACTCAACAATAATCTCTTATATTAATGTATCATATTCAAACTAAATTGCGCTCTCATACACATTTAATGATGTATAACACTTAATGTATAACACTAAAGTTAATCGTTACTTTGAAATGTAACATTCTTTCACTTGTGATTCAACCATTAAAGAGGTACATACCATCAAAACAGTTTCGATTCTTTTACTGATACTAAACTTATTTCGCATTCTAAAATTCTATTCTAAAACATTTTTGGTCCAAATCGAGCCGGATTGGGTTTTCGCCAATTCGAACTTTCGTTGAATATCACCATCATCATCAATATTCTGGAGAGAGCGTCATCAAATTTATCATCAAAAATCATCGATCGAAGCACCTCATGCAATCGGGACATCCGTTAATTAATTAATTCATTGTCGGACGATCGATATTTATCGCTGTTGCGGTATCGAACATTTGATTGGACAGTTATAGAACTCAGAATATGTGTAAGATAAAATTCGCGCATGTACGAGTATGTATGACCTTTGCATGACCTATCAATTTAATTTAAATTATTATATTTGCATGCGTATTAATTGAATTTTAATTGAAGTGGAGTGAATTTAGCATTTTGAATTTACAATTTATTATCATAAAATATATTGCTTTATTTGAAAATGAACTCGATTAAAAATCTGTCAGTTCTGCGTTCGGTACGTGGTAATCTTAAGGGTTCATTGACGAGATATGCCTATTTTACCGAAAAACTCTGTGAGGCTGTACAATTAGAAGCTCTTCAAGTTCGTATCGAGAAAGTTGATGAATTATTCGAAAAATTTATTGATACTCAAGCACAAATTTATGAATTTAGTGAGGAAAAGGATTACGATGATCCTGAAAAGGAGTTTGAGGAGTTCGAATCAAAATATTTTATAGTTAAATCGGTTCTACTCTCTGAAATTCGAAAAAGAACAAAGTCTGATATTAATGCTCATACAGCTTACAAATCTTCGCAATTCGAACTTGCTTCGCAAAACATCAATAGTTCAAATTTAAGCAGTCACGTCGATGATTGCCTTCCTAAGCTCTACATTGAACCGTTTGAAGGTAATTATAAGGATTGGCCTACGTTTCGGGATATGTTTGAGAGTTCTGTCCACCAAAAACAAAACTTATCAAACACTAAAAAACTCCACTTTCTTCGTTCGTGTCTCCGTGGCGAAGCTCTTAACTTGCTTACACATATCCCAGTGTCCGATGATACATACGAACAGGCATTTGATAGATTGGTAAAAAGGTATGATAGACCGCGCTACATCATCAATAGTTTATTAGAAACATTTAATCAATTACTGTCAATTCAAATCACAAATGTAAAGGTTCTGAGAAAATTATCAGATGGTGCAGATGAGGTGGTTCGGGGCCTAGACTCACTTAAGTCATTCGAAAGAGATCCTTGGATGATTTCCATTCTTTTATCTAAAGTAGATTCAGATACTCGGCAAGCCTGGTCGTCAGATAGTGTAGATAGTGAGGAACCAAGAATTAAGGATCTTTTAACGTTTTTGGAACGTCGGTGTGAAGCGCTCGAATCTTGTAAATTACATGTTCGTGATCCTTATAAAGCAAGACCTTCGTCATCAGTACGAAGCGAAGTATGCAAGCGACGACAAACCTCGTGTGTCCAAAGTGCAATGCATTGCATAAACTTGCACAATGTACAGATTTTGCTGCTATGGAAATAGAGGCAAGGAGAGATTTTATAAAAAATCAAAAGCTTTGTTTTAATTGCCTGCGAGCTGGTCATGCTTCAGTTCGTTGTCCGTCTAAATTCAGATGCAAAAGTTGCAATTCACGTCACCATAGTTTGGTACATCTTGGTAGTACTACTACCAGAAGTACTAAATCTGCAGAAGCTAGCTCATCAACAAATTCGTTCACCCAAAATTCATCTTCTCCTGCCCCTTGTGCTTCTTCCTCAAACACATTCATCTCTAATCATTCAACAAATATAAGACATATGTTGCCTCAAACATTGCTACCTACAGCTGTTGGAAAAGTGTTAGATGCTAGCGGAACCTATCAGCTAGTTCGCGTACTCATCGACTCGGGATCACAAGTCTCCTTTGTCACTGAATCGTGTGTCCAAAAACTTGGGCTCAAACGAAGAAACGCGCGCATACCTAAAACAGGTATCGGTGCAAAGTCTGCTATCACATCGAAAGGATTAGTATCGTTGGTTCTCAGTTCTCGCTTCAATTCGGCCAACATTTCTGTCGACACTTATATTTTAACAAATGTTACATCGTCGTTACCAACTATTTCATTTGATGTGAATAATTGGGATTACATATCCAGATTGGAATTAGCCGATCCATATTTTAATCAGTCTAATTCAATCGACGTCCTACTTGGTGCAGATAAGGTCTGGGAAATCTTTTTAGGCAAAGCTATTCGCGGATCAAATGGACTTCCAATCGCACAAGCGACTATTTTCGGTTGGGTCCTTGCTGGGAAAACCACTTCGGGAATCGAACAAGAGATACGGTCTAATCATACACTTTTTGACATCGACTCAATTTTAAAAGCGTTTTGGACGATCGAAGAGGTCGATTCAAAATCTATTCTTTCGAAAGAAGATATCGAAATCGAGCAGCACTTTCGTGAAACGCATCAGAGGGATAAAAACGGGAAGTACATCGTCAGACTTCCCTTTAAGGTACGTCCATCTTTCGCTGGTACTCTCGATGGTGCATTCTCTCGTTTAAAAAGTATGGAAAAGCGATTTGCGGCAAATAAAAACCTCGCCCAATCCTATTCACAATTTCTTGATGAGTACTTAGCCTTAGGACATATGGAAAAGGTTCCATCATCAGAAATATCTACGTCGAACACATTTTATTTGCCACACCATGCAGTTATTAAGTCGGACAGCGTGTCGACAAAGCTTCGTGTAGTGTTCGACGGTTCATTCAAAGACAAAAACGGAATATCGCTAAATGGCTCGCTTATGATCGGTCCACCTATTCAGCGTAATCTTTTCTCCGTTTGTCTCCGTTTTCGACGCCATAAATATGTATTTACCGCTGATATTGTTAAGATGTTTCGTCAAATTTAGGTAGACAGAAAAGACACAGATTATCAGCGCATCATATGGCGTAAATCACCCACTGACATCCTAGAATATTTTCGGTTGTGTACAGTTACATATGGAACATCATGTGCGCCCTATATATCGGTTCGCGTTTTAGAACAAATAGCGTTTGATTATCGCGACGAGTATCCTGAAGCATGCGATATACTTCTTAATGACTTTTACGTCAATGATGTGGTCTCAGGTGGAGACTCCCTCGCTGATGTCATTTTCAAAAAGTAGTGCTTAATCGAACTTCTCTCCAAAGCCGGTTTGGAATTAAGTAAGTGGCAAAGCAATTGTAAACAACTTCTTCCTAATGCTCAAGTGGGACATATTTCGTTAGATAGCAACTCTGATTCGTGGGTGAAAATACTCGGTTTGCTTTGGAATTCAGAAGTAGACTGTTTTTCGTTTCTCTTAAACATAGCTCCAAATGAAGCTCTAACCAAACGTCAAATCCTTAAAGAAATTGCTCGAATCTTTGATCCCCTCGGTCTCCTCGCGCCGTCTGTAATACAACTAAAAATAATCCTTCAAGAATTGTGGCACCAAAACCTCAACTGGGATGATCCTCTTCCAAAATCTATCGCTACACAGTGGCTCAAATGCAGGAAAGAACTACCAGTCCTTACAAAAATTAGTGTTCCTCGGTCTATTGGGGCAAAATACTCAACACTATTCCCCGAAACAGGTGGTATCACGTAAGGTCAGAAGAAAACCCAGCTGACTGTGCATCTTGAGGCGTTTCGCCGTCACTATTAATAAATCATTCACTATGGTGGAAAGGTCCAAGTTGGCTAAGGAAAAGCAACGATACCTGGCCGATAATAACTAATTTTCAGGAACACCCTACTTGCAAGCAAGAGGAGAAAAAGAATCGCCAAACATGGATAGTCGTTACCAATTTTGATCATCCATTCGAAACTCTAGCATCACGAGTATCGTCGTGGACAAGGTTTATTTCGAAATGCAGAAAACTATGTGAAAAGAAACCCGATGTCCTCGCTCCTCAAGAATTTTACTGCGCAAAACGTGAAATCATCAAATGGATCCAAAATATTTACTTTGGAAAATACATTGTTTATTACAAAACGAATGGAAACTTCGGTAGGAAATGTAAAATACTTAATCTTAATCATTTCTTAGATGATGACCAGATACTTCGAGTAGGAGGAAGGCTTCACGAGGCAAATATCACGTACAACGTAAAGCACCCAATAATTATCCCAAAAGGTCATGCTGTGACGACCCTTATCGCAATCGAGGCTCATCAACGCTTACTACATCCGTGAGTATCTACGCTATTTGCAGTAATTCGCCAAGAATATTGGATTATCGGATGTCGAAATCTTCTGCGCAAAATTACACATAGCTGTGTCAAATGTTTTCGACAAAGAAAATCCACAATAACGCAAATTATGGGAAATCTTCCAGCGCAGCGTATTCAACCAAGCCGACCATTTGTACATTGCGGATGCGACTATGCTGGACCTATCATACTTAAAATTAAAATTCTTAGCAGCCTTTCGTCGATTCACTGCTCGTCGTGGTAAGCCGTCACATATTTACTCAGATAACGACACCAACTTCCACGGATCTGCCAGAATGCTTTCAGAGATGCACCAACATACGTTATCACAACATCATAATTCTATCGTTGCCGAATCGCTTGCTAATGATGGTATCACTTGGCATTTTATTCCTCCCTCGGCACCACATTTCGGAGGGTTGTGGGAAGCGGGCGTTAAATCCGTTAAGCAACACCTTCGGCGTGTTATTGGGTCACATATTTTAACATTCGAAGAATATTATACGCTATTAACTCAAATTGAAGCTTTACTAAACTCCCGTCCTTTGTGTCAACAATCTGATACTGATTTAGATCCATTAACCCCAGCACATTTCGTTCTAGGTGAATCTTACTCAGCTGTTCCCAAACCGTCACTAGACAACATAAATCCAAATAGACTCTCCTCTTGGCAATCCATACAAATTATTGAAAGTACAAGGGTACTGGAGACCAGACCTGTAAAGTAATGAAATACATTTGTACTGCAGTACGGTGAAAGTACTAAGTAGCCTGTAATTGTACTTGTACTTAAAAATTTCAACTACAATGTACTCCCTACTTAAAAATAAATAAGTACAAGTATTTGCCTAAGTACTCTGTTCCAAGTACATTTACTAGGTACTTGAATACACCCCAGTACATTTTCAAGTACTTTTCAAGTACATACAAATCCTTCATACCTATGTTCCTCGTCAATACTCTCATTCTGCTTTTATTGGAAAAGAATATTTACTATACATACTCGTAACTCATTTAGGAAGCGGAATGAAAATATTGGACAAATATCCGATATTTAAAAACCTTTCAATCAAACTTAATACTCCTTTGAAGTCATCGGGCCCTGTGGAAAGGTTGGTTTCATTTGCTAGCCTGATTAATACTCCAAAACGCAGCGCGCTGTCTGACCAGCATTTCGAGGAATTAGTTTTATTGAAAACTAACTCTAATTTTCATAAGTCTTTCGAAGAAAAAAAAACAATAAATTAGTTTTTCTTGCAAAGCCACAACATTGTTAGGAACCGTAATTTGTTAGCAAGAGTTGGTTCAAAAATTACAAATTGAGTATAAACTTGTAAAAGATAAGTACTTGAAAAGTACTTGCAAAGTACTTACAAATGTACTGGGGTGTATTCAAGTACCTAGTAAATGTACTTGGTACAGAGTACTTAGGCAAATACTGGTACTTATTTATTTTTAAGTAGGGAGTACATTGTACTTGAAATTTATAAGTACAAGTACAATTACAGAGTATTGGGTACTGGACTCGTACTGGTACTTCAAAGTTTACAGCTCTGCTGGAGACGTTGGAGCTTAGAGTACCTGACCTCACTTCAGCAAAGACCACGGTGGTCACAACCTCAATCCAATATTCAACTCAACGATTTGGTCGTCATCAAAGATACAAACCTACCACCGGGGAAATGGTCTATGGGTCGAGTTACAGCTATCCACCCAGGCAAGGATGGCAAGGTTCGTGTAGTGACCTTAAAAACTGCCAATGGATAATTACTTAGACCAATACATAAGCTAGCAGTACTACCTCTATGCTGAAACTTCGTTCCAGGGCCGGCGGAATGTTTGGAAATATAAATCCATTTATACGTACTTTCAAATTCTATCCATAAAGTTATACTATACATACTTTTCGATTTCAATTCTTACTTCAAGTTTTGTTTGTACTTTCAATAATTTGTAAATTTGTACGGACTCAACAATAATCTCTTATATTAATGTATCATATTCAAACTAAATTGCGCTCTCATACACATTTAATGATGTATAACACTTAATGTATAACAATAAAGTTAATCGTTGCTTTGAAATGTAACATTCTTTCACTTGTGATTCAACCATTAAAGAGGTACATACCATCAAAACAGTTTCGATTCTTTTACTGATACTAAACTTATTTCGCATTCTAAAATTCTATTCTAAAACACTTCCTTTATATCCTTTGATAACCGCTTACAATGGGGATATACTCGTACATCTCCTTAATTTCGCCTTTTGTCAGCAAACTAATTGGTCAAAATCAGTATGGTTTTAGGCCATATAAGTTCACCGTAGACCAAATTTCCATACTACGAGTATACTTCCATATCACGAAGAAAACTCATGAATATCAGATCGAAACACATCACCTTTTTATCGATTTTAAGGCCGCGTATGATAGCCTTTATGGAGACAAATTAAAGGATGTTTTTCTGAGAGCTATGGAACTGTTTTTTATAAAAAAAAAAAAACAGGAATTGAGTTCGAATCAAAAATCTTTGTTCATTGTGAAGAATGGTTCGTATGGCTTTCTCCGCCGTTTTTAACAAAGCATAATCTGTTGGTCCATTATGGACCATCCTTCGAGCTGTATCTCACCAATAACACACTAAAAATAGCCTCTAGGGGCTGAATATGTTAGTTTGTGATTTATCATCATACGCGAAAGACTAAACATTGCCCAAAAAAGTAATCGAGTGACTTCAAATCTCGCGATATCGGTGCCCAATTCACAATTCACAGTAAGTCACTGGATTCATGGCCATCCTGTCAAAACCACCTATCGTCCGGGTCTTTGTCTTTCATATTTTCGAAGAAATAATTACTGATCATTGTTCGATAGCGTTGGTCATTGACTGTTACACAAGCTCCGACGTAAAGATGACACTAAAAAGTTATATGTCACTCCAGAAATGGCAGTTTCGCGTTGTTCATAAACATATTGAGCCGAAAGTAAGTCCCACCACAAAACACGATTATTCGATAAAAATAAAGGTCGACTTCCAGCTGTTCATGAGCCCAATCCATGAAGTCCTGTCGCAAGCCATGGCCTCGGTCCTACACCAGCTATGTCTTATGGTATAGGTCGAAATCTTTCGCAAAATCTTCCACAGAGTAGATTGACAAAGGACAAACGACAAAGCCATTGACGGCATATTGACAATTCCGGATCATCGGTCATACTTGCACTCACACCGACTACAGCTTATTCTGTTAGCACATTGCGTTGTTGGCTTTGCGTGATATGTCTGTGCAAGATGACGATGCAGAATACACTAAGCTCCATCCAGGTTGGAACAGAAATCCCTGAGAACTTTGGTAATAAAAAAAGATTTCAGTAAGTTCAACGACGAACTGTACGAGTTATATGATGACATACGAGTATTTGGGGAGAGGCTTATTGATTGAGGCTCAGTTCAACCTAGTTTTGTACCGCAATCTAAAGCAAAGAAGTAAAGTACTAAGCCGTGTCAGTACAGGAGATATATAGCTCAACGATTGGCGCAGTTTAAATGTTCACTTTTCATGAGAGTGAAATATAAAGTTCCATTAATAGGGCATACTTTAGATAGTCCAAACCTTAGATATAAGTTACCCTTACCTTCCCACGAGCAGGCTTTATTTCGTTCAGGAAAGTTGGTTATCATTATCCAAATTGAATGGTTCATTCTGTTTGAGAGTGGAATTTTAATCATTGTTGTTCAACAGTCTACAAAAATATCACCGACTGTGACTATACAGCGATCTTTACTTGTCCATCATCTATCCCTGAAGGCTTCAGTTCGGGCACCTTTTTTTACCCTCACATTTTTTTTTTCTTTATTTCATATCAAGAAACTTAAATATAAAGTATAATGTAATTCATGTTAATATTGAACTTCAAAGTTTTTGAATGAAATAGCTTTGTACACTCTGTTGTCTAATAAAGGACAAGAGGCGAATGTACCTATTAGTTAAAATATATAAAATGAAATTCATAAATCTATTGATGGGGAAAACAAAAAATGGAAATGAAAGATTCAATTACATACATTTTAAAAAAAGAAAAATTACATACAATTTAAAAAAAAAAAAACAGAAAAGAAACATAAAATAAAATTACATCATTGGTGTTAAAAAAACATCTATTTCAGAATGGTTAAACGAGAAAAGCCATTTTTTTATACTATTTAAGAATACTGTTTTCACTCTCTCACACCTAAGTTTTTCTGGTAAATTATTAAACAAACGAGGAGCAGTAACATAATAAAAGCGTCAAAAATGTGTTTTGTGGATTGTTGGAACATTTGCGAAGTTTCTGGTAACATCATAGTACCCGGAATTTTCAAAAAATATCTTTAAAACTTTGTAGCAGTACAGGTGCCTTAAAGGAAGAAGTTCGAGACATTTGAATAACTCAAAAGTGGGATTTCTGCGATTAACTCTACACAAAAGTCTTATGGCATGCTTCTGTTTAATCAGCAGTGGCTCTATTGTATTAAAATAAGTGCCTTTCCAGCAAGAAATTCCATACTGCAGTTTTGATTTTAAAATACCATTATAAACCAATTTTAAAATGGGTAGTTTACAGTACATGCTAAGGTGGTATAATTGCCTTGCAACTGCATTTAAATACCGCTTCAAATATGACGTATGATCCTTCCAACTAAACTTATGGTCTAATATAATACCTAGGTATTTAAAGCTATCAACATGCTCAATTAAAAAGCAACCATCACTACAGCTTACCTGACTATCAATAGATAGACAATAGGGCGGGTCAATAAGTCCGTGACTTTTGGAATAAAACACAGATTTTTTGATAAAAAAATAATTTTATTTTTCAACGTAGTCTCCCTTGAGCTCTATACACTTTGTCCAACGCTTCTCCAATTTTTTTATCCCTTCCAAAAAAAAATGATTTGTCGAGGTCCTCAAAATAGGCCTTTGTTTGCGAGATGACTTCATCATTGGAGTCAAATCTTTTTCCACCAAGCCATTTCTTCAGGTTTGGGAACAAGAAGTAGTCGCTCGGAGCCAAATCTGGAGAATAGGGTGGATGAGGGAGCAATTCATAGCCCAATTCATGGATTTTTGCCATGGCAACTGCACATGTGTGCACCCTTGCATTGTCTTGGTGGAAAATAACTTTTTTCTTGGCCAAATGAGGTCGGTTTTTTTTCAAATCGTCATTGAATCGGTCCAATAAGTTGGCATAATATTCCCCATTGATTGTTCTTCCCTTTTGAAGGTAGTCAATGTGGATTATCCCGCGTGCATCCCAAAAAACAGTCGCCATAACTTTATTGGCTGACAAACCCACCTTGGCCTTCTTTGGCGCCGATTCACCCTTAGAAACCCACTGTTTTGACTGTTGTTTGTTCTCTGGTGTGTTGTGATGGATCCATGTTTCGTCCACGGTTATAAAACGGCGCAAAAACTCCTCCATATTGCGATTAAACAACGCCAAACCTTCCTGTGAAGTGAAGCACACGAAATTCACTTTTTCCCATTTTCTCCTCAAATTAGTGAGTAGTCTGATAAAAATAGCTGTCAAACACAAACTAACTGACGCAGCAAGTTTAAATTTTGACAGGAGTCAACTGACAGATGCCTGTTGACAGGAGCAATGTTGCTGTTTCAGTAAAAAGGTCAGAAATTCAACAAGGCACGGACTTATTGACCCGCCCTCGTATATTATGTCCATGTGCATCTTCTAAACAAAATCGAGAACAGCTTTGTGAGTGATAATATAAAGGCAACTCTCTGCATACAACACCCTTGATATTAAATACCATAAACTTCGTTTTGTTGCTGATGATCAGTTTATGAGACTTAAACCATCGTCGTAGTATATCTAGGTCATAATTAACATCGGCAAACATATCAAGAAAGCTCTTATTGGAATAAGAAAGTGCAGTATCATCAGCAAATGCCGTGATTCTGCCCTAAAAGGTTGAATAAATAGCGAGTTAACATATATTAAAAACAGTATCGGGCCCAGGACTGAACCCTGAGGAACACCTATATTTCAATAATTATGTGAGCTAAAAACATTTTTTATCTTTACCACTTGTTTACGATTTGTTAAATAAGAGGCAAACCAGTCATGAATGAAGCCCCTGAAACCTGCATTAAATAATTTATTTAGTAACAGAGTATGGTTCACCATATCGAAAGCCTTGGTTATGTCAATAAATAAAGTCGAAGGAATTTGAGAACCATTCAAACTGTTATAGATTTCCCCACATAGTTTTAATAAAGCACTTTCAGTTGATCTACCGCTTCTAAAACCAAACTGAGAATCGTTAAAGAAATGAGTTTTATCTAAGAATGATAACATTCTACGAGTAGATTTAATTCCCTTTTCAATAATCTTAGAAAAAACGGATAAACTGGAAATTGGACGATAATTATTTAATGACATTGTGTCACCTTTTTTATGCAATGGTAATACTACAGCTGTTTTCAGAGACTCAGGAAAAACCCCTTCTTGGACACAAAAATTAAAAATAAAACATAAAACATCCGAAATATGAAACGCAATATTTTTTAATACAAAACTTGAAATATTATCAAAAGACGACGAATTGGATGTTTTAAGTGACATTATAATTTTATAAATTTCAAGCGGTGTAAACTTATCAAAGAAAAACCTCTCTGGTTGAATACTGCTTTGTATTAGACTGACATTTGAAACACTGTTACAAGAACCTACACCACCAAAAAATTTATTAAATAAATTAGCAACTTCTATAGGCTCAGACACAGTTAAATTATTATTTTAAATACTTATATCTGTGTAAGATCTATTTTTGTTAAGTATTTCATTAACAACTCGCCATTGCTCTTTCGAGTTACCAATGTTTCTTGCCAATCTATTGCTAAAGTATGTATTTCTACATAGCGGTATTTCAATCTTGACCTCTCTACATAACTTTTCGTAATAATTCTTAAGTCTGTGATTATTCGGATGTTTATTGATAATTAAGCAAAGTCGTCTTTTCTTTTTTATTTTATTTAATAATAAGGGTGTCATCCATTTCTTGAGACACTTTAATTTGTTACTTCGTTTACATTTGTTCACACTACAATTCAATATATGAAATTGCAGCTTATTAAGGAACAAATTAAATGCAACAGACGGGTCGACGGCAGAGTAAACATCATCCCAAAATTCAAAATGTAGCCTTGATCTTAGAGTGGCAAAATCAATTTTTTTTTATTTCAATTGCATCCAGTTTTTTTGTTCGAGAAACCCTGCAATTGAGTTGAATACCAGTTAGGCTGTGGTCGGTTATTTTTAAGTCAAATGCAATGGTTTTATAATCAACACAAATTTTTCTGTGAAGCCTTACAAAAATGTGATCTAAACAAGAGCTAAATCGAGTAGCCTGATTCAAAACAGACTCAAAGCCAAACGACGAAAGCGTTGTTAAAAAATTATCGACATCAGGTGTATCACACAGGATATTAATATTAAAATCACCTAACAAAATTAAATTTCTACATTTCTGATTATCCAAAAACCTCGAAAACTCATCCAAAAAAGTTCCCACTGTACACTTATGCAATCTGTAAATACAGATAAAACAGTAGTGAACACCAGAGACTTCGCAACTAACACTGGCTATATCAGCACTATCCAGTTTATACTTATTAATTTTACATCCCATTATGTTACTTCTATAATATACCGCGACACCACCAGCAGCATACGTTTCATTACAAGCGGCGTCGAAAGAAAAATTTGGAATTATATTATATTCAGGCTTCTCTTCTTCAAAGATCCATATTTCAGAGAGGAAAATAAGATCTGGTAAATGATCCAAAGGTGCGAGGTGAGTGAGAAAAGTATTGAAATTTTTACGCATACTGCGAATATTTTGATGAATCATGTTCGTTCGTTTACAATCTGTAAAAAAAATTCTCAGTCTCATTCCCTTTCTCTTCTGCTGGCATGTTACAATTGTAGCTCTTGTCTCATCATGTAGTATTGCATGATACGTCTGCTCATTGGGCCGTATTCATAAAGAAAACGATATGCTTATACTTGCAAAATATGAAGGAAATCCTTCTGTTTGTATTCATAATAATTTCGAGCAGAACCTTATACTTTTCAAGTAAAAGCATAAAAGTAAAAGGGTAGGCATAAACTCGACCTTTTACTTTAAATAAAAAGCAAATCCTTAAAAAAGTCTGAGTTAGGTCAGTAGCAGACTCATCTGGGTAGTAAACAGTTATGTTATCCGATTTTCAGAGTGATGGCAGATGTTGTGCATGTGAGGGATGGTACTCGTAAATATTACAAGCCCCGCTTATCTGCACTTGTTCGTGATTTTAATGATTCATACCGTTTTGAAAAGAGAAACTTACAGTGGCTCGCGGACAGATTTTTAGGTACGAATGAAGAAACTCGTGGAGGTGCCTTGTCAACTGCCCATAGAATGAAGGCATGTTTGCGATATCTCAGTGATCCTGGATATCAGAAAGGTATCGGTGAAGAATTTGGTGTTAGTCAAGCTACGGTATCTCGGAGTAGTTGACAGCATAGTTGCACATTCAACATATTGAATCAAGTTTCCAACTACCAAAAGTGCAATAACGAAAGCAAAAGAGTTATGGCAAAGGAAGTTTAAGTTTCCGACAGCTATTATCGATTATACCCACGTAGAGATACGGAAACCAAAACTCTATGGAGATGAGTACCTTAATCGAAAAGGTAAACCTACTCTGAAAGTTCAAGCCACTTGTGATGCCAAAGAAATGTTTACTAGTGTTGACGTTAGTTGGCCTGGATCCGTACATGACTCGAGATTATGGAAAAATTCACAAGTGTGTCTAAAATTAAGAAATCAAAACAATGTTGTGCTCATTGGTGACAGCGAATATGGTATAGAGTCATGCTTAATGACTCCTTTTAATAATCCTACTCCTGGTGCAGAGGAAAAATACAACCAGCTTTAAAAAAAAAGAAAAGAAAGAGTGATCATTGAAAGATGCTTTGCCAAACTGAAAGGCTGCTTTGAAAATGTGCCAAAAATAATAATTGCCTGTGTCGTTCTTCATAAAGTTGCTAAAACTTTAGGCGATCCTGACTTCGAAGACATACCGAAACCGACCGGCCGATATGAATGCTCGATTGACAATGCCTCAGAACTTATCTTCTATTGGTTCTTTCTCTTTCGTTCAATATCACAGTATTGCCACAAAACCATCATTTGTTTGACAACAGTACAGAACTTCGTCTTCGCCAACAATGACAACAAAACAGAAGAAATTTGAGTATTCTCATAAAAATTTTTAATGATGGTTAATTTACACGTGTTTTTGAAAAATAAGGAAAAAATGAAAAATGAATGAAAAATAAAATATCAAATTAATAATGCCTTTTTGAATGATTCTTAAGTTTTATTTAATAAAATCCAATTCCGTTTAAAAAAGTTAACATTTGGCAAATAAGCATATAAACAAATTAACACTTTAAACTATTTAGCTTATGTTTTCAGAAGTTGAGGTACGTTTGCCCATCACAAACAACTCCATCATTTCCAACTTCTTTTCATAGTATTCTCTTTGAACGACACTCGTGCGGTACTACTGCAACTGGACTAAGCGTTGAAGTTCACTTGTTGTTAGTATTCGAGTTTCATCCGTTTCGTTTTTCTCGGTCCCTAATTTCTTTTTTGGTGGCTGCAACTTTTGTGGTGGTCCATTATATGATTCCTCAGAATAGAATTCAGGAGCTCTTGGCTGAATGGATGCGTAACTACCGACTTCGATGGCACCGCTGATTTTTCTAACCGTCCGATTTTTCTGTCACCGTCCATTGCTTTTAAAAGGCACTTCTCCCAATCCAACAATTTTACCACTCTATTTCCTTTTTTTTTATGTCTGTTTTCTTCTTTAATCTAAAGGGTCCGCCATCTAACGTTTTTTTTTTCAACTAGTACTTATTTCGTGAATGGTAACACTTAGCTCATGTCTGATTTGACAGATAATTAGTTGTATCCTTCCGGTTAATAATGGAAAATAATTTCATTCAAATGGCTGCCTCGGCTGGCCATGCAGTAGCCTACACGATCGGTCCAATTTTTAAGCACATTATCGATTGTGTGCAGCTGTATTTCACCAATGGCTTCACGAATATTGTCCTTTAAAGCGTCAATTGTCTCTGGCTTGTCGGCGTAACACTTATCTTTTACGGCACCCCACAAATAATAGTCCAACGGTGTCAAATCGCAGCTCCGAGGTGGCCAAACGACATCAGCTCTGCGGCTGATAATGCGATCTTCAAAAACAGGGCGCAAAACATCGAGTGTAGCTTCGGCTGTGTGGTACGTAGCGCCGTCCTGTTGAAACCAAATGTTGCCAATATCCTCCTCTTCAATTTTTGTGAACAAAAATTCGTTCAACATGGCCCGATAACGATCGCCATTGACTGTAACGGCCACTCCTTGCTCATTTTCGAAGAAAAATGGCCCAATTATGCCTCTGGACCAAAATCCGCACCAAACAGTGACTCGTTTTGGGTGTATCGGCTTTTCAATGTATGCGTGCGGGTTTTCTGTGCCTCAAATGCGACAATTTTGCTTGTTTACATACCCGCCAAGATCATTTTTTTGGCAAAATCGGCATCTTCTCTAAGTCGATCGCAGGCCCACTTAGCGAAGCGTTGTTCAAGCGTATACACAACCATATTCGTTCAGCGGAAGGATAAAACTAATTATCTGTCAAATCAGACCTGAGCTAAGTATTACCATTCAGTTTTCATGTTGTTGATTTTTTTAGAAGAGTTTTTGAATCGACTGTCTTTCCGAACATTATTTCATATTTTTTCGTTAATGCAGCAATCGCTTCATTTTTTCTTTTTTTAATGTTGGGAACTTGAGATTTTTACAAAATGATCGGGTTGGCAGCCACACCGTCAGCTATTAGCTTAAGTGTTATCCATATTTTATATAGTAAGATAAACGACGCCGATTAAAATTGATTGTTTTGGCGAAAAATTCCCTTTTATAGAGTTTGGTTGTTCATTGAATTTGTTTTCGTCGGTCCCAACTACTGCTACATGGGAGCGACAATTCGATTGTTAGTGATGGTTCTAGCAGCTATCCGAGTGCAGCACTATGTAGCTCGTTATCGGTCGTAACCACCGCTACTTGGGAGCGACCATCAGCTTGTTGATGATGAAAATAATATTATTTTAACCAATAATAAAAACAAAACAATCTATTTTAATTTTTTTGTTATATTATTATTGTGAGAAGCAACAACAAGTTCACCTTTTACCTGTGCCTGAAGGAAATGCTCGAAGTAAAAGGTAATCATTATGAATACGAAAAGAAGTAGATGCTTTTACTACTGCCTTTTGCTCTTTAGCATTAACTTTTACTTCTATATTTTGCTTTAGAGGAAATCGTTCATTTTTATGAATACAGCCAATTGTCTCAAGAATCCGCAGGCATTCTTCGTCTGTGGTTTAGTCAATTATAGATATTAATACAGACCTGATATTGAACATTCGGACGGTCTATTAATTATAAACAGAAGAATTTATCTAGAAGCCATCAATGTGGGAGTCTACCGATAATCATGTACCAGGAAAAAGGACACCAGGTATGTAATCATACCAACATTTTCAAGCGCAATAATACCTTCAGAAGCAACATCTCAACCACGAACGACACAACCATCAACATCGAAGACTACACCGAAACCCAAGATATAATGGCTCCAATTATAAGTTTCCGGTTCAACGTAACAGATCTTGCACGCTATTCAAAGCCCCTAGGACTCGCATACACAATTAATAAAATCATCAGCACGAAAGCAGTGGCGACGACCACAACCAAGGGCGTGAATAATAAGATCAACCATTGCCTACGTAACAGAAAAACAGATTTCAGCACATATATCGCAGAGGAGGGCTCAAAATCAATGCTGGTCCTTCAGGGAACACTTCCTTTCAGGTAGACGAAATCAAGGATGAGCTAATTGAAGAGGTTATAAAAGTGAGCAGGCCAGACAAATAATTGAAGTCGTTACGGGCAGTGGTCTACCTTTTGCTGAACCAAGATGTATTTTGGGAAAAATTTAAGGTAAATGGCATAACCCAATGCCATCAATATGGCCATCAACTGCGACATACGATACAGATGTGTCAAATGCCAAGATGATCACCCTCCAATAAATTGCCAAAGTTTACTGCGTAAACTGGAAACAAGTAGGAACCCAGAAAATTACAAAGGGTTCCCTAAATACAAGGAAAAGCGGCTTGAAAAGAACAAAAAAACTGAGAAAAAGGAGCAGCAACACCCGTTTGTAGTTTCTTCCGCAGCGAGAATACAGAGAGGTTTTTCGGTACTGGTCTACTGACTCTTCTTGAGAATGCAAGGAAAGTTTTACTACCTAACTACGGCACGTTTGACGACAAATAACAAATAGTTATCCTGCCTAAACTAATCTGCGAATTATGTTCGCAATAAATAGGATTAGCATTTTTAACTACAGCGTAAATTCAATATACTCGTATGTTCATACGCTGTTGTCAGAAGAAGTGCTCCCTATATTCTACTTTTCTAAGAAACTCTCTCGAACAGCAAAAATCCCTATGACCCCGTAGGTTATTGTGTCATCCGAGAAGATAAAGGGCTCGGAAAGAGAGGTACTGGTGTTACTCTCAGGAAGTCCTTCAAGCACAATCAGCTGAACATCACTGGATTATGATCAATAATCAATAATCGTGTTGGTGCCTCAACGGCTAATATTCACAAATTTTTGGAAAGGATCAACGACGTATGAATCTTCGCACGTACTGCATTATTGGCGGGAACTTCAACTCAAGAAAGACATCCGTTCTGACAAGAAGGAATCATCACCACAAGGAGTGCTCTCACAGTCAAGAAAAACGTTTCCCAAGACTCCATTACCGCTGGGCTTCTTTTTGGTCTCATCAAACTGCATCATGGTAGACTTTCGGAGCTACACTTGTTCTCCTATGTTCTCCATACTTCTGAAGAGGCCACCTTAAGAGAACTACATCAACTTTAAAGCACTCAACTGATCCCATTTCAAGAACGACATCGAAGCAGAGCTTCTGTTGATGCTTTGCATCATACTTATTAATTATCTATTTATGTTTATCAAATATTTGCTATAATTTCATTATTTAAGATTGTAATCATTTTTTTTCGATGAATTTTCTATGTTTGAATATTGTGGAATCTAAGCTGCATGTAAATAGTATAAAAGAGCGAAGCAACAGCGAAATAAGACTCTTCTTCTTCTTTGATTTGAAAATCTGGTTGAAATCTATATAGTTGACTTAAATTTGTTTTTAAAAGTTGAAAGTCCAAAAAACGCTTTGGTTGGACAGCTTCAATTGCAATCCCAAGTGAACACAAATGAGGAAGTTGAAAGCAACATTGAGCATCTACCAACAGTGATAAATAATGCAATTGAAAGACAAAAAAAGCAAATACCATATTGTAACAAACAAAGGTAAATATGGGAACCTTCCCCATCACATCCAAGCCATATATCACTGCAGACAATAGTTAGGGAAATTCCTCCAGAGAATCTTTCACCGGACTTGCAACAAAACGAACGAAGAGTACCTACGAGTAGCTGTCAACTCACAACTCATCTGTACAACCATAATGTTTCGACCACCGTGAAGAGGACTTCCGGAGAAAGGTCGAAGACATTAAACCAAGACCCAATGCCTTCAAAAACATCAACAGGCTAATTAGGAAAACAAGTTCTATTCCAGAGAAAAAAGCAGAAGCCTAGTTTCACGGACCACTTTCCAGTGCATCTCCAAGGTTTCATCACTGAAATTGAGACGTGTGTCTCCCAATCTACAAACTGTTGCAATTGAATCATGGCATTCAGTGAGACTAATCCCTCGAACGACCCTTCTAATGGTGAAATATTTACTATAGTTGAGGAAGTCGCAGATATAATCCAAAGTTACAACTTTAAAAATTCGGCTGGTAATGACCGAATTTCTAACTTTTTGCCGAAAAAGCTACCAAGCCTGGCATTGCTTGTCTTGATTACAGTCTTCAATAACTGCATAAACAACAGCTACTTTCCTTCCTTAAATGATATACTGGAGTAAGTAGGAGGTGGGATCGAGCTTGGTTGTGTGAGGATACCAGCGCTAAAGTTTGCAGACGATATGTTTTTGTCTGTGACAATAGGAGGGATGCAGCTTGTGATGAACCGTCTTGAAAACTGCTGCAACCAATGGAATTTGACGATGAATTTATCTAAATCAAAAGTGATGATTTTTAGAAATGGCGGCGGAAGATACTCTAGCAGAGAAAAGTGGTCCTATCGGGGTGAAAGCGTTGAAATAGTGGTTAGATTTCATCTAACCTCAGCATGAAAAACATTTCGTTGTTAGCTAGCATCAGCTAAAAGAGCTATTTCATCAGTTTGGAGACGTTGCATCGACAACAAGTATATCGATCAGACATAGAAAAACAATCTATTTCGCGCAACTTCGGCCTCTCTACTGCTGAACGGGCATATTCTTTTTTTGGGGCATATTCTTTGGGGTTATTCTTTTTTTGTGGAAGTTGAGAAAGTGAATCTTACGTCTTCCAATACGTACACCAAACTATATGTTGCATTTAGAAACTGGAGTTCCGCCTCTTTTTTTAAATACCCCAAAGCTGCATGCAGACTACACTATGAAAATAGCGTAGATGGAAGAAAGCATATTGCCGAGGATTGTATTGAAACACTTACCATTGACAAGAGGGCCCTTGGTTCAAAGCTGGGAGGAGTTGGCGGCAAATTATGGTGTAAATTTAAATATTTCAGTTGATATGCAATTTTCAACGTTAAAATCTACGTTCACCAATCTTTTGAAAAAGACAGGCAATGCCATATACTACGGATATGTAGCTGAAGCTCACTCTTCACAACATAGACTGGTCTACAGTAGGCTGAATTACAACCTCATTGAAAACGCTTGTACGCACTTCCTTAACCGTTATTTCCTCCATATGATAAGCACTAATAAATCTTTATTTTATTCCACATCGACCGGATCTTTCAATTATCTGTGACCTATGCAACCTTAACACGTTGACTGCCACGCGTGTTTACAGCGAAATCCCCGTCAGACCACCCGTGCCACGAAATACGCATTGCATCGCCGTTCGCAGAAATAATTTGGGGAAAAGCCTTAGACCCACATGAAAACGGTGTTATGCAAATAAAAGAGAAGAACTGGAACGATCAAAGGCACGAGCAAATCTCAGAAAACCTACTACTTTTTGTCCAAGCTGCCCTGGTCAACCGCAACTTTGCAGTGAATGCTTCAATATTTTGCACTGTAAATAATTTTGTTAATAAACGATTTTTAAAAAAATTCAACATATAGCGGCTCTTCTGGTGGAACAGTTTGGTCGTTGGTCCTTTCTGTCAGGAACACACAAAAGGTGGACAAACACAACACTTTACTTTACACTCTGGTTCGCTTATGCTGCCCGTAGGCTACAGTAAACGGGGAAAAGGCGGCAAAGTAAAGGCAAGAGTAAAGCAAAAAAATGAACAAAAGTTTTTTCGATAAACTTTAAAAATTAACGTTTTATTTTAAACAAAAGAAAAAAATATAAAATTTGTATATTAAAAAAAAATTGGCAACTCTTGAATTATTTTGGAAAAAAAAATTATTGGTTGTGGCTCTTTTCTCTTGACGGTTAGTATAACCGTCGAAATAGTAAAGAGGCAAAACCAAATTTAAACGCGCGCGCACTCGAGTCAACTTCACGATCTGGCCGTTCTTATTTAAACCACCGAAATCGTTGGAATATTGAGCTCAAGTGAAGAAAGATCGTTCTTGCTGCGCTTTTATATTGCAGTTTACTGAGCTTATCTGCGAATCATAAGGTTCTGAGCAAAAGTTCTTCAAAAGCTTTTTAAAGCCTTAATTCAAGGGTTCCCACTTTTTACAAAAGTAATAATAAACAATTTTTTTTTTAAGTTAAAATTCATATAAAAATATGTGTGTGCTACAAACAGTATTATTATCTCCTGTTAAATATTTATCTAAATATGTTCGGAAATCCTTTGGAAGGAGTCACAGAAGTAAGGGGGAAACGGCCCGATGAGAACTCTTGCTGTCACCCGAATACGGGTGACGTGGCCTGATGAGAACTTTTGCTGTCACCCGAGTACGGGTGACACGGCAGTCAACGTGTTAAAGTTAGGATGTTTACAATTTCATCGGAAGATGTCCCATTTTAACAGAATTCCACGTGAGATATTTCGGAGTTACTTTGCTGGACCTAGATGAGGTTATCAATATATTGAACGGTAGTCATTGGTGGAAAGTTTTATACAATTACTCTACAACTGCCTTTCGCTACAGAATCCGGATTTTAGAAGGCGAGTTTTTAGCGCAATTACTATGCATAGTATAAGTCTTTATTAATTTATTAAATTTTTATTTTTTATTTTTTTAAATATACTAGATAAATTGGCAATTGGACGCTCTTAAGCCAAACCATAAACGACTTTGTATTCACTTTGTATTCACTATTTGATTAAAGATGGGGTACCACAGGGCACTTGAGACTGGGACCTGGGTCCTGTTTAACCTCTACACAGCGAATCAGCCAACAAATGCAGTAGAAAGCAAGACACTCCTGTACGCTGACGACTCCATAACATATGGCTCATTCTCTAACTCCGTATATAGCAGCAAGACGTGTGGAGGTATACATCAGAGGACTTTGGGAATATTACCTGAAAGGGGGTCTGAAAATTAATACTAGTAAGATGGAGCTCATATGTTTCCGTAATCCAATGACAGTTATCAGCGGAAGAAAGAAATTAACCCTGATAAGGAGAAGCAGGAACATACTCGTACGAGTAGAGATACACCTTCCGAACCAAATGTACCTCGGTATATTATTATTATTACTATTTATTAATTAGCAACTAGTTACAAAATAACTACTAACTTAAATTAATGAACCCTAGCTACAATCGATTATCAGCTCTATTAGTTTATACATTTAGTTTACATGACTTAATAAAGGGTTTTCCAATAGGGACTTGACAACTTTGAATTTAATTTGTGAACGCACTCTTTCACTAATGACTGTCACTGTCAATTTATTCAGTAAACTCAACATTTTCATCATGGTAAAGTACACGAACGAGCAACGTCTGCAAATTATAAAAATTTTCTACCGAAATTCGGAGTCGGTGACTGCAACTTTAAGAGCATCAACTCCATATTTCGGTCGTAATTCTCGCCCTAGTAGACATGCAATAACAAGTTTAGTCCAAAAATTTGAGTCTACATATTCGTTGTGTGGTGTTGCCGTGTCAGTAAGACAACGGGTTGGTCGAAGTGTCGAAAATATCGCTGCCGTTCAGGCGTCCGTAGCAAACGATCCAAATCAGTCAATTCCACAGCGTTCTCAAGAATTGGGCATCGCTCAAACCACATTATTGCGTATTTTGCGTAAGGATCTTGGTTTACACCCGTACAAGATCAAGCTGACTCAAGAATTGAAGCCGATGGACCATTTGAAGCGACGTACGTTCTCCGATTGGGTTCTGGGGAAGAGGCGCCAAGATGATGAATTTCATCGAAAAATCATCTTCAGTGACGAAGCTCATTTTTGGCTCAATGGGTTCGTCAATAAGCAAAATATGCGTTATTGGTCGGGTGAAAATCCACATGTGCTTCATGAATCACCACTTGGTTTGGAATTGGAAGATATGGACTTGGACGACATGTGGTTTCAACAGGATGATGTCGCAAGCCATACAGCGCACGCTACAATCGATTTATTGAAGAGTATGGTGAGCGTGTTATCCAAAGAAATGGGCCAGTCGATTGGCCGCCTCGTTCGTGCGATTTAACACCGCTTGACTATTTTATGTTGATCGTTACGTGGATGATTTTTTGATTGTATATTGGTTTTTAGTGCAGAAGAGTAAGAAATGTGTGATGGGTTAGGGTTTTGTTCCCTATATATATTTTTTTTTGCCTCAAAAAAGCTGCATTTATTAATTGTTTTTATTTTGAGTGTTTCTTTCGCTTGTATGAAACGTTTGTAAAGTTTTTGATGAGGAGGGGTGTTCCTCTAGACAGTTAGCACATGAAACACATGAGCATTTGGTCGGAGCATGGAGGGGAAGGCTGCAGTTTTCGCAAGAGTGATTCCCCTTGCATCGCTTAGTTGTGTGACCCAGCAGCTGACAGTTGCCGCAGCGCATTGGGTTTGGGAAATATTCCTGAACCTTGCTGTTATACCAGCCGATGTTAACTGAGGTTGGGGGTGGAAGAGATCAAAAGTCAGGAGTATTAGACCAGTGGCACGTTCTTTGCCATCTACAAATTTTTTGAATTTGTATACCTCAGTATACTTGGTGTCGCATTTCAGCTACAATTTCCTCTTCGGGCACATTGATGAGGTAGGGGGCGTATATTGTCCCTTTGGATGAATTGAAGCTAGTGTGCAAACTAACGGAGATACATAACCTGAAGCAGCTTACAGTGGATCGAGCTGGGTGGAGAGGAATGTTGGTTAAGCGCAGTGACGTCCCCAAATATTAATTGCTGTCGAAAGTAGGTAGTGAGATTAAACTGGTTTACCATTAATTGATCAAACATTTGTATTTTTAAATTCAGAAATGTTGTCCTTCTCTTTTATTTAAATATTCTTCTCACATTCAATTTGGGTCGTAACAAACAGCACGCAAAAAATCTCACTCCTTATTTAGTTTTCATATTCACTTAACCTTATCAATAAAACCCTTAATTTTCTTGCCTCGAGGCCAATAGTCAAAGGTTTTTCGGGGACTTCTTCTCCTGCTGCATAAATATTTGCTGGCGTCAAGAGCCCGTACACTGAAAGACACACATAGTCAGGCGGTCCACATTTTCCAAAAATTTAATTTTACCTTCACAAGATTTCAAAAAGTTCAAAACCTCCTGCACTGCTGGATTTTTCAAAATGATATTTTGCTTTGCCATGCCTGTGAGTAGTCCTAGAATACAGCGTTTAACGTGTAACCAGGTATCTGCATATAATCGAGTTCCAGAACCACCCTCTAGAGCATGGGCAATGCGCGAAAGTCCAAATTCATAGTTAGACTTTGCACAGTACAAGGTGCTGCAATGAAAGGCGAATGACACTCTGAAAAACTTTGGAGCGATTAAAAGATCTACCCCACAACCAAATTAACAATGCATAGATGATGATACTGCTTTCCTAGGTTCTCCTTCTGTTCCTCGGCTTTTTCCACTTTTCTCATCAGCTCTTCAGCTTCGTCATTTTGAAAGGTCATAATGTAAGAGACGCACAAATTGGCAAGGACAGCAGCTGAAACGGACATTATCTGGAAAGGTACCATGGAGTAAGTAAGAAGGTAAATTGGTCATGAGTAAAGGGCTTACGTCCTCTGAATGCTGTCGTACAATAGGCTCATAAAACGCAGCTGCTTCTTTATACTTGTCGCCTTGCATAAACAGGACGTGACCTGCGTTCAAACGCCAAACTGGATTCTCAGAACAAAATTCTGCACTCGAGCGAAATTCGCGTTCTGCTCCAACAAAATCATCGTCGCGCCACGATAGCCATGCTCTGGACATTACAACAGGTAGGTAACTACAAAAAAAATCTTTGTCAACTGATGGCTTGATGTATTCCTTTCCACTTACTATTCCAAAGAGCTCTCATAGTCCTTCAAAGCCTGTCTCAAAGCGTTCTGATCTGTGGTTGTCCTCACTTCCTGCACCTTTGCTGCAAGACCTCTAAGCTTGGCAGCGAGGCTCGACGCCAATGTACCAAGTTTCTTTTCAGCGAGTTCCGATGAGGTTTGTGCTGTTATCAAGGCATCCAACAGTTCATACAAGTACTGAAAAACAAGATTGATCAGTTCATATCGTTGACCACTCGTCTACCAGTAAATATGTTAGCCTCATCCCACCTGCGACAGATACTTGTATGTTAGATGTGTATGCTCAGCTAAAATGTCCGCCGCTGTGTCATACATCTCATGCTTGCAGCACAAAAGCAATATATTTGCAAAAGTTTCCTTTGGGCAAGCAGGTGGGCCCAATTCCAAAAGAAATGCCAATTTTCGTAAACCTGCCACTGGCCCACTTGGATCAGTTAGAGCCATGTTATGCAAAGTTACTGGATCCAGTTCGCTTTCAGCCCTTGGGGGGAGATCTAAAAGTGCTTCACGGGCTCCCTCAATATTTCCATCTTGATACTCAATAGCAGCTTTGAGATTTAGAGCCTGAGTGATGCCGGACAAAGCCATAGTTATTGGATTTCCAACGCTGCGGGCGTTTCCTTCCGTCTCCATTTGAGCTCCAATCCCCAACTCTGGGTGGTTTCGTATTCCACGTTCGATAATCTCAGCTAAAATACAGAGGGCTGTCAACGTTGCTCATTGTAGAAGTCTTACCATACCTGTATAGTCCATGGCCTGTGCTTTTTCCTTCTTTCGAAAGTGACACAAAGACAAGTTGTACGCCACCAGAGGATTGAATCCTCCTACTTGCAAAGCGGAATTGAATCGTTGAATGCCATTCTCGTATTGATCGGCTTGATAGAGAAGACAACCCTCATCGTTAAGTGTTTCTGCGTTGCCACTCAGACGTTGGTTGAGTACGCCTTGAGCTCCAGCAAAGTCATCACTCGAGTACAAAATGGCACTGTGTAGCTGGAGGATTTGCTCCTTTAATTCCTCATTGTCAATGATTTGTTTGAGAATTTTTATCGCGTCTGGGAATATTCCCGCCTGGTACAAGGATTGAGCATAGTAGAACCTATGAAATGGATATCAATGAGATGCGTGGCTTTCAGACACAACCACAACTTACTTGTACTTTGGTTCCTTGGGTACAAGGGCGCATAACTGTTCGTAACATGTTGCAGCTTCTTCATATTTCTGTGAATGGTAGTAGCAATAGCCCAGTGTAGAGAGTCCAGCTCGAGTTGTAGATGCTTCACCAAAATTGATTATGCATTCAATGACATCCTCATAGCGTTTATCTTTTATCTACATAGTAACAGATGGAAAATGTGGGATCTTCAAGGTTTATTTGAAATGGAAATTTTACCAAATTGTAGATTGTTCGGGTTACATGCCCCTCGCGTAGAATAATTCCCTGGTGGAGCATTTTACTTGCCTAAATGTTTTAAAATAAAACTTGGCTTTCAGTGGAAAATGTTTTTATCCAGGCGAAACTCATTTGTCTGTTTGGCCACCTCTGTTGCCAAGTGACTTCTCATGCGCGGTATTGAAACTACCTGTTGAGTTATACAGCTGTATGGTTGTTTATTTACTTTTAACACGTTCACTGCAGCCCATGTAACTTTGGTTTTCTTCCCCGTGTGCCAATAGGGTTTTTTTTTTTTTTGCATAAAAGTGTATGTTTAGTGTTTATAAATAGTTCTGTGTTTTTGTTTTTTTGTGTTTTGTCAATTTCTGTGTGTTTTATGGGTGTGACTACAGGCGAGCCACACGGCACCTGATTAAACTGAAATGCACGAGGTGCCACGTGACCCACAGGCGGTCACATATATTTTCGTGTGTATTTTATCTCCTGAGAAGCTTTTTGTCAACAAGTGACATTTTACCATTCACAGATACTCGTATTAATTGAAGTAAAGTAATTATTTGGCAAACAACGATTCAGCATGTTTTATGGAAATCGCAACCGAGACGAGGATTCCGATAATGATGAATTGGATTTTGTGGCTTCCAATTCAGATGAATACATTTCATCTGAGGGAAGTTCAAGCGATTCTGATAATGAGCAAGTTGTGCTGCAAGGTGTTTCTGATGGACCTCCAACCGAGTGGTCAACAGTTAGTGGGCAATCCCTTATTGTCAGCTTATTGTTACCGAAACAATAAATTCCAATGCCAACCAATACGGAGCACCACTATAACGCGTACTTCTCGCGTTAGGAATTGGAGTAATGAAGTATATGGGCATTGTGAAATATCCATCTATTGTTCATTACTGGAGTACTGACAAGTTCTTCAAAAATTCATTCGTGCCCCAAGTGATGTCGCGGAATTGATTCCAGTTGATACTGAAATTCATTCACTTTGCGGACAACTCAACTATGAGTGGTAATCGTTTGGAAAAAGTAAGTGGACTTACCTAGTGGACCTACTTGAACAAAACTTCGTCAAGTCCAGAAGCCCAAAAGAAATATTGGCAGTTGATGAATCACAGTACAGACAGTACAATACAGACAGTACAACCCAGGTAAATCACATAAGTATGGTATAAAAGTCTATAAACTTTGTGATCCAGTCGGATACACTTACATCAGTGCCGTTTAAGCAGGAAAAAATGATTCCAATAATCAAAGAGGAAAACCTACCCAAACTACTTCACATTCAACTCAAATTATCTTGGACTTGGCCGAACAATATTTAGACAGGAGTAGAACCATTGCAACCATTGCAACCATGTCATCCAACTAAAAGAGCATAAAGATGTCTCCCTCCCCACAAAATCTGTCCCACCCAAACGTGTCTCTTTTAATATTACACCCAATCAATCTCCTACAAAAATCCAAGCCTCACACCCTAAACCCCCCTCACTTTCCGCCCCCTATCGGAATTTCATCCGCTCCCACACACTTAATTCTCCGTCATCCACGTTGACTGTTGACCATAATTCCTCCAATACTTTCGAAATTCCAACCTCTACAATTCTTGCTTCCTCCCACAGTTAAACTAACCAATGACGGCCGCTATGTCCTTTCCCGCCTGAGTCACCGTCGGCTATATCAGCACGTGCGGCTCTACCTTGCTTGCTTGCACGATAAACCCAATTCTATCTGCATCGATGGTACCATTCGTACGAATCTCATGGTTTCAATCCAACAGGAAGGACTCCCCACTGATCCCAAAGATCTTCGACGATTTTTTATCGATTTTCACAACAATTTCAATATCTCTTCTGCTAACGTCGATAACGATCTCTTCTCATACGCCTCTCATGTCTCTTCCAAACGTCTCTTGCATCTCCAAAATACGCGCTCTGGTTTTAAAAACTACTATCGTCCCTAACATGCCCCACAATCCAGCAAACAATCATCTATCATGTGATGTGAGGGGGTTGCGTTCAAAAACATCTTCTATATATCTCAACTCTCAAAAGCTGCCATATGATATTTTTGCTTTAACCGAAACTAATCTAATATCAAGGATTCGGAACTACTCGTATTCACACCTGAATTCCGTTTATTTCGCGACGATGGTCGTGAAAATAATGAAGATTCTATAGGACGAGGTGTCCTTCTAGCAATCAAAATTCGGTTGAACCCTGAGCTCGTTAAAAAGTCATCTACAGCCGATTTCGAATTCATCTGTGTTAAAGTTACTTCCTCCAAACACAAACTTTATATCCTCTGTTGCTATATGCGAGCCTCCCAACCAATACACAGTTATCAGCTCGCGACTAATGCGGTTGATTTCCCTCTTCGAAAGCACAGATCCCTGTGATGAAATCATTGTTCTCGGTGACTTTAATCTCCCTCACTTCCAATGGACTCACTCGGATGAAGAATCCTATCTTGTTGCCACAAATGCAACTTCCGACAAAGAAATCCTCTTCACAGATTGCCTCACAAACTCTGTCCTTTTTCAAACAAACCCAATTTCTAACTTCATGGGTTAGAAACTAGATCTGATCTTTACATCCGACACCACGAACTGTCTTGCTCTCGAGTGTGAACTTCTTCTTTCGAAATTATACCGTCTCCACCCACCTCTCTCAAAAATGTTGGCTTTAGTTTTCTTCAAAACAGTAACTTAACCTTAGATTCTGCTGTAGCTATCTTCTATGATAAGATTTTCCAATGCATAAGGCAAACTACTCCTTTTATTCGTCGCAGAAATCCTTCGTCATCTCCTCCCTGGTATAACAAAGAATTTCGTAATAAGAGAAACAGGTTATGGCAACAATACGTTAAATCTGGTTCTGACTTTGACCAACAAAACTACCTCCTAGCTTACAATCACTTCTCCCAACTTGCTGAATATCGTTACCAAAGATATCTCAGCCAAATGCAATCTTCCATCATCTCACACGCTAAAAAATTCTACCAATTTATTAACACAAAAAAAAATCCGATTGCTATCCATCAACTCTGAAATTTTCTAATATGTCTTCCGATGACTCAACAACCATCGCTAATCTATTTGCGAACTTCTTCAGTCAATCGTTTTCGGCCCTGAATATTTTTCTTACCTGAACAACTGTGTCAAATATCTCCCTCGTCTGTTGAAATTACTTCAGCGCAGTTACTAAACAAAATACATAAACTGAAAGACGATTTTTCCCTAGGTCCTGATGGATTGCCCGCAGTTGTCTTAAAAAATGTGCTGATAATCTAATTAATGCCCTCACTAGTATTTTCAAACTATCTTTCATCATCGGTGGTAAAGCGCTTTTGTTACCCCTATTCACAAAAAAGGATCAAAGCACGATATCTCCAATTATCGCCCCATTGCTAAACTATCCTGCATCCCCAAGGTTTTTGAAAGTATTGTTTATGATGCATTATATTTTCAATATAAATCTACATTTGCAACCAACCAATATGGCTTTCATGGACTTCAGTAAGGATTTGGATAAAATCCCGCACAAGTTAATTCTATTCAAACTCAAAGCTCTTGGTTTCGAACCTAGACTGACCTCTTGGATTAATTCCTAGATTAAAAAACGCTCCTATATTGTTTATTTTCGATCCGATTTTTCTGACCCAATTCTCGCCACTTCGGGTGTTTCACAAGGCAGTCATCTCGGTCCATTAATTTGTATTTTAACTATTAACGATGTTGTTAACATCATAAAGCACTCCCACATATCTATCTATGCCGATGATATGAAAATCTATAGACAGATCTCAAACCTCTCTGACTCTCAACCTTTACAAGATGATCTTAATATATTCTCGATATGGTGCCATAAAAACTTTCTCGAGCTCAACATAGAAAAATGCCAATCCATTTCTTACTCCCGGGGGCGTTTGACACTTCCAACCCGCACCTACTATTTATCAAATCAAAAAGTAGCTGTAGTAACTTCAATGCGGGACTTGGGTGTCATTTGTGATACACAGCTTAATTTTTGCAACCATATTGACTCCGTAATTAGGAAAGCTAACTCCGCTCTCGGATTTGTTAAACGATGGTCAAAAGAATTCTCCGACCCCTATGTCACCAAATCCCTGTACATAACATTTGTGTCCACTTCTCGAGTACGCCAGCGAGATATGGTCTCATTACTATGATGTACATATTCTGCGCATTGAAGCTGTCCAACGTAGATTCCTGCGATTCGTATTACGTGGGCTACCATGGGCTGGCCACAATATTTTACCCCCCTATGTAAATCGACTAAAACTACTCGGTCTCCTGTCTTTGGAAAAACGTCGGCAGTCCGCCGATATTCTTTTCATACACAAACCATTGTATTAACTGGCATCATTGACTGTCCCACAATACTCTCCCAAATCCCAATCAATACCAACCTGTGTCATTTAAGATCTGTCCGCCTTTTTCGTCCGAATAATTCCAGGACAACTTATTGTCTCAACGAGCCACTGTGTCATATGCTACGTGAAACAAATCGGATTTTTTTTTTTTTTTTTTTTCAGTTATCAATAGAAATCGGATATGTCAAGTGTTCGATTTCCACTGCAGCAGTCCAGCCCAATGTAAACAGTATGTCTAAAGACAACAAGGGTAGTTGTATAGTACATAATTGAAAATATGCCTGATCCCTGGAGGATTGTTTTTTTTTTCTAAGATTAAGGTTTATATTTAGGTCATTCTTCATTCATCTTTCATTTGGAATAGAAAAGTACTTATTAGTACCGTTATTTTTATTCGTTCGATGTGGCTAAGTGAGTGCACTGACCTAGAATCCTTTTTTCGCAATCGCAGTACCTAATAAGTACAAGATCAATGTGCTATTCCTTCTAGGCTCAGTGTCATATCAGCTAATTTCTCGTACATCGACCACACAGTTAGAGAAAAGATTCCTAAAAGAAGAGTATGTCAATTGGAGCGGACTTAACAGCTTCTTTAGGAATTTTAACTGGTCGTTATGTTTCCTCGATAACGACGTGGTCATGTCATTTGTAGCGACATTCCAAGTGTCAGCTCTTTTCGACAAGTCCAATATGCTTGCTGCACACTTTGCGGCCAGCTCAACACTTGCAGATTGTACTTCATCTTCAATGGCATGAGTCCACTTTCGCACTTGTATAGTAGCAAGAGTACTTAAAAATCTTAACATCCCGATGGTATATCTTCCCTTCTTCTGAAGAGGTGTTCTTCCACGCTGGCACAACCACTGCTAAGCTTTCCGTCGATCCTACTATTTTGGATACTTTCCGAGCAGATGGAAAACAGCATTTGTCAAGCCCGTCCCTAAAAAAAGACGAATCTTCTATTCTCTCCTCCTATAGACCCATTGCACTTACGTCCCTTCTTTCCGAGGTCATGGAAACGTTGATAAACCGTCAGCTCATGAAATACCTCGAATCACGGACACTTCTAAATGACCGGCAGTATGGTTTTCGTACCACTGGTGATTTGACGGCATAACTTGCCGAAAAGTGGAACCAAAGGGTACATCAATCTGGCGAAAATATTCCGCCAAAAATGCTGCGGAATGTCTAAGATTCCTCAAGCCATGTAAGAAATACTTCACCCCGTCTGATCTGGCCACGATATACTCGTATATATAAGGCATTCATTCGACTAAAATCGGAGTTCAATCCCCACATCTGGTCAGGTGCCTCTAAAAACTTTTTGCACTTCCTAGGTAAGATTCAAAATCGTGCTATAAAATTCATAGGTATCGCCAATATTGCACAGTCAATTGATACGCTTGAATACCGACGTGCAGTCTCTTGCCTTCTCTGGTTCCATTGCTATGCACACCATCAGTGCTCCATTGAAATTGTCAGTAGCATTCCGCCCTTCAAACTTTCAAATGTAACACCCGTCTCGTTCTGAACGCTCATCAGTTTACCTTCAAGGCCACTTTCTTCATACAACTCGCTAATGGAATGCCCTGTTGAGCTCTTTGTTTCCTAATACTATCAGTTGGATTGTGTCTAGCAACTATCTGCTCTGAAGTGCAGGCAGCCCTAGATGTGATCAATGATTTATGCACTAGAAATGGGCTTTCAGTCAATCCTCTCAAAACTGAGGTGGTTCCCTTTACATGAAGGAGGAAACTGACCAGTCTGGCTCATCTAGTGCTTAAAGGCATCACCATTAAATTTTTGAAAAAATCTAAGTATTTTGGTGTCAACTTGGTTAACAAACTTATATGGACTAAACACTTTACATCGAAAGCCTCTAAGGCATTGTCCGCCTTCTGGCAGTGCAAAGAAGCTGTCGGCAAGACATGGGGCCTGTCACCGAGAAGAATCTTCCGGATCTACGCTACTATGATAAGACCAATTATATTCTATGCATCGGTTGTCTGGGGGAATAAGCTCTCACGAAAATTCATCATTGCTGCTTTTATCAAATCCAAAGAATGGTCTATCTTGGCTGTATGGGGCCTTCCCTAGCACGCCTGGCTCAGCTCTAAACGCATTGATGCATTTTCTTCCTCTTGATATTCATACCATGGGCTTCACTCTCAAAGCCATCTTCGTTTAAAAAAGAAGAGGTCTTGCGTATCGACTGTCTGGTGATTCTGTTTATTTGACTCTAATTTTATGGACATGCCATCTCACGCAATGGCACCAGACTTCCTGTTGCAGAAAAAGTACGGAATTGACTTTCCTGTGTCTAAGACTGGTTTCGGTCAGAAGCTGAGCCAGGAAGGAAATGTAATTGTACAGGATGCAGCGTTGGAGCCTTTCTGGAGGACGACAATGTTAGATTTCACCTTTCTTTCATTTTCATTTCATCTTTCAAGGTATACGCAATCCTGATGGCAACGAACTATATTGTGAAGAACCGGTAGAGCGGGCGAAGCATTTGCATATATAGCGATAGCCAAGCTACGCTTAGAGTCTTGCTGAACTCCCTTACGACTGCCGAGCTATTATAGTTCAAGAATAATTGAACGCAGCCAAAAGGCTGAATCTGTCTGGGTCCCAGGTCACAATGGGATCATGGGAAATTAAATCGTCGATGAACTTACCAACCAAAGTTCAGAGGAGAGTTTCTCAGGACCAGAACCTACATTGGGTCTTCCTGCGTCCTCGATTACATGGTGCACGCAGACCAAACGCATGCTTCCCGACATCTCTACGAAGTCAGCGATCTTCCTGGTCTAAGAGGGAAGCGTCCTTGCTGCTATCTCTCAGAATGAAAGTCTGCAGATTGCTTACAGGCATCGTGATGAGGCACTACACTTTTGCTAAGCACTTAAATGTGTTTGCATACGTGATACGATATCCTACGATGCTTAATGTGAAAGTGAAGATGACACCGCGGATCACTACCTCTGTGATTGTCCGGGTTATGCTCACATCAGGCTGCAGGTACTCGGCGTTGACGTGGTGGGTGCTGGTACCGTAGGCACTTTATCACTGAAGTGCTTACTCATCTTTCTTCGAAAGACTAAAAGATTCCATTAAAAGGAACTTACAAGAAGTACAATGGACTAGTCCTTTTTTTGAGTGCTCTGTTCGGACAGAACAAAAAACAAATGTACACAGTTTCCAATAAAGCAGTTAGTTCAGCCTGAAAGATCCTTACTTAGTGAAAATGAAAGCTTGGTTCGAGAACCTTCTAGCAGAGGTCTTGAGTCTTTTCGAACTATCGGTATACCACTTTTGTGAATCACCGTTCAGTCATATAGGATTTATGTTCCATTTCTCCCTTGTGGGGAGGTAGTCCTTTTACCTCTTTGAAAAGCTGAGGCTGAGAGGTTCAATTAATCGAGAACTGGTGATTTACAATATTTAGAATATCCAGGTGAACAACGAAGTTGTCTTGTTTAAAGTGGTATGCGCGCTGTACGAGTAGCTTCAGTGCTTGTATTTCTCCTTACTATTGAATTCGTATATGAAGCGATTTAATAACGCCTCAATGTTCGCCGTTGGTAACGTTCTCATAGTCCCTGTAATGCGCAAACACGCAAGTGTTTGACTCCTGATAAGTTTCATTATTTTTAATACTTCTTTGGTCTTGCCCCACTACTCTACCACACTCTATAGTATCGTAGTGATTTCACAACAATAATTCCCCAGACACACAAATAACACACTAGGCGGATATAGCCACAACAATAACTCCATTTTGAGCGCAAGCTGTCACTTCATCGTTTTCCGGTTTTCACATCCCGGTCTTTGGATTGTTCTTTCTGATGGCAGCCGCGTTTGGGATCGGACGTGCATACTTCCTTGTAATCCTTTTTATTAATAAAGCCATATTTAAATAAGAAAAAATCATTGCAGTATGATTGGTATCAGCATTTGATTAGACAGCCATTATATTAGTTGGGGTTGATGCCGCATGGTTTGTCCACATGTTGTTTTCTCCATAGATATTTTATAGCCTTACGAGTATTTGTCATACATGTAGTTGTCATACATGTAGTTGAGATCAGGCCCCCAGATGGGTTTTTGTATCTAGGGTTACACCTAGGTATCACAATATTAATCCCTTCCTAAAAATGATTTGCAGAAAAATTTGCGCAAGCGTGTAGTTTGTGGAGATTACATGCAGCGGTTCAATTCTATGAAAGACTATGTCTAACGTCTAAAATACAATTTTTTCAATGCTGCCATCTATCTGTGGAATTTACTGCGGGGTTACCTGAGAAAGCTGAATCCGCGAAAATCGACTCGCGAGTTACAGCGTTTCTTAAAAAAATCACAGCATCACTAAGAATTTGACTTTTCAAGCAAAATCAGTTCACAAAAACCTTACCTATACTATTTGGAATATGCGAGTATGAATCATGGAATGTCAACATTAGTACGAGTATTACTCATCATTTTAACTTTGTATAGTAATCATATCTTTGTTAATTGAATACGTTAAATGTTTGAATTTATCTACTGTTTTGAAATTTGTACCAGATTTATATCTCTCACAGACTTTAAAGTGCATTCTTACTGTGCCAAAAGTACTTGATTATTATTATGATGTATTCTTTAACCGGTATGACAGCTTCAAAGTACGTTGGAGACAGATAAGATATCATGTGCGTTGCCTAGCAGCGGGACGGATTTATTAATATAGCGCCTTCTGTGTTTGTTGTCACGCAGATCAGCATCGATCACTTACGCTGAAGAGCCTCTTGAGATTAATATCCTTATCTGATTTGTTCTAAATAAGTGGTCTTTCTACAGATTCAGGAGTAAAATTCCAAATGCGCACAATGGACTCAACCGATGGTGTAAGTACAACAGTTTCAGTTACAGAGTATCCACCTACATTTACGTTTTAGTTGCCAGTGTAGTCGGCACCGCCGTACCAATCAGAATAAAACGAACATTTAATAATATTGCTACTGCTGAGCTGCCGTTTATTCTATTTAAAAAATTATAAAATTAGGAAAATCTTGCAGTTTCAGTTTTACAGTCAGTCAGTCAGACGCAGATGACTTGGCGGCTGACGAAGATGAAGACAAAATGGCAAAAAACGGGAAATTCAGCGTGGTTTAGCACGCTGTCAAAGTGACAGCGTCAACGTTCAAGTATCAAAGTCGGATGTGTTCATCACCAAGTCATTTGAAAGGAGTTACGCCAATGTTACATTTGTCTTTAATTTAGTTTACGACAGGCAGTCTGTCGCAGTGGCTCAAGCAGACACAAGATTGAGGAAATCAAACGAGAGCGAATCTCCCTGTCAAAAGCCGCTGTATATTTGGAAGAATACGGTGGTCCAATCTCCAGGGAGATTCGGGATGAGTTTTTTTTTTGTTGGGATCTCGAAATTTGCCATCGTTATACAAGTATAGGCAGGAAGGCTGTCATATGCCACTTTATCCTTTGAACAATAACTTTCTTCCGTCATTTTTTGCCAACTGCCCTTTATGGGGAACGAAAAGAAATAAACCGAAATAACGACTCAAGAGTCGCCGTGTAATCGTAGACTAAAGGGATGATAAATACCGACTTGGAAGTCGTAAGTGTTTTAGAGGATTTACTGCATGCAGTGCGAAAATTTGGTCTATCACTATCGTGCCGTGCTGGTTACTACACTGGTCTCCTCGTAAAACTCGCGAATACCCATCGGACTTATTCCTTCTTTTCCTTCTCTGCATCCGCTTGTCAATAATCTTCATGAGACCAGTAGTTTTGCTGTAGCGACATCTTTCTCTGACAATATCACCAGATGTTTTCTACCCTTGGTAGTGGTAGTATACGACTTCTTGAGAGGTTTTGAGCAAATCGATCAAAAAACGCTCTTCTAGTCTTTTACTGTTCGCAGCTGTTCGATATCAAATTTCGTTTAGGCGTCCGGGATATCTACGTTCAAACCCTAAGGAAAGCAAGTTAATAGTCAGAGTTGATTATAGCTTTTGAAACATTCAGGAATTCACAGTACTGGAGTTGTACCTTGTGTTAATCGCAAAGTGATAAATGTCATGAGCGGTTTTTCAATCACAAGACGACTAACTTCCAGGTTTCTTGTGGATGTTGAGGTGCGCAAATATATAATGCCGCGGAATCAATTGCATTATTCGCATGACGCTAAGATCATCAAATTGCGACAACTTATGTCTAACAGTACGGCGTAGCCGAATCATTTCTTTTGCTGATTAACTCAATGAAAGTGAACAGAACCCTGGCTGCGAACAATATCACCAGATGTTTTCTACCCTTGGTAGTGGTAGTATACGACTTCTTGAGAGGTTTTGAGCAAATCGATCAAAAAACGCTCTTCTAGTCTTTTACTGTTCGCAGCTGTTCGATATCAAATTTCGTTTAGGCGTCCGGGATATCTACGTTCAAACCCTAAGGAAAGCAAGTTAATAGTCCGAGTTGATTATAGCTTTTGAAACATTCAGGAATTCACAGTACTGGAGCTGTGCCTTGTGTTAATCGCAAAGTGATAAATGTCATGAGCGGTTTTTCAATCACAAGACGACTAACTTCCAGGTTTCTTGTGGATGTTGAGGTGCGCAAATATATAATGCCGCGGAATCAATTGCATTATTCGCATGACGCTAAGATCATCAAATTGCGACAACCTATGTCTAACAGTAGGGCGTAGCTGAATCACTTCTTTTACTGATTAACTCAATGAGAGTGAACAGGTACCCTGCGAATACCTTATACGAGTATGTATAAACTGCGAATGTACAGGAAGGGACCCAAGGGCGGCGTCCTACCTGTAGTACCATGGTATGTTGGTCGACCCTTTGCTTAATGTGCTTAAGGCTCCCAATGTTTTAAGTGTTATTCTCTTTTATGAGCTTTAGTTTTTTAAGATATTAGATACTGGACTACGTGCCAGAAGGGCACATGAAGTTGGAAATAAATGATAAAGCAGTCTTGTTACGACATCCAAAGAGTTAAATTGTGTTTTATTTAATAAATAACCGCTACTACAATATTCATAAAGCGGTTTGCACTATAAATACTGTCTTCTGACTGAAAAGAAGTAATTTTTGATACAGCTCGAACTGATGTTTCGTTAACCTCGTGTGCCGACTATCAGTTGACGCAATGACCCCGGGTGCTGCTAAAGTCTTTGTTTTCAGAACTGGTTTCGACGTATGTATGTTGGATCTTTTCCGCTATCTTCAAAGCCGGTATAGCATGTGGCGCTTACGCTTAGGTGGAGGATGGTAACACTTCTCGTTGCCTCACTTGTATCTGTTATAGCAACCCTGACAATAATGAACTACATTGTGTGGAATAGGTGGAGGGGTGAAATATTCAATTCAATTCTTTATTGATATCATAAATAATAAACATTTTGATATAATTATTTACAAAGCCTTAAGGGCTTATCTGCAGAAGACTAGTTACATAATGTTTATAATATTTTTGTTTAATTGAGTTGAGTTGAATATACATATTAAATTCCAAGTTCACACTTTGTATATAAAAGATTCAAAAAATAAAAGAGAAAAAACTGTGAATATAAAGATACATACGTTGATATTTCATTCTAAATTCAAAAAGTACTGTTTCGCTTTTTTCAATAAAAGAGGTTTTGAAAGGTTTCTGAAATCGCTTGGAAGTTCATTAAATATTTCCGGCACTACTACTTCATATCGTCTTCGTCCGTACTCATTCTAGTGTCGCGGGATGTTATATCGTCCTAATTGTCGTCTTCGTGTGTTGATGTTATGTTAAGCTGGTATTTTGTAAGTATTATCATTCCAAAATCTCGAAATAATATCCATCTTATGCAGCTGTTCTATGTTAAGCATGTTGTATTACGCCCAGTAGTACCGTGCTTTCCACGTATCAATGTGGAGAAGAGTACACGAGCGGAGAGAAGAAAAATTATAAAAGGACTTCACAATTCAAAAGGGAAAAATCATAAAAGGACCTTACCATTCAACAAAGAAAAAATTATAAAAGTAAATATTAGTAATAAGAAATTTTTTTTTTGTATTAACATTCATAAGAAATCTTTTATACTTTGAACCTACCAACGCTGTTCCTCCTTCCCCTTTAAGCAGGCTGCTATCCTACGGCTTTTTGAAAATTTGCCTTTTCCCAACGACGAATATTCAGACCCTGACACCAACATGTCAGAATATAAAATCAGTCTAAACGACATATATAATTTAATCCCGGCATTCAGCGGAGATCCGGAAGAGTTAAACAAATTCATCGCGTGCGGCAATATACTGTTTACATCAATAAAGACAGAGCCAGAACACAAGCTCTTCCTAGAATTTGTGAAAACCAGACTTCAAGGACCAGCATTCGAACTAGTCCAACTAAAGTCATTTAACAAATGGAATGACTTAGTAACTGAATTGGAGAAACAATTCAGGGAAGAGAAGTCACGGTCATCGGTACAGAATGAGTTGCTGAGGGTTCAACAAAGGGCAGACGAAACAATCAGAGCGTACGGTGATCGCATCAGCCGATTACTGACCCCCTTGAACTCTGCTACTTTCGCCACCACCAACGACGAAGCTGTCCGACGGTTCCTAGCCGACGAAAACGATCGTCTGGCCATCCAAGTTTTCGAGGATGGATTAAAGAACCAGAATCTCAAATTTATGGTTCAAGCCCACGGCGAAAAGGACCTGAAACGAGCAGCCTCCTACGCGGAGGAGCATTCGGCTCGGCTCGAACAGACCACTGCGTCTCAAACAGGTACCTACAGGTCCACTAAAACCGAAAATTCTTCTTCCAGGCCCGTTTGTCAGACATGTAATAAAGTCGGACATACATCGGCGACCTGTTACAGCAACCCAAACTTTTCCAGTCCTTCGAATAAAATTATTTGTCAAAACTGCAATAAGATAGGACACACATCCCCTTCTTGTTTTAGGAACTCGAATGTCGTTCACAAAAAACCCGTCTGCCAAACCTGCAACAAGGTGGGGCATACTTCTGTCACATGTTTTCAAAATACCAATTATCCAAATTTCGCTCCACAGAACATCAAGAGAGAGAGATTTAGACACACAAACAGTAAAGGTCGCAGCCCTTGATTTACACAGCGGGCCTTTATTGTATCATAAGATAGTCAATAATCAAATACTCGTAATCAAAAACAGTAAAGGTCGCAGCCCTGGTTTACACAGCAGGCCTTTAACTATACTATAAATTTAAATAAAATTATTATAACGTTTAAACAAAAGTCTTTTCTTCTCTCTCCGCTCGTGTACTCTTCTCCACATTGATACGTGGAAAGCACGGTACTACTGGGCGTAATACAACAAGCATTTTCGTCTTATTGCTGATCTGCTGTCGGTCGTGACACTGCCCTGTTTTTGCACGGATTATTAATTTATGGATTCGTGTTTGTATTTACTGCAGTGATTGAATCTGAGGCACATTTCCCCACGCTACTATATCATGTCGTAGATGAGATTCTACTAATCCAAAATATCTCTGCCTTAGGCGGGCGTATGTGCATTATTTTTGTTTTCTTTGCATTAAGAGACCATGATCATGACACCAAGCTGTAACTGCATTGAATTCCTCTTGTATTATTTTTTACTGCCGTTTCCACACATTTATGATTGACAACTATCGCCGTATCATCTGCATACGCATATCCCTTACTCTGCCGAAGAGCAGAAAGTAGATCATTTGCAGAAAGTATAAATATTTGTATCAATAGTGGCATAAATACTGCCTTATCGACCTTACCTTACCATCGCGGAAATAAAATCATCTATGAACTGTCTAGGCAAAGCTTCTCAAGACCATTGGAAATTGGGTCTCATACGAGTACAACAAATGTAGATGGCATGACTCTCCAGGCAGACTAAAATAATAGTTCTGGACGGCTTTTAGAAATCAGTTGCTGTTCTGCTGTGCCTCGGCAGAAAAGTCTGTAGACTTATAAAGTGGCTTTTGCTAAGCTACGCATATGTATCACCATCTCCTGCGGCTATTGGTGAGAGAGTTATACGGCCACCATGAAGGACTTCTTCTCTGAATATAGGGCTTAAGCTCACATGAGGCTGTAAGTACTAGACGGTTGCTGGTACTGTTTAAAAGGGGACACAATGGAAACAGGATCTCATCCGAAACTCGTAGGGAAATCATCTTTCTACCTTCTTGGGACATGAGGACGCATTTGATTAATATTGACCAAAACAACCTAACATGCCAACAATTATAGGTTTTTTACTTATATTTCATGTATTTCGTGATAGGATTTAACTCTTCACTGGACGATGGGAAATTCATTGTCCTTGTTTCTTTTCATGGCAATAACTTAGCATCATTTATATCCGAAGCAATGTTAGCAGTCACAAAGGAATGATTCAGAAAGATCAAGCATAGCAGTTTTATCTGTCTGACAAGCAGTTCTGGACGTTTCAATGCACCTGGTCCATTCAGAGATCTCACATTCCAGGACGTCGTTGTCCCTGTTATGTTTGCATGGGCCATCAGCAGTTGAGTCAATCTTTTTCAAGGCAGATCGCTGTGGATTGGGAATAAACCCTCATAAAACAGATCTTGTCCTCTTTTCCAGAAAATACAAAATTGCAATTATAGACCCTCCTTCAATAAACGGTACCAGTTTAGTATTTTTCGATACAGCAAAATATCTGTGTGTCATTTTTGACAGGAAATTAACCTGTAAACCTAACATTCAAGAAAAAGTCAATAAATCTACAATAGCTTTATTCTCTTGCAAAACAGCCATTGGGAATAAATGGGGCCTTCAACCTCGCATAACCCACTGGCTATACATCTCGGTTATAAGATCGATACTTACTGACGGAGTGGTCGTCTGGTGGACGGCCTTTGGAAATGCAGTCAATTGCAGTAAACTAAGCAGAGTCCAAAGAACAGCATGTCTATGCCTAAGCGGAGCCTTGCGGTCTACCTCCTCTGCGGCGTTAAACATTCATTTCATTTGACACCCCTCGATATTTTCAGCAGGCAAGTAGCTACGACTACATAGTGCACAAATATTTTATTTGGCCACGCCAACATTCTTAATACATTAGGAGAACATCGATTACACCATACCTGAACTTGGGTTTGACATAAACTTCTATATAAGCTTCCTCTTTAGATCCTTCAGGGAGGAAAATGCTTTCATGGAGGACAAGTCAATCCGATAACGAAATTGGTGGTGGTGTTTTCTCAGATAAGCAAAATCCGAGCCTCTCCTTCGCACTTCCAAATCACTGTAGCGTGTTCCAGGCGGAAATTTTGGCGATTAAAGAAGCTCTGTCCTGGCTGAAGAAAAACGTGATATCTGCAAAGAATATCTGCATCTTTTCGGATAATCAGGCTACTATCAGGTCTGGACTCATTAAATTCTAAAACCGCCCTTGAATGCCGATCATCTCTCATGGAGATGACAGAGCAGTTCAACCTTCACCTTTGTTATGTGCCGGCCCACAGAGACATTCCAGGGAACTGTAGAGCCGATGAACTCGCCAAAATTGGGACCACCCTACCTATTTTACCGGAAAAGGGTAGCATAGGTATACCAATCGCTACGTACAAACTAACATTAAAGCTGGATGCCAATAAAAGAACAGACCTTAGGTGGACTGTTGGACAAACATGTCTAGCGACCAAACAGATCTGGCCAAAGCTGGATCTGAATCGCTCTAAGTGTCTAATCCTTCTAAATAGGAAACATCTCAGCGCCATAATAGGTGTCATCACTGGACACTGCCTTATATGCAAGCACGCAAGAAGGCTTGGCGCTTTTGCAAATGATTTCTGTAGAAGCTGCGTGGACGAAGAAGAGGAGACAATCCTCCACCTACTCTGTACATTTCCAGCTCTCTCCCAGAGAGGAAAGCACCTGAACAACCTAGAAAACATAGACGTTAACAGTCTCCTACGCTTTATTATAAGCTCAAACTGGTTCCATTACTAAGAGGATCATAGATCTACGTGGCATTACAATGGGTCAATAGGCCTAAGTGGGTTGGTATTTCTAACAGCCACTTTTACCTACTCGTAACTACCTATCCAAGGCTGTTGTTGCCTTCACCACAATTTTGTCGCTTATATGCATAGGCTTGCACGACATGAGGCGACATATTGCTTGTGAATCAACTGGCGTTTATTGCCCGCGTTATATCCTGGTATTTTTCCAGAAGAGCTTCTTATTATGATTTCTGAGGTGTATATTACCGCTGACCAAGTCAGTTAGATGTTAAATTTTTGTTTACGATTATAGCCAGAGGCGCATCAGAGTGCCCAATGGGTTAGTACTTATACCACGCTCTGTTTGTTACCCCGATGTTGAAGCTCACCCAGATGAGCAAGAGTAGGTCCAAATGTTCAGCTCAGCTCATCGTAAGTTCACTAGTCTATAGTTATTTGGAAGATACGAGTAAGTCGGTATATTCAGTCGCAAAAGAAAACGCACCATCCGTCGTGAATTAGTCGAAGTAAATGCGTTTTTTAACGTCACATAGCTGATTGGAATCTATTTGTTATCGCGTGGATAAATACTCGTACACTGCTTTCGGATAACTCGGTTTGAAACATTAAAAGCAGGCGATATATCGAGAGTGCTATCATAAGTTTGATAATTTTTAACAAAAGCATCATAAGAAACTGAAGGTCTTTTTTAAATTTAAAACATTATTTGTACAATACATGGCAACGCACACACTGGCCTTGTTCACAAAGAGATTCTCTTTGATGATTTATCAAATCCTGAGGAATTTAATTTTCAAAAGGCTGTACTTGATCCGTACAGTGTAACTACACCAAACCTTCTATGCATTCATTAATTTGGTGAAGATGGCCTCTATGATTCAAGATTCCTGGGTAATCTCTTTGTGATATTCCGGTTTTAGTTGATTTTAGTTGATATTCTGGTGGAATATGTTTATTTGTTTGTTTGCTGTTTATTGAAAATATTCCGAAGCCGGTTTATCACTGTAAATTGTTGACGGAACTTTTTCCAATACAGACAACCTCTAGATAATGAAATCAAGCGGCTTGTAACTTATAAAACATACAAGTATTACAATTGATTAAACAATTGTAGATACCATGTTAATCAATCATTTAAATCACCTCCTTGTTTGTAACAAGATGTATGTATGTAGATTGAATAAGTTTGATTTTGAGGTAAAAAATAGAAAATACTCGTAGATCCATATTGTAATGACAAGTATGATATGTCTTCTATCTAAATATGTAAAAACAGTAAAGGTGTATTCTATAAAAAGATAAATCACCGTTCTGGTAAAAAAAGGAGAAAACATTCACATAACACGGTTAAGCGCTTTGATTACGAAATGATTTACGAGTACACTGCACCGAAAGAGATTATTTTTTTTATTTTTAAAATACGAGGCCAAACGACAAGGTTTGGGCGCCCGAAAGAAGATAAGTGTCGGTTAACTTATGGCCTGGAGTCGGAAATTTAGGAAACCTATCTCTCTGCAAAGAATTCCTTCGAATACAGATGTTTACACTAGCTGTTGAATACCTTTCGAGCAAGATAACCTGTTAGGAAAAGATTCCTTCAGCTTAAGATGAATATCCTGCGATAGAAGAAGTTATTTTTTAAAACATAAGATGGGTGGAATTCGGCAACTAGACACCGAAAGTTAGATTTTAGAGTATGATAAGAAAAAGTATCATCTTCAAGCGTTGTGCTCTGCCAGTAACCGCGGTAGTAAACCAAAAAAACTTTTTCTAATGCTAGCCACGCCCTGCCACAAGCTCATATCTGCTGGGACATTCAGACGGCAAAAGCAAGTGCGTGATCCCATTTTATTCTTGTCACTACACGCTTTAGGCAAATGATTTTACTTGGCTATTTAAAGTGAGAGGTTTTAGTAAGGCTATAAGTGCAGCCTGAATGGCATTACAAACGCAAATACTAGGCCCTCTTTACCTGTTCCTCACAATATGGTTCATCATCAGGTTTCCCTTTGCAAGACAGTTGCCAGTCATCCTGCTCCACAAGGTCGGAAGCACCCCAGCAATGAAGATCCGACTAAAATCCTTGCCTGACTCAGATTCTGATCGATGCCAGTACTGAATATAGGAAAAGTTGACTTCGTATTCTCGCAGTAACCAAAGCCAACTAAGTCCCAGTTTGAATTGTATCAAAAACAACTTTTCCTTAAGCAAATGGTTTTAAGAGTGCAGCCCATGATATGGATATTAAGAGGCATTTATCCGTGAATCTAGAGACACGAGCATACTACGAACATTCTTTGAAATCTGGCGAAATCAACAGCGAAATTTTTAAAGCTTATTCCACCAATACCAATTCATAGCCGTGCATATATCGAGGATCCCCATCGACGAAAAGCCCCTTGTCTTGACAAAAGCTTCCTTACTGCAAGAAAGCCGACACCGCCTTCATTCTGAATGTAACAAAACAGAGAAGAGCCCATTTCTAGGTCACAAACCGCATTCCAACAAAAAAAACTGCAGTTTTTATCTGCATATGACTGATGTTAGATGTTAGAGCAGTTGAGAGCGTTAAGCAAACGCTCAATCAACCATACATACACCATAGATGTGGAGACATGAAACCGCTCCGCAAGCAACCCTGTTTACTTTCACCATGCATATTGGACGCAGTTTCCTTTCGCAATAAAGGTTCTGTTCATTATCACTAGGTTATTAAGTACTTAGTATACACGTTGGTATGCATCTAAAGCATCATGGTTCGATAGGGATCTAATACTTTCCAGCCGGTAATTTCCCTAGCATAACGGTTTGATATGAATGCTTGTTTTTATAAAATACTTAACGAAACCATTTAGGCAGTCTCACATAGTTAAGCAGTTGTAGCTCCTTTCGATAACGTCGGCTTTCTATCTGCAATCTGTATGACATCACAGAGTTTGAAAAGATGTTCTGACCAGAAAGTACAAAAACGTGGTTTAAGGTACTGATACACATAACCTTCATGACATGACATGGCATCAATCAATAAGCCCCTCCAATTAGTACGTTCTTCATCTAACTCCAAGTTGGTTGCGATCCCTTCCCTGTCCACGCTACTTAAGGCGAGGTCTTGCACTACTACACTAGAATCTCGTATTTTTGACTCTTCTCGTCTTAGGCTGGTGATGGACATCTTTCTGACCAGGTAGGTTGCGGGTTTTGCCGCCCGGGCAACTTTCCGTCCATGGAAAAAATATGTACATAGTAACGAAGCAACAACAAGCCTCGGATACGGACGGATTTACTGCGGGCAACCCCTGCAAACGAAATAAGGACAATGAATTTCGGATGTGCAAGTGCAATGTTTGGTCACTTAATAGGTCACATGCAGCCAAATGACTAGCAGAGGCCCTGGACTGCTGCAAAACTATTTTTACCGCCATCCATGAAATGCGACGAGCCGAACAAAAAGAGGATGAAAACGGCGATTATTATCGACGGCAAGAGTAGCGCCTATTTGGATGCGGATTCATTGTCATAAGTTTCCGGCGAGCGCCTAGCAACAATCCGTATTAAGACTAAATTCGCCAACATTAGCCTTATATGCGCACACGCCTCCACAGAAAAAAAAAATGACAGAAATGACAGAAAAAAAAATGTCTTCGCGGTGGGGCGAATCATGATCGTAGCTATAATAGTATGCAGTTTCTACATCTCTATTCGCCAGAGGACTTGGAGAACTCCTGATCAATCAACCGTCAACTAGATTGTCAACATTGCAATCGGCGCAAGGCAGTCCTCCGGTATTATGGATGTCCGAACGTTCCGAGGCGCCAACATCGAATTGGAATACTCTATTGTTGTAGCCAAGATACGGCTGCGGACATCCCGAACATCGCAAAGACAAGTTAATACTGTGAGGAAGTTTGACGTCAGACGGCTACAATCGGAAGAGATCGTACAATTCTTTTCCGATCGAGGCTCCTTTAATCTTGTAAGAGGTCCTATGCCACCAACATGAAGTATCAAAGGCCAGTGACAAAATTGCCAAAAAGCAGTCGGGATGCCGCCTCTTGATATCAAAAAAGGATATAGACAAGGCGACGGGCTGTCATGCGATTTCTTTAACATCATTTTTGAGATCTTTCAAAATTCCGTCCAATACTCGCATAAGCCAATGATATTGTCGTAATCGGAAGAAAGCAGTATGATGTCAGTGGCGCTTTCTCAAGTATTGAGGCGGAAATGTCGAAGATGGGTTTAACGGTCAATGAGGGCAAGATCTAGTGATGCTGTCAACATGAAAGGGCACCCACCACCGACGTCGCGGACAGAATGTCACCCTCCACGGATATAACTTTAAGGTAGTTAGGGACTTTGTCTACGTAGACAAAGTCTACGCTGAGATCAAACGAAGAATAACACTTGCCAATCGCTGCTTCTTCGGTTAGCAAAGCCTTTTCTCGAACCTCAAAACCATATATATATAAGACCTTAATAATTCCAGTCCTCCTTTATAGCGCAGAGGAATGGAATTTATCAGAAATGGATGAGGGTGCTCTTGGCTGTTTTGAGGAGGAGAAATTCTTCGAGTGATAGACGACGAACTATGCAGGCTGAATAGCAGCATCGACTTAGCCAGAAGAGTGAA